>VZTB01005004.1:119497-336783 GCA_013397245.1 Thryothorus ludovicianus
CACCCTGACCAACAGGGTGTCAGGTTGTATTCTGACTCTGTCAGTGATTTTTCTCTTTTCCCTTATTGCATGTGTTTTGTTTCCTTTTGTTTTATTTTCCCTTTTCCTAATAAATTGTATTTCTGACTTGGAGTGTCTCACTGATTTTGCTTTTCAAACTAGAACAGAGAAAAAAAAAAAACAGAACAAAACAAAACAAGAACAGAGGCACCAAAACATTAAATCTGAGACAGAACTAGATGCAATGGTAAAATAAACATTTATGATACATAATTTTGTTCTATGTCAACAACAATTGCCAGTATCCATCTTCTTTACCCCTTGCATTGGCAAGTGGGGTACATCATGTTTTATTGGATTTTTTGCTTATTTACCTATCACTTACAACTTGATCAACACAATATACTGTGCTTGATGTTTTCCAGGAACTGCAGTCAATGTTGTGTCTCCCTTAGTGAGGGATCTGTCATCTTTAATTGACTGTCACCTTTCATTGTCTGTGATGCTCTGAGAGTGACATGGTTCCACTGGTACCTCTGTGATGCCTTTGGGGGCTGCACAGACAGTGCACAGTGCCTCCCACCTTCTAGCTGTGCCCCATAACCCTGCTCCAAAATACACAACTACTTAGCTGAAAATTTTCATGTTCAGCACAAACTTTAGCTTTGGATCTCTTCATTAGAGAAAAATGTATGCTCATCTGTAGAAACATCTGAGGAATGTAGGTTCTGGCCAGTCTTTTCAGCAAGTTCTGGGGTCTTACAGGAATAAAGTGTGTGTATGCTGATAAATAGAGTCACACTGCAAAGTATTGAACAAACATGCTTTTCCTGTTTGTCACCAACATAAGTGGCACAACCAAGTACTGAAGTATCAATATGAAATTATGAATACAGACAGTGCACAACTAGAACTAAGATCACTGTACTCATTTTAGTTACTGATGCTCTAATTTTTAGGAGAAATATTTCATACAGAATAGAATCACCACAGCCCCAACTGGAAAGCAGCTCATCCAGAGTTTCTGAGAGCAAGGCAGGTGCTAAAACGTGTCTCTAAAGACATACTGAACAGCTCAAATAATGGTAGGGGGAATGCTGCGTTTGCTTTGGTGACTATAGGAAAAGAATATATGCTTTTTCTTCTGTTAATCAATCATGAAACTATATCCAAATATTGCCTCATTTTTGAGCTCTGTCTTCAAGCTGAAACCTGATCAGAGCACTCCTGCAGAAAACACTCATCAGGATTGGTGGCTGCTCAGTGTACTTTCCTCTGTGACCTCTTTGAGAGCAGATATGCATATTGAAATATCCTCCTTTCAAATAAAATATATTTGTTTCTTAGTACAAAGGCTTCTGATTAATTCCTTTTCAATGCAATTTAACAACACATTTCAAGCATACATACGCTTATGAAGACTGGAAAATACTAGATTTTCATTTTTACCAACAAGCAAATAAGAAAAACAAACATGTAAAGTTCTCAAAAACACGTTAATAACAGACTGCTAAAATCTCCTACCTGCCAAAACCAGATACCAGATTTCAAGATTTCCTCACTGACCCTTCAGAGGATTTCCTGCAGTAAAAGAGAGAAGTAATTCTCTGCCTTCTCACAATGAAACCTTTAGAACTTAAATGACAACTTTATTCTTCAGTTGTTGAGACATTTCCCCAGGGAAGAAAGTTTCCACAATCTAAACATCTCTCCCTGTTGATCTTTGCCTCTCTCCAGCGGCACCCGCATGGCACGGGCTCAAGTAACTAACATACAAGTTCGTCTCCGTCCCATTAAAGGGAGCAGCTCTTTCTACTATCAGATCTATGTATCAACACACGTGACGATTTTGCAACTTCGGACTTAAAAATCTTTTTCTCTTAGTCATTTCTTTTGTCTGCCAAACCCAAAGCTCCTGCCAGCACCAACAGGAAACCAGTGAGTAAAGCGATGCTTACAGCAGTCACGATGCCACTGGGAAACGAGCTCGGGGCGACAGCGGCAATTCTCTCGCAGGGCGGAGGGCAGGAACGCGGCAGGGCGAGCGAGGTCGGATCTCTGCGGGCACAAGAGAACAAGAACATAAGGTAGAAGTAAGCGTGGCAGTCTTCTCAAAAAGCTGCCACCTGAAACAAGATGCAGGTGCCTAGGGCTGCCCGCAGGGTTCGGTAATTATTTTCTAACAATGTTTTAACAGTGACTTATTTTCTCTGGACAATTCAAGACTTGTGTGCATCATCTGATTTCCAGCAGAATACAACGACTCAAGTATTTTCGGGAAGAGAGCTCACAAAAAAACAAAATGCAGGAAAAAGTGGCAAGAAGGGGTGTCTCCCCTCAAAGACCTTGGCTGGTACTAGGAGTACACAGGTGAGGTGTGTCTTGCATTCACAGAATCATTCCTGTTGGAAAAGGCCTCTGAGATCATCAAGTCCAACCTTTGACTGATGGCATGGTATTAAGTGACACGTCCAGTCGCTTCCTGAACACTTTCAGGGATGGTAACATCCCTGAGCAGCTCATTGCAGCGCTTGAAAACCCCTTCAGTGAGGAAATTCCTCCCAATAACCAATCTAAATGTCCCCTGGCGCAGTTTGACGCCTTGTCCTGTTCATAGTTAATTGGGAGAATAGACCGATCCTCACCGGGCTACAGCTTCATTTCAGTGAGTTGCAAAGTGCGATAAGGTCTTTCCTGAGCAGCTCCTCATAGAAACTGCACTTCCTTCAAGAGCTCCGTTGTCCTTCTGGACACGCTCCAGCACCGCCAAGTCTTGTCTGGTGGTGAGGTGTCCAGAGCTGGACACAGCACTCGAGGTGCCTCACCAGTGCCANAACATCCCTGAGCAGCTCATTGCAGCGCTTGAAAACCCCTTCAGTGAGGAAATTCCTCCCAATAACCAATCTAAATGTCCCCTGGCGCAGTTTGACGCCTTGTCCTGTTCATAGTTAATTGGGAGAATAGACCGATCCTCACCGGGCTACAGCTTCATTTCAGTGAGTTGCAAAGTGCGATAAGGTCTTTCCTGAGCAGCTCCTCATAGAAACTGCACTTCCTTCAAGAGCTCCGTTGTCCTTCTGGACACGCTCCAGCACCGCCAAGTCTTGTCTGGTGGTGAGGTGTCCAGAGCTGGACACAGCACTCGAGGTGCCTCACCAGTGCCAAGCACATTCCCGCAGACGGAGCTTTCCCACCCCCCAGCTCCCGGCCGCCGAGACTCACTTTTCCGCGCCTCCGGCTGAGGGGCTCGCCTCAGCCCGTGAGCTGCAGCCGCTGCCCGCTCCGGACCTGTACGGAGCCAGGCGTTCCGAATGCTGTCTTAAAAGTTTAAAAGTTGACGAGCTCCCCTAAAGACCCCATTCAGCTGAAAGATGGAAACTTCACTCCGCGAGGCGGCTCGGGGCCGCGCCCCAAGAGGCGGGGCCTGGCGCTGTGCCCGTAAGGAACATGGCCGAGGAGGCTCCTGCGGGCCGGCGCGGCGAGCGGGACTGGGGCGAGGAGGGGCCGGCGGAGCGCGGCCCCGGCGCGGCTTTTCATATGTTCGTGCTCATGGAGGACCTGCTGGACAAGCTGAAGCTGCTGAGCTACGAGGAGGAGGCGCTGCGGCGCCATAACATGCGGCCTCTCTCCAGGTGCTCCTGGCCCGCGGCTCCTCCTCGGTCGGAGGGCGCTGCCGTGGCCGCGGGTGGGGGGCGGCGGGAAGAAATTCCTCCGGGCCTTCAGAGCCTGGCGAAGGAATGCAGGGCCTGCATGGCAGGATGCGTGCCTTAAGTATGAGTACAGTGGCTGTAAGTTATTTTTAGCTGTTAAACCGTCGAAATGTTTGGAGCGAGCCAGGAAACCTTCGTGTGCCTTAGTGAATAGCTGTGTTGGTGCAGGGAAGCATTTGGTTCCCAGTATCCAGTGTGCATGTAATTTATGCTTTAGGCGGAATAACTGACTGTGGTCTGGTTTTATGGACTGAATTCTTGTTAGTTCCACATATTTGAATTTGGTACGGTCCAAATCAGATCCAGTTTTCCTTGCTCTCCAAAGCGCAGTAGGTAAGGATAGGTGGAAGGATCACTTCAAAACATGCTCCTGATCTGAGCTGAATTTGCGGGTGTAGGAACGCCATCCTCTTGCGTCTCTTGAGGAAAGTGTGAAGAGGGGAGTGATTTGAGGGACTTGGCAGCCAAGTCTGGTGTTGACTAATAACACTCAAAGCTGGAAGTAAGCAAGCTGGATGTAGAAAACTTGGTTTGCTGCGGTTTTGTGTGAAAGCAGGCATCCTGAATTTAGTTCACATGGGTTGCTCATTGAGAAAACTGGGTAAAGAAACTGCTCTGTGGCCTGTGCTTACCTATAACGTTGTAAGAGCTCCAGAAGCTCACAGTGTGTACCACTTGTCCCCTTTTTAAACAGGCACTACTTTGCGCTGCCCACCAATCCCGGTGAGCAGTTCTTCATGTTCTGCACACTCGCCGCTTGGCTGATCAGCAAAGCGGGACGTCCCTTCGAGCAGCCGCAGGAGTCTGATGACCCCAATGCAGTGATTTCAAATGTGCTCTCAGAACTGCGGTCCTTTGTGAGTGTCACACGGGTTCTCTTCCCAAGGGTGTTGCAAACACCTGCATTCCCTCCAGAAATAACAGCAGTCACACACTGCTCTCCTGCTGGGTCTGGTCCCAAGGACTGGACAGACTTTTCCTAGCTGTAAGTTTCTGCTATGTTATTTAGTTAATTGGAAGTTTACATAGGCTGTACCTACTTGAAAAATTTTTTAGCACTACAAAATGGTCTTATAAACGATTCCAGTTGGTTTTGTTCTACAGTCTGTAAAATGGATTAAACCAGGCTTACCGTTTGTAGTGTCACATATGTTGCTCATTTATAGTAGCATAATTTTCAGAGATTTTATCTGGAAGGTTTTCACAGGTTGTGATCCTGCCCCGGCCTAAGTCATTGACTTCATATGTAGTGTAGAAAGTGATTCTAGAATACTGCTCATGTTTTCTTTCTTTTTTTCTTTTTTCCCCCCCTTTTTTATTGCTAAGGAGTAAAAGGTTGTACAAACTGTCAGGAGCTACTGATTTTTGGTTCTTTTTCTGAATTAAAAAAAAAAAAAGGAAAAAACCACCAAAGGTCAGGAGAATATATCAACTGACAAGAAGTATGATCTTATGGAAGACTACTCTGGTGCAGCTGTGAATGATATTAAGGACACCTCTCTAAAGGAGTTAAAACACAACAAACTACTATGTTTATTCTGCATGATAGCAATAAATTAAAATATTTTCTAAATAAAATCTGGAGCAAACAGGGCACTGTTGAAAAGCTGGTAGTTAAGTCTCAATGCTTGAGTTTCTCTGTAGCTGTTCTTACCTTGCCTTGTCACTTGTGTGCTTGACCATCCAGATCTCTTGTGGCTTCTGTTTCTTCTGCTCCCTGGGAGTATCCTCTTACCAAGTGCTTAAAGATTTCTGCACTGCATCTGTTCCTTGGCTTCATCTGCTTTTCCTTCTGTTGCCTCACTGGACCTGCATAGGAGAAGAATGTAAATTGCCATTAATAAAATCTTCATACACAAGAGACATTGGTTTTAGTGTACAAAAACTTACCTCCTTACAAGGAAATTTGGATTGTTAGGCCGTTAATAAACATCCTGTCTCTTTATTTTAGGGAAGGCCTGTCGATTTTCCTCCCTCAAAATTAAAAACAGGCTGTGGAGAGCAAGTGTGCTATGTTCTTGATTGTTTAGCTGAAGAAGCCTTGAAACACATTGGGTTTAGCTGGAAAAGGTACAGTACATTTCTGAGCATCCTTCCTTCTGCATGGTGTTCCAGCAAACAGTTGTAAGTTATAGTGGTAAAATAAAACATAGGAACAACTAAAAATGTTTTACTTCACTTGTTTCATGAGATGGAAAATTCAACTAGGCTTGAAGCAGGGTGACCAATTAATTCCTAATGCAATTTCACACAACTGGCCTGTTACCAGCAAGGCTGGGTTTGGACCATTATAGATTTAGCTAATTAAGGTTTAAATGATGATTTCTTATCCTTGTTATTTCCCTACACATAACTCCGTGTTAACCTGATATTTGGGTTGAAACATTTAATGGCTTTTTAGGTTCTATCAATCAATAATAAATTCCTGGAGTTATGCACAGTATGATCATGTTACAAGTAGACTAATTTTATTTAATCAGAAGGAAATCTTAGGACAAATTAGATAAGAGATAATCTCAAGTATATGAAAATGTCTTTAAAAGTGTTCTTTATTTCTTTCTTTTCCACTGAGGGGTTTTGGAATGGATATAGCAAAGTAATTTCTACCGTAGAAATATTTTACCATTCTCTGTAGGCTGAAAATAAGCCTGTGGTGACTTGCACTTGAATTTTAAGAGTTTAGACCAATAAACGCCAAAATTTGTTTTCTAAATGACTTGGTAGTGTGAATATACTGTACTGCGTTTACTTTTAAGAGAGTCCAAGATGAACAAGACTTTCAAGGCTGAATGTATATTTAAGTTGTGAAACACTTACCACTGTTCTAGGTATGTTCCACATCATCCATTTTTCTCATGGAATGTTTTGTTTGCAGAGGTGTTTACAGTTTATTGCGTGGAAAAGCTCTGCTGTTCTTTGAATTAATTTCAGGCCAGCATACCCAACAGAAGAGCCAGAAGAAGAAGAAATAACAGAAGATGATGCAGAATTAACACTTAGTAAATTAGAAGAGGATGTTGCAGTAGGTTTATTTGATTGATTTTGATTATATTATTATTGGTCAACTATGAGAAATTTTTTATTCACTGTTCATTTTGTTTGGCTTTGTTTAAGAAGCCTTTTCAGTTAGTGGTTCTAGTTTTTTCCTGCAGCTCCATTCCTGCATTGTCAGATTCTCTGTAGAGTTTTTTTGTTGCTTTTCAGGTAAGAGCAGCTCTTCAAGATGGAGTGTATGTTCTTATGTGCAGTGGAATCTAACTGTGCATTAAAAACGTGGAGATTCTAAATTGTTTCTTTTCTACCGATAAATCTACTCTTGATGTTAAACTAAAGGGTTAAAATAGGAAAACAGTCAGCTGTCTGCTCTTTTCTGTATTTTGCTGAGGTCTAAGCTGCTTAAATTGGGAAGTGGGGATAAAACAGTAAACTAAAGCACAATTTAAACCCTTTAAAGAACCTCTGGATTTGCTCTCAGGTATTGTCCTAGGCCATGATTTTCACAGCTCATGTGTTCTGTTAGGTCTTTGGAATGTATGAATATAAAACCACTGAGGTGTTGTTCCTTTCCTAGGTATTACATTACTAGGTAGTTTATATCGAAGGGATACTCACTTTTTAGAGCCCCTAGTGGTTCTACAGGGATTAATTACATGCCAATGTAATTTTCTTTTTTTTTTTTTGCCCAATCCATTGTTGCTGGCAGTATATTGATATTAGCTGTATCTATAATTGAATTTAGCAGTATTTCCAACAATTAAGTGCTAATGATGAGGTTCATTGATTGTTCTTTGGTTTTGATTCTTCTGAATAAAAATTATGGGGTTGACAGAGACAAGCCTAGGTCTGTAAATCTTGGGGAATGGGATAGCCTGTATTAGGTGGCCAGCAGTAGGCAGTGAGGCTGGGTGTGCAAGGAAATCTGCACAGTTTGGTTTCTCAGTTTGGATAACCAGTATTCTTGTTCTGGTGGCATGTTCTTTTAAATGCTGGACAAATACACATTGTCCATTTAGCAAAAGATAGTCTCAATCTAGTCTTAATTTCTTGCAAGTATTCAGGGGACTCGGGGTCAAACATGCCAGAAGAAAATAGTGCCCCCTGTTAGTTAAAAACTGGGTAAAGTAGAGGAAAGAGGAATAAACTCCAAGGTTTTCACTGAGTCTTGAAGGATTTTACCCTAAGACCTGTGTTATTGCAGCTTTTATGATTTGTGTAGAAAGGAGGTGGATGATAAAATTGCACTTTGGTGGAAAAGGCAGTCAAAGGGGGACAAGGTGTCTAAGGGTGAAATACATAGATGATAAAATGGCAGATGAAATACAGTATAGATAAATGAAGGTTAATGCAGAGAAAAGACATCGGTACTTACGGGTAATGGGCTCTCAGCTGATCATAGTCACAGAAGAAGGGAATTTTGAGACTATGACAGATTTATAGAGTAAGTGAGCAGAGTGTGTACTGTTATGGGCAAGAAAAAAATCAATTGCCCCAATTTCAGTTGTGTTGACAGTTTCAGACATCTTCATTTATTCTGCACACTGAAGATGTGTCATCATCCTGTAATTCCAAATGTGTAGTGCAAACAACATCTTGAAAACTGTGTTGAGGTCTGGTTATAGTTTGGTTTTTGTTCTGAAGGGGTTTTATTTTTAAGGTAGATCTTTAAGAAATACATTTAAAAATAAAATTACCATACAGCTATTGATAACAGGTCATTTGCTGTCAGAGGCCTTAGGTTTAGAGTTTGGGTTTTACTGGTTCATTGGTTGACTTTTGTATTACTGTAATTTTGTACTACTTTGTAATATGGTGCTCTGAAGGAAATGTGGGGTAGGTTTGATCTTTCAGCTTGTCCCAAGTATTATGTCTCTTTTTAAACTCTGTATCATGAATTCTCCATGTCTTGTTTTGTTCAGAAATACAAAACTTAATACTCCTTGGTTTGTGCTCCTGCAAAATAAAATTATGGAGAAAGATTGTGCAATACTTACTGAAGTCTTACTTTGAAACTTCTCTTAAGGAAGAAGAGTCAGACAATGAAGAAAATTATATTGACCTGAATGTTTTAAAGGCACAAACGTACAGATCAGTAAGTTGTTACCCATCAGTTCTCTCTTGAGAGATTTTTACATCTATAGCAGCAATTTGTGTCTGTTGGATTTAAGTCTAAAAATCCTTGTATAGTTTTTACTTGAAAAAATACCCCATCTGAAATGAATCAGATGATATATATTAATATTATTTTGAAAGAACAATGTGCAGCCAGTTTCTAAACTGGTATCACTGAAGCGCTGCTGGGAACATTTGCAAGAAATTTTTTACAGACTTCTAGAGAAACATGGTATTAGTTTCATGAGTACATTTTAGTCCCACATAGATTCACCATTTCTGAAATGTATTATGATTTCTTAATATATACATTTGATTGTCTTCAGTTTTAAGTACTATGAGAAGATACACTTTAATTCTTTATGAATTCAAAGAAAGCAATTAAAGATATCTGTTTCATCTGTTGTCTAGATCATTCTGGATATAAATATTTTTCTAATATTAACACTGCAAGCCATTATAGGGATTTCTAACAGTTCTCAGTGTGCATAACAATGATATTTTGTGTATAAACTTTGTGATTTTTACATAGAACATGAATGACACTGCAAAGCAAGAAGAGATTTTACAGTCCACAACAGATGCAGCAGAGTGGAATCTAGAAGTGGAACGTGTGCTTCCACAGCTGAAAGTCACAGTCAGGACTGACAATAAGGTATGGAAGAATGGATTTGCCTGTGTACACGTGGTGATTACAATGTTTTTAGTCTATGATGTTTACTTTCTGTTTGCAGTTGTTGTCTTTTGTCATGCAAAGACCTGTGGCTAGTGGGCTCTCCAGTGTTACCTTGTTTGAACCTTAGTCAGTTACTTTGACCCTAGAAGCAAAAATTTTCAGTAAGGTGTTTTTTCAATATTATTTTTTTTTCTGCTGCTTACAAGGCACCTTATTTCTGTTTATTTATTCATTGGGAATTTTTTTTCAGTCCTCTGATATTTCCAATATATTCATACTTGTAAAAAATTACATCCTCAGTTTAACAACTATTAAATCATCTTCTTGGAAGACAGCTTTCATCTTACCTTTCAACTCTTCCATTTTTCATCCACATGAAGGGCTGATTGTATGGAATTTCTCATGGTGAACTTTACATTACAATCAAGTAGGTCTGTACTCTGGTCTAGTCATCCTGAACTCTCCTTGTGTTTACTGAAAAGAGGTTTTCAACTGCTTTTGTTCACCATATCCTGGTAACTCACAGAGAAATTCATCATGTCTTAGAACTGTGTATTTCCCTCCATAGTCTATTCCAAGGAGTCTAGAATGAGCAGCTTAGAAGTAGGCATCTGTCTTTGGCAAGTCCAAACTTAGAACCTGCTCCTGGCATTGCCATAAGCATTCTTTCTAGGAGCTTGTGCAGTACCCACAGATCAGTGCAGTACTGAAATTGTTAATTTGCAGTGGCCCAGGTAGTTGGGGTGTTGGAGCAATCTGCAGCACTGATATAGCAATACAGTACATAGACATGAATATAACGAAAGATAATTATCTTGCCAAAACCTGGGGGAACCTTCAAATGTCTGCTGAGCTGCTTGCCTGTCTTACACCATACTGCATTTTTCTGTATGAAGAATTGCCTGGCTTGAACCACTGCTGTGATCCTCAGCAAGCCGTGTTGCATCTGATGCCTAGATGCATCTCTGCATCTGTTGCAGAGAACATGATGATTGAGTCTTGCAGTGAGGAATTAAAACTTAATAAAGACATACATGAAAAATTAAAGCCACTGTAGCATCTGAGGTTTACTAGCTTCCAGCTTAATGCACCATCTCTTGGCCTTAAGGAATATGTCAAAATGAACAGAAAGAGAGGATTATTCTTCTTCTAGCTTCTTTCAGAAATAATTGGAGAGAAGTTTTTGGCTTTCTTCCATTCTGCCAGAAAACACTGTATTCTGTTTCCTAGGCTGTGCATGTGAACATAATACCAGGAGAGTAGTAATGGTTTAATCAATGGCACTAGAAATTAGAACTTACTATAAAGTCCTAAACAGAGGTGGGAGTGGGTTCTGTGCCTGTTGTTTTTATTTAAAGTTGGGCAAATTGTGAACAACTGTCTCCTGCAAACCTGAAACACAATGTAAGCACATTTTCTCTAGTGGCAATTCACAGCACCTTTTCTCAGCCCCCACCCCTGACTTCATGTATGTTTCCTGTGATCTTGAAGCTAGAAATAATTTTCCCCCTTCTAATTGTATCCCATTATCAAACCAAGTTTTCATATTTCTGCCACTTACATTTCTTTCCATTCTTCTCCTGGTAACAGTAAGGACTGAAATAGAAAGGAAAGAACAGATAGTCCAGAACTGGTAGGTGTTGGGCATCAAAAGCACTCATTTTGTCTAAGAATAAGCTGAACTAGTGCAGCTACAATCAATCTTTTTAGTATTTGTGCCCAGAGTGGTTTCTAGCAGAAATAGTTCCATGAAGATCAGACTCTAAAAAGCATATCTACTATGGTACCAGTGAGGATGTCAGTGTTTGTTTATGGATCTGAGTGTCACATGTGACATTTAGGAGATTTATAAATTGTGTCACATTGAGCCAGTGCCCCTGGCTATGAACATGGCAGTGGCAGGATGATACATGGCAATAGTATAAAAGAGAGCTGACCCTGCTTTGCTTACCCGCTGTTGTTTAGTAACCAGAGAAGGATAAAATTGTACTTACCTGTGTTTTAATTTGTGATGTGATTTTTTTTATTTAATTTTTTTTAGGATTGGAGGATTCATGTAGATCAAATGCATCAGCATAAGGATGGAATTGATTCTTCTTTGAAAGAGACTAGGGTATGTCTTGTATGTACAGAATCTGTCAGTATTTTTATTTTCTCTTTCATTTGATATGCATTAAGAACTAAATTGATCTTTTTTATTCTTAATATTATTTGTGCTATTGCTGTAAAATTAAAAAGGGAAAGATATGACCATGATCATTAAGGATAGTGCTAGTGGCAAGATACCTTGTGGGAAAGAGTTGTATGTGTGAGGATTAACAGGGCTATCAGGGTCCAGTAATGAATGCATTACCATAAGTTCATCCTGACTACAGAGGACAAAATAGAATAATACAATCTGAAGGTGTTGTTAAAAACCCCAAAATACTCTCAAATACTGTTGCTAGAGTAACTTACTGATATTGACATTTGTAATTAATTGAGGAGGAGAGAGTGATGCAGCAGTAAACACTGAAATACGTGTTTTGGAGGTGGGCAAACCAGAACACACTGGGAATAATTTTTTGTTGGTTAAACACAATATTTCTGTGCTATTTTTCTCTCTCTCTCTGTAGGCTTTCATAGCCTTTCTTAACTACAGCACCGTTTTAATACTCTTTGCATACTGTCTGTATACTGTCAACCCACAGAATGTGATTTTCTAGGGTTACCTTGACAAACTCCATAATGAAATCAGCAGAACACTGGAAAAGATCAATAGCAGGGAAAAGTACATCAACAATCAGTTGGAACACTTGGTTCAAGAATACCGTTCAGCACAAGCCTTGCTGAGTGAGGTATTGCTGATCTTTTGTTGTTGCCGTCTCCAGTATTAACTTGCTGTTTAGTGAGGGTAGAGGCAAAGACGACGTAGAGTGAGCTATCTATGAATTCTACTGTTGGATATAAAGCAGGGGAAACGTTGATTGGCTGTCAAATTATATTCTTCCAAAGCTAAAATAGCAATTTTTATTCTGCTGTTCTGCAGGGGAAAATAGATGGTTTTGCCTGAGTATTATGTATAGCTGCTGCCAGTCTTGAGCAGCTAGTAAATTGCTGGTTCTGCTTTCTCTGTGAAGTTCACACATCTGTCAGGAATGGAAAAACTACAGTCTCAGTCCAGTATTCATCCCTTAGATGGAATACTGGTGCTAACACGCACAAAGCACTCTGATTACTTTTTTTGCTTCATTTAGTTTTTATGCCAACAGAGTGCTGTCTGAGAAGCTTTTTGATCCCCTGTTTAGGAGGCGTTATAGTCTGTCTTTTGGCAAGCCCTCCTGATTGTGGCCATGCTGACAATCATGCTAACAGAATTTGACCTCTGCACCTTCTGTTTGCCTTGTTGTTAAGGTGTCTTGGAGACAGTAATTTACTGTTGATGAAGTATTATTCTGGATTTCAGTATTCAATCCTTTCTGCATTATGGCAGATTTTCTTTGTGTTTATTTCCTCATGGAAATGATTAGAAAGCATAATTCTTATCAAGTATCTATTCAGACTATTTACTGCGTTACATTTTTGAATGATAGTCATTCACAGGGGCTGATGTTTCAAGCCTGTCCTCATTTATAAACCTCTCTGGGGCTTTGTGGGAGAGTTTCTGGAATTGAAACATATGAGAGCAAGTCTTGAAGTTTCTCTGAGCTATCTGCATACATCTCTTCAACTGTTATTACAGCAGAGACATGTTTCTTTCCAGGCTAAAGAGAAGTACCAGGAGGGAAGTGGAGGAGTAACTGAAAGGACTAGAGTGCTTTCTGAGGTAAAACACATCTTATTTTAAAATAGTCTTCAGAGAACTGTGGTTGCAGTTTAATGAAACCAATTCTTTGTGATTTGTTCTCATGTTAGATTATTCTTTGTTTGGGTGAGGTGTTCTCATCCAGTCCCTTAATTTTAAATCCAGGCTGCCAGTGATTTTTATCTTGTGAAGTGTGAGCTCAGTTTGTAAATGAAGGTAAATGTTCTGTATTTTATAACCTGTGTCCTAGAATTATGGGGGATTAATAAATCATGGCCATAAATTCTTTGGAAGAAAAAAAGCTTAACTCTTAGTTAAAATAAACAATTTGAAACTTTTATTTTCCAGGCACTTAAAAGCAGTGTTTAACTAAATAGTAATTTTTTCCATACATTAAATTAACTTACTACCTAAATCTGGTTTTCTGTTGGGGATTTTCTTTTTCCTTTATATTGGTGCTCTGACAAATTTAAGCAAACATCTCCTCTCTCCTAACTGCCTTCCCATGTTGAGCGTTTCATGGCATTTCATTTAGAATTACAGCCCAGTTTCCAAATACTTCAACTCTTTATCCAATTCAGAATTTTTTTAAAAGGCTCTGTTTAGGTTTTAGAAACCAACTTTATTTATTAGACAATAAAGTCTCAGGAATAGTTGCATAAAACAGGTCACACAGTGAGAATGTGTTAGAAATTGTACAAGTTTGAGATGTTTTAGAACAGAGAGAATGGCTGAGTTGGAAGGGCTCTACAGTGCAGCTGCAGTAGGTAATACAGCAGTTTAGTGTGGGTTTTCTAGCAAAGATTTCTGAGTGGTTGAATTCTGCAGAATTAGAGCTGCTTTCTATTTCACTCTCAAGGAAGTAAGTTTGAAAAAGTATTTTGTGATGACTTCAGATTTACAGTGTATGCTTTGGGAGCTGATTGACTGGTAAGTAATGGTGAATATGTTACTAGCTGACATCTTTCAAACCACTGTCGGTGCAGTGGCAGCTGTCTGAGGTAAACCAGATGTGTTGGATGTTGTACTGGCATGCAGTTTTCAGGCAAGCAATCGGACCTCAGCCCGCCTGACAATACCATTACCACTGCAGGCATGCAGTAACTCTGCAGCAGTGATTGCTTTTTGTTGTTGAAAAGGCTTATTGAAGCCTTAATGGAGGGCTATTTTCACATTATAGACAAGAATACTGAATTATTACCTTGGCTGTAGTTTAGAATCATATATTTGGGGTTTTTGTCTGCGAAGGCAAACTGGCTGCTAGACAGTGCTGAAATGCACTTTTGTTCTTCATATGTGAATTTTACATACCTGTACCTGTGCTGGTCCCAGCTGCCTAGACTGCTGCACCTTCTTTTGCTGCAGTGCTGTTTGTCAGGTTTCCAGTGTAACATGCTGAAGTCCTGATGCTTCCAGAAGGGCATGGTTATTTGATGAATCTTGATCTGTAGGGATATTGGTTCCTTTGTTCTTGCATCCAGCATCACACTGAAACACTTGTTATTGTTGTTTTTATTGGGGATGCACAGATTTTCAGTAACACCATGGTGTTTGGTCAAATTGTTATCCTTTTTCTGTAGTTTTTTACAATCTTAATTTAGTTAAATTAAAAATTTTGGAATGTTTGAAGAATTGTTCCTCTTTATATAACAAGTTAGATGGATTAGTTATTTTTTTTTTAGTAAAAGTAGTTATTCAGCAGAGACTTTTTAAAATTTTATATTCTTCTGATTTAATTAAGAAAAAATCTATTTTAAGGTTACAGAAGCATTAGAGAAAGTAAAGCAGGAAACAGAAGAGAAAGGAAGCAGTATGACTGATGGTGGTAAGTACATTTTTGCTTCAGACAACACACCCTTTTTCTTGGTGACAGTTTCATGATATGTACTTCATTAAAATAAGACTAAGAGCAGTTATAAAGAACAAAATGATGCAGCAGCATCATATTAATGGGAAGGGAAGGATTAGAAACAAAATGTAGAGCACAAAACATTTTAATAGCTTTTCACAGTAAGATTTTCACACCCTGCTGAAGATGTCTTCAGTTCTTTACCAAACTCAAGTCAGGTGTGGGGATAAGGCTTTCAGCTGAGCAAAACACATCAATGAAAAACCTGTCTTAATGTTGATGCACATTTTTATGAAACTCTTAGATGTCAAGAAGACAGCAAAATTGTCATTGCCTATTTCTATCAAAAGTGTTTTGCATATTAAAAATGATGTACCAGTACAGTCATGTCTTTAGAGTAGAACACCCTTTTGTTCATTCAACTCATCAGTTTTAAGGAGTGAATTACAGCAAACAATGCTTTTGTGTTAGGTGCCTGACAGAGTTGTACTGTTTATCTTTTTTTGGACAGCTCCTCTAGTGAAGATTAAACAGGCCTTAACAAAATTGAGGCAAGAAACTATTCAGATGGACATACAGATTGGTGTGATGGAACACACATTGCTCCAGTCAAAGCTGAAAGAGAAATCCAATATGACTAGAGATATGCATGCAACAGTGATTCCAGAAGCCACAGTAGGTGCCTATTAAAATTGGTTGGACCTGACTTGGTTTGCCCAAAATGCAGTTTTCTACCATTTGGTTTTTTTGTGAGTTCAGAGGTTCCATTTTTGTTGGGGTAGAAGAGTGTTCTTTTGTCCTGTTCCTTTTGGATGCTTGTTAAAAGATGCACTTCTATAAGAAGTAATATGCACACTTTAGACTCAAGAGGGAGCCATGTTTAGTTTTGTGCTGTAAAGATTTCCTGCGTATCTCTTCCAAATATACTAATAAATTCTTATTAGTGAAGATGTCTCTATTTCTTTGGAGAGTGTTATGTAGTGTGAATGTCTATAGAATGATGCTGACAGTCTGTAACCTTGATACTCTGCAGTGCTGAAAGGAAATTGCTTGCAAAGGACTTGAAGGTAAAATGTCTGTCATTGCCACTTACATACATTTAGATAACGTATTTAATGGATGATAGTGAAATAATACAGCATTACCCTTTCCAGTGGGCTAGGTCAGATATCAGCTGCAAGAGTCCTCTAACAGCAGCAACAATATCAAAACATATATAAGAGCAGAGAAGGTGAAAAGTATTGTTTGAAAATTACTCTTGGCTTTCTAATTGTTTTTCCATGTGCCATCACTGTTTCAGAACCACTTCATACTAGCATTGGGTCAAATGCTACTTTCATTTATAGTATTTAGAAGAGCTCTGTGGATTTGGATTGTTCTTCTTTTTTGTCCTTGTGTCAGAACACCTACTTTTGATTTCTGTGAAGGAAAAATATTGCCAAATCAAGTTGATTAATACAGAATAAGAAGAAAAATGTAGGAGGAAGGGGTTGGGAATGTAATCGCAACAGGGAGCTTGCTTTGTCTTAGTTAATGTGTAGGTAGGAAGTCATTCTAGGTATTAGTGGTAATGAAGGAGTATGGAGCAAAGAAGTAACCTTATTAAAGTACTAGTACATCCTTTTGGTTCTGCTTGTTCATGAGCCATGAATGATATTAGTACAATTCCAGTGGCATTAGAGTCCTCATCTAAATTCTGCAGGCTGTTCCATTCATCTGACAAATCATTTCTCTCACTTAAAGGTGAGCAGTTCTGTGTCTGAAAGTCAAGACACTTGACACACTCAGTTATATGACCCAGTGCAAGTTTGTTGTGCTTCAGTATTATATTTGCCAAAAAGAAAAAGCCCTAAACCTATTGGATTTTAATAAGTGAAAAGCTGTCTGTAAATGTCAACTGTTACAATTTACCTGTGCAAGCCACTGCTGAAAATCTCTATGAATCACACTTGGGAGTTGGTTTCCAGCTCTGTTTGCTGCCTACCTATATCCTCCCACTTTCAGCTGAAATTAGAAAAGTTATTATTCATGTTCTCTTTGTTAGGTGCTGTTGCTACTGCATATTTACTTTAACAGTGGCTTTACTTCAGCTTAAGATAAAGCAACTCCCTTTTGCATTGCCTGCAGAGCAGCTCACTGATGCTTTTGGATTGCAATGCTGTGTTGTATAAATGCTGTTTATGTAAATGCTTTCCTCAAAAAAACTCCTCCTTCATGCTAATATAGCAAACATGATTAATCAAAAGCCTTTCCTTAGGAACTGAGCCTCTTATTCTATTAGAAGTGAATCTGTTAAGACAAGCATGGCCAAAACCCCTCTAATGTGACAGAAATCTCCGGAAGAAAAGCCTCCTTTGTGCCAAAGTAATTCTAAAATAGCATGCTAATTATATAGAATTATGTACATTATTTTTAATGTAGTCAGGCAGTCTGAAACTGCCTTCATTTAAGTAGAACACTTCTGTTGTTATCTCAGGAGTGATACATGGCCTTTAGTTGTCATCTGGCAAAGAGTGGCATTTGCCCCTTGAGACAGTAAAAGCACTTGACCCTCCTTTGAAAGGAGCCTTACTGATCCAGCAAGCGGCCACACCATCTTCCTTAAAAGCAGAGGACAGCAGTGAGTCCTGTCACAAGCAGCATGAAAGGCCCTTCTAGAGAAGCAAAGATCTGTGTAATTAGTCCACTGCTGAATCAGTGCGGGAAGCAGAAGCCACATCAAAATTAAATCACTTACTTCACGTTACCTCCTGCACTGCTCATTATCTAATGCATTGTCAGAACAGAAGACAAACAAAACAAAGATGCCCCTGAGTTAGTAGGATGCACATAAAACTGTTCTATAAAAGAGTCTCTCTTCTAGAGAGGATTTAGGAAAGGAAGACTATTTGCAAGAGTTAACTTTTGTATACAGCTGTCCTATTCCAAGGTCTCTTAATGTTTTCAGTTCTCTGGAACAGCAGCATGGAGGCAAAGTGTCACTGTCAGATTTTACCTAGAAGCCAAGTAGAAGTTGGCTGTAGACAGACACAGAAATGATGTAGACAGGGAAAGGAGCTTCATTTGCTCGCTTTGGTTTGAGAAGCCATGGGTTTTGTGCTCGCCATGAGGACTGCAATAGTTCAGTCTTGTATGTGGCCGCTGGTATGAGCTGACATTTGACACTTGGAAACGTATTGTTGAGGAAGGCTCATCAGTAGCCAGCATGTACTTCTCAAAGTTCCAGGAAAAGAACACTTGCAGCATATTACTTCTTAGGGTCTCTTCAGCTCTGAAATACCTCTGAACCTCGTAACATGACCCAGAGCCTTATTTCCCTGTCTTTTGTCTAGGCTAGGATGTAAGTGCCCTGCTGGGAACTGAAAATAGCCTTAGTGCTAGGTGGTACTCTTAGAGGTTTCATGGCTGTTTATAAGCCATTTAGGATATCTGAGAGTGATTACATGCATTATCTTTTTACTTTAATAAATATAATACCCCACTCCTCTTCTAATGTCAGCAGATAGCATGAATTGCTGTGCTGATAAAAAGTGCAAAAGGCTGGGTTTTTTACCTTTTAATCCGTTTCTCTCACAGAGAACCTTCTATAGAGTTAGTTCAATATAATTAACTCCTTCAATATAAATAACTCCTGCATTTTCAGACTTAACACTGCAATTGCAGGAGTTTAAAAGTGGCTTTCAATCATATGCCAAGAATTCATTGTTTCAGCACTGAGTCACATTAATAATTTGAACTTGGATTACTGAGTACTGTGCAGGAAGCTGAATGAGTTGACGTGAGTTTGAGAAGCCACTGTTACAAACAACTTCCAGATCTGGTCAAAATATTCTCATTCCTGTCTGCTGATGGCATTAAAGGCCTTCTCCTTACCCACCCAAAAGAGGAACTTCAGGGAAAATTTTTCTTGAAAGGGAAAAGCTTTATGTCCACCTACTATTAAACTTTGCCACTTTTTTAGAGTACAGCTCTACTGTGCAGTAGGACATAAAAAAAAAACCCCAAAAAACATTGTATTGCTAATTGTAAGTTACAGTAAGAGCAAGTAAGTCATCTGTGCATGACCTATAAAAAAAAACTAAGCATAAATGAAGAGCCTCTGTGTGAACATTTCCAGCTTCTGTGCTCTTTGAATTTTGCATCCAAATTTTGCATCCTGGGCTTCTCTCCAAGTTTGACAAATGTTAATTAGACAAAGAAGGAGTTGGTTGGTGCTGTGCTGCCACGCTGGCCGCGTGCCCGCGCGGGGCTGTCAATGCTGCAGTGTGCCCCGCCAGGCAGCTGCACGTGCATGCGCACAGCCCAGCGCACACGCCGGCCTCTCCCGGGGCTGGAACCAGCAGCAGAGCAACACGCCTGTGAAAGCCCTGGCCTACTTGCTGCAGCCTCACTGCTTTCCGTTTGCTTGTGGATGGATTCGTGTTTCAGGAAATGATTGGGTGACACCTGGCGAAGGCGTGAAATAAAGCTCAGGAAAAGTTAATCAGTACCCGTGAGGTTAAAGTAAACAGAGGATATGGGCACTGGCTTCTCTGCATGAATACGTTTGTGGGTAGGGACTTTCCACAGAAGGCTTGGGATAGCAAAAGTCATTTTCATCTGCCACTTCCTCCTTCCCATTTTTTCATTCAGCAAATGCCATTACCAAGGCTGCCTCATATATTAGCTAATACTTAGCTATTGCTCTGGGGCTTGGTGTTGCTGGAAATGTCTGTCTTCCAGCCTCCTAGTAACAGCCCTACCATTTCACAATTATTCCCACGCAACACTGGAATGAGCAGGGTTGAGAGCTTTTTATTGAGAGTAAGTAATGATTTGAATAATGCTAGTCTTTCACTTACTGCCTAGTTTTACTCTGTTCTTTTTCACTCCTGTTCTTAGTAGTTAGGATCAGTTGTATTTTAGTATTCCATCCCAGAAGTAGCTGAGATGCTCACATGTATCCTGTTGTAAAGATCGACAAAGATGAATATTTTAAGGTCAGAAGGACAGAATAATTATTTCTAATAATACTCTTCTTGCTAATGCACTAATCGCAATTGTTCATTAAAAAATATTTTCCTGTTTCTATGGTTTTCAAAGGATGACAATACTTCAAATGACACCTTAGTGTTATTCAATAGTAACATAAAGAATTAAACTGTGGAGTGTAGGCATTCCCTGGACAAGAAGTTTTCCATCCCTCCCCTAGTTTTAGGGCAGAAGTTTCTTCTATCTTGGTAGGGGAGCTCTTGTAAGGTTTTAGGGAGTTCTCTCTATGCTTCTTCAGCATGGCTTGTACATGAGCATTTTGTCACCTCTGAAAGAATCCATTTGGGAAGGAATACAAGTCAGACCAAAAGGGACAGGCTACTTGTGAAATTTTCCTGGAAACCAGTGCCAAAAAAGTGGTGCAGAAGGTTTCAAAAGGTTTGAGAACATCTGTTGAACATTATTTCCTTTGTTACAGGAGGTGCATAAGTTCCCGGTATGATGGCAGGAAGGATTTCTGCCAAGTTTATCAAATGCTGTCTAACAACAGTAAAAACAATGAAAACTGTGATCTTAAAAGTGTCATTCATTAATTTTGTACTAATTTGTCCACCAGCTCATTACAGCCTTCTGTAGAGTACCTGTAAACTCAAGTAAAACATTCCTGAAGATTTTCATCATCTTCAGCTATATAATATTGACAGTGAAGAATAAAGAATACTGTTCTGAGAAGACTTTTCCTGGGACAGAAGAGTATACTCTAGATGTGGAAAGGCGTGGCAGGTCTGCAGGGTCTTTTCCATAAGTCTATTATGCTTTTGTTTGAATAAGGATGTACCTGTTAGTATGTTTGGGTTTGTGAGAACTCTTATTGAAAACAGGAATTGCAGATAACTGTGTTAGAGAAGATAAACAACTGAAAGCCAGTTCAGTTTTTTCTCAGTTGTGAACAGAACTGATGTACGGGTAACAAATTCACATGGATAGAATGAAAGAGCTTCCTTTAAAGAGCTCTTCCATACAATCTTGACTTAAATGTACAAAACATGCCTTTGCTTAGTTATCTTCCACTTGTTGCTTCTAGTTAATCTTCATCTCTCTGAATTGCATAGTGTATTCGTCTGTGATGATGTTTCCCTCCAAATAATTAGAAATTTGACAACATGACCTGAATATAAGGGATGTGGTCAGTCCATCTGAGCATCTGCTAAGCTGGGTGGAATTGACTTGGTGTGTCTCTGTGGAGTGCCACCTGTGAGCAGCCACTGCTGACACCAATCCAGTGTGGGTGTCAGGAGATGAGAGGCAGGAAGCTGGTCCCACTTCCTCTCAGAGAAACCACAGCTTCAACAGTGTTTGTCTCCTGTAGGTGCCTGTAGAAGGCTGCATAGACTTAATTTGCTAGTACAGCTACATACAGAGGGAAGGTGAACACCCTCGTGCTCATCACCCTTCTGCTAGAAGCAGCTAATCAAAGCTCAGAGTGCCATTGGTTGCTCTAATCAGAGGGAGGTGGAAGTGGTGAAGAAACCAAGTGGTAACTTTTGTGCCTAGAATGAATCAAACAGTAGAAATCAAAACACAAAAGCTGCTCAAAATTCAAGTGTTCTTCTTGAATTGATCTTGTGACTAGTTTTTGAGGTCAGGCTAACCATTCTAAGGATGGGCTTTCCTTCCTCACCTGTGTTTTTTCAGATCTTCACCACCTCTCTCTTTTCTATATGCAATAACCTTTATGCCTGAAGCCTCAGAATTTAGGCTGGATCATTTCTCTCTCTCTCTCTGGTGAACAGACATTTTTATGTTGTACCTTTCAAAACCACCTGCTTCTGGAAAAGACTTCCTTTTTATCTGCACCACAAAGAGTTGTATTGATACCCAGGGTTTCAAAGCAGTTTAACTTGACCTTTACCAGCATAAAGTTTGGCTAGGAGGAGCAGAACTTTCATTTGTGAAAAATAGGTGTTCTGTTCAGTGGTGGAAGAAAAGAAACGGAAGAAGATATGGCCAGACAATGTATCTTCTAGAAAGCTGTAATATTCCCTGCAGGACCCAGATTTTTATCCTGTGCCAACATACTGTGTCTCTAAACCACCCAAATTTGCCATTCCTGTTTTTAGCAGAGTGATTCCAACATAAAGCTTGAAGAATATAGCAATGAGCAAGACTCATGGCATACAGAAAGATCATTCAGTGCTCAACAGTAACTAAGTCTACTTTTGAGATGAAACATGTAATTTATTTTTTAGAGACTCAGAATACAAAATACCAGTTTATCAGTGTGAGGGACCTTCTGACAAGCAGCAGATAAAGCTTTACTGTGATGCAGAAAATGCAGTAACAGTAAAGGGTTATTAAGCCTTTTTTGACAATCCATCCTATATTTCATCTCAGAAATGCTGATAGCTCCTTTTCACCATGTCTTAAGTGTGCCAGCTCTATTATACAGATCCCAATCTTTAAACCATGCTTTGGCAAATGTATCCTTTGTGGCACTTGTGTGATCGATTATGCTTTACTCAGTGCCGTGATTGTTTACAACACACCACAATCTTCCACTGCGTGAAGACACATTTATTACAGACAATGGTGCCAGTGCTGTTCTGTTCTTATTGGCCATTTCAAAACAAAAGCCAGACAAAAAGGCATCTGTTTCCAGTAGCTGGTCAGGTTAGTACTGGAAGTCTCTTCTTGGTGCTTTTCACCCTATATTGGAATACAGCTGCCAGTGTTTAGGGGCCCCTTTCACTGAGGGCCACCTCCCTAGAAGAGCTGCTGTGGACTCAGGCTAATTCTAGCACTGACCTGCCTTTCACAAGCTGTTCAGGCAAATCTTCACACTGAGTCATTAGAGCCCTACAAATGGTATACAGTTAAAACATCCAAGAGTGTCAAAATGAGTCATATTTTTCAAGTGACAATTGCTATTTTGAGTGACTGTTTTGCATTACACTTACCAGGACATGCAGGAAACAACAGTGTTTAGGCTTGCCTGCTCCTCGAGGTTCCTAGCACGTGACCAGTCAGGGCAGTTACATCACTGAGCCACACCTTCCTCTTACTCAGAAATCATATTCCCAGGAAACATGTCTTATCACAAGGAGTGACTCTGGACTTCTACAAAAAGTTGTTTCAGGCAAAGAAGAGTGTTGCTTTCAGTGGCTGAAGGGTGTGGCCAGCGTGACTTTCAGACTGTACACCCTTTGCCTTGGAGAGAGTTGAAAATGGAACTGAGACCCTACAGGTATCTGCAACCGTACCACCATGCAGAGGGAAGAAAGGCAAAGTTAAGGACATGGTAGTAGTGACCATTCCCATGGCTTACAGACTTGGAAGACAAAAGCTGGGGAACACAAAGAAACAATTGGATGTGCTTATGCAGAGAAATGATCCCAAAAAGAAAATAGTAAGGCTCCAACATGGGAAAAGTCATCAGTAGGTGGAGTTGCATGTCAGAAGGTCAGAAGGGATTTCTACATTTGCAGAGAAAAGCCAGAAAGGAAGAAAATGGCACTGGAATGAGCATATTTGCTATGACAATGAAAAGTGAGAGAAAAGCACACAATAATAAAAAGGTGCTGCTCATTGAAAGAGGTAAAGAAGAGGTATTGAGGGTGAAGAGGACAGACTGATGAAATAAAAGTTCTCAGCCTTAACATAAGCTAACACAAGTCACAGGACACTCCCACCAGCCTATGCACACACACACACAAACACCCAAAACAAACAAACAAACCTGTTTACCACAGCTACCTTTGGTGTCCAAAAGCCACAAGAAGAAATTACTTATCATAAGGAGAGGAGAAAAAACAGGGGAGTTAAAAGGTTAGGTGAGGACAAGAGTCTAAGCCACTTCAGAAACAGATACACAAGCAAAGGAAGTTCTAAATGGAAGAGGAAGGGGGGAGGAGGAGGAGGAAGACAGAAACCAGTGAGCTGAGTCTGCGTGAATAGTGCTGGTTTCCACATAAACCTCCTTTGTTAGCATCTCTTCTAGCTCTGGTCTCTGAGTAGCTGGAGCAGTTCCCACTGTTCCAAAGGGAGATACTGCATGATCTGCTGCAGCCACAATGAAACAGTTAAGATTGGTGTAAATTCTTGAAGTAGTACAAGCAAGGCCCTACCCTTAACAGCTACAAGCCTCATTTGGCTTGAGGATAAGGGGAAAAAATCCCTAAAGTAACCCTTTCCAGGGCACTGTTTTCCCTCTTGCGTTATTTTTTCCTGTCTCTGTGGAGATGAGCTGCATTTAACTGGATTTAATTATTTAATGTTGCATGTTTGGTATAATTTTCACAAGTAATAGCGAAATTTCAAACAAAATTAAAGCTGTTTTACAGTTTTTTCAGTTGACCAGTGTTACCTCCAGTGGCTTCCTGTTGAACACTTCCCCTTTCTTTCCTGTTTCCAAGTTCAAATTTGGTGTCAAAGGGAAGAACCCACAATTATCACTTCAGGCAGGTTTAAAGACAGTTATAATTAAATAAAATTTAGTTGAAAAAAGCATCTGTTGGAGACCTGTTCCTTGAGGAGAGCCATAAGCTAAATTTAAAGTTGCTTCATGTAACTCAGAAAATTAATTTCATCCTTGTTTTTTCTTCGTCCCTACTCCAAACTGAAGACTTGTGATGACAAGTTGGTTGAAAATCCTCATATGTAACTAAATTCAGGTGGAAAAACATCCACATGAGGAGGCCAAAATGCTGTACAGATCAATAGCAGAGTTCCAGCTAGGGTTCAGCTGGAGCGCTGCCTGTCCCTGGCATTCTGCCCCAGAGCCACAGACCAACCATATGTCTGTGTGCCCTGGGCCTGGACCAGTCTGCCTGGGAAGACTGCTGGCCCCACAGGGATCCACCAAGCTGGAGATGGCAGTGCCTTGTGGTGTGCCTACGCTGGCTCTGAAAACCTTGGCAGCCCCAGCTCTTGAGAGCCGCTCGGCTGTGCAGGCAGGCATTGGGATGAACTGTCCGGAGATGGAGCACTCTGCCGGACAGCTACAGTGGGAAAAAGCAAACATGGCCCTGGAACTCCAGCTTTCCTGCTGGGATAAGCTGAGCTAATGAGAAGGTGCTGTGGGTGTGTTCAGCTGCCCCTTTTGTTTCCTCATCTGCACATTAACCCTTTCCTTCAGGAGTTGCCAATGCACAGCAGTGCGATGAGCAGGAACAGCTCACAGATCAGGCTGAAAACTAATCTGGTAGGAGCCCCCTCTGCCCATCCACCCCATGCAGTCGGCTCAGCAGCTCCTTGAGAAGACAAAGAATGGGAAACAGGAAAGGAAGGCATTGGAGAATTTTCTGTTGGCAATGTACAACCAGCTTGCACTTGTTGTCTAGTTGCTGCCTGCAATGCCAGTCTGTGATTCTCCACTAGCCATTATTGGGGTCCTACCAGTACTGAAGATTTCATTATGCAGGCAGGCAAACAGTACATAATAACTAAAACTAAAATACTCTGCTAATTACTTCAGTACTTAATTTTTCTTACATTTGAATTTATTCTTGAGAAGTTGTGTCAGAAAAATTATTAAATGATCCTACTTCCACCTCGCAAAAGCTTTTACTTTCAAGATTAGATTCCTTACTGGTCACTCCTTTCTGGACTCATGAATGTAATTTTGAAAGACCTTCATGGCTAAATTAAACATTGAGGAGAAATTGGCAGAATGCCAGCAACTTTATCTCATACTATTATAAAAATAATGCCTGCCACTTTATCTCATACTATTAAAATAATAAAGACCTTGTATAATACTATTACCCTTTTATGCTCATTTTGGCCTTTTCCCTGTTGTCTTGGAACATCTCCTTTGTCATTCATTGATTTTATTCTTAATAATAGCATTACACTGAAGCACAGGGTAGGCTGAGGCTCATGTATATAACCATACAGAAAGTATGCCACATCTGGGCACTGTCAATACAGAACATGGGGCCAAACATGGGGCTTTTAGAGCAGACCCAGCACAGCCAGTTCATATATTCTACAGCACCTGAATTTGGCCCAAATCTCACAGAGTTCTTGCCATCGACTGAAGTTTTGTGGCTACCAAACTACACATCATCACAAATCATGTTGCACACTCACTGGGGAAACATTCCTCAGTCAGTCCAGTCTCCCTGTTCAAACAGCTTCGTGTGCTACTATAGAATTAGCATACATGACATTACATGCACATAAAAAGTCTCTAAAAAAATTAAACACTTGCTAATCTTACAGGGACATTGTGCTGAAAGGGGTGTATCCATCAAAAGAAAACCAATTCCATTTCATGCAATCTTATCAAGAAAGCATACACAATATGCAACCATTTCACAGCTGCCAAAAGGGATCAGTCTCATTTCTTTTTTTAGCTAGAAGGGGAAATTTAACCAGGCAAAGCTGTTGGAAGCCAAGAAGACTATTTAAAAAAAAAAAAAAAAAAAAAAAAAAAAGTAGAAACCATCCACAATTTCATCCAAAGGCAGAAGAATTTGTGAAATCAAGCACCTGGCCAAGTGACATAGTTGTGACATTAATGTGGCTGCATGTGAGGCATGTCATTTAGTGAATTTATTGGTGGACTGTCTGTAATAAAGACTGTCTGTGAGAACTAAACCTAGAAAAAACATTTTGTGCAGTTCTGTTTCTGGTATTTCTCTGTCCTTATCTATCCCATCCTCCCTCCTCTCTATTTCCTTCTCTTCCATACAACAACTGGTTGCATGCTAACAATATTTTTCTTTGTGTCTCTGCAAATACCATTAGATCCAAGCATGTCTCATGGAATTTGAGGCTATCATCTGTTCATATGTACTGGGTAGTCAGCAACTTCCACAAGACAACCATTCTCCTCACCCAGATTTCATTTGCTTAAAAACATCTCAGGAATTCTTATGAATTGTTTAACTGTTTTAAATTAGTACCGAGAGCACCCTTCCCACTTGCCTCCCCAACTGCAGCCAACCTGAATTTGGGTGCATTAAGAATAAAATCAATGAATGCCAACCTGCATGCCATTAGAAACCATTCAGGCCAAAGAGGGTCCAGATGTCAAAATAATTTGCAAAAAATGACTGCTGAAAGAAAGACTTTCTGTAGGGTGGCTGGATTATCCTGCCCAGTTGGAGACTGAGAGCTGCTGAACCAAGATAGAGGGAGGACAAGGCTGAGAGTGTTGGGGTTGTCCAGCCTAGAGAAAAGAGGTCTCCTTAGAGCAGCCTCCCAGTACCTAAAGGGACCTGCAAGAGAGCTGGAGAAGGACTATTGACAAGGGCAGGTAGTGATAGGACAAGGAGGAATGGCTTTAAACTGAGAGATTTACATTAGATGTTAGAAAGAAACTATTAACTGTGAGGGTGGTGAGAATGTGGAACAGGCTGCCCAGAGAAGCTGTGGATGTGCCATCCCTGGAAGTGTTGAGGGCCAGGTTGAATAGGATTTTGAGCAACATGGTCTAGTGGAAGCTGTCCCTGCATGTGGCAGAGGTGTGGTGGGAGTTGGAGCTAGATGATCCTTAAGGTCCTTTCCAACCCAAACCATTCTGTGATTCTAAGGGCTGCACAATCCTCCCTTGCCTGGGCTCTGCTGAGTGGAGACAGCACGGACTGCCCCTGGAGATGGTATGTGAGCTGCCAGAGAAAAGATTGTTCCAAGAGATTGTGCTTCGGACATATTCCTAGGAATCAAAATTTTTCTGTTCTTTGGAAGAGGGCAGTTAATGACTTACTCCAAGAACAAGTGATCCATGTCCAGCAGTGGATCCCCATGTAAGTAGCCCTTATAGACACTGTGAATATGCTTACATTTTTCTATGTTTGTGGTGCAGTCACTCTTCAGGACCTTATGGCTTAATTGTCCTCTTGGCACCTCAGTTACTGCCTCTGAGTGGGCTGATACATCATCTCGGTATTCCTCAGATGAAAGCAGTGATATTATAATTACTACAGTAACATCATGCTGCAAATGGACTGCTTGTATTAGGTTACCTACCACAGTTTTAGTCCATGGGCATAACAGTCTTCTATTTGTGTTTTCACAGCCTGGCTCTTCAAAGGAAGACCTTTTGTTTCCATCCAGGATGATAAATGGGTTTTAGCTTTATTTTCTCAGAGGGAAGCTTATGTGATTGTACTGTCTGTCATCTGTCTACACCGATAAGTTTTTAACTGCCACAGCCAATTATAATTATTTCCAAAGGAAAAAACTGCCAGAGGCAGACATCTCCGTGATAATTATATTTCTATATAAACCAGCAGCAGACTGGTTTGGGGCTAAGGAAGAAGAGGAGGAGGGAGAGGACAAAGCACAAGACCACACTGAGAGTGTGCCACGTCAAGGAAGTCTGGGAGGCCTGAGCTGATCCTCAGCCCATCCTGGCTGAAGGCAGGCAGCCAGCCAGGCTGCAGCATTGGAGAATCAGTGGGCATGAGTGTCTCTGCAGACACCTCACAAAACATAGCATTCTTGTCCATAAGTGTGGTTTCACAGGGGACATCACTGTGGCTTTGGCTGCTGCAGTGCAGAGGGGGAGGAGGCACAGTCCTTCTTTCTGCTGGTTGTGATGCAGGGATCTCGTGTTGATGCAGGCAGTGGTACTGTGTTGCCCTGGGCCTGTACTTGCAGGCTGCAGAACCCGGGTGCTGGCTGGTCTGGGGCTGGGCTGGTAGGTGCCCTCAGGCAGGACAGACAGGCAAAGTGCAAGGCACGGTCAGCATAGGCTCCATGCTGCGACTAATTGAATATAATGGGTGCCCTGCTAACAAAGACTCATAGTGTGGGGGACAGTGTGTTCTCTGTGCTCAGAGACCTGCCAGCCACTAATGAAAGCTGCTAAGGCCAGCTTTGTAAATACATTTTGGTGACTGAGCCAGATATTTGAGGACAGGTAGAGCCTAATTCTCTCTGACATCAAAAGGGACTCTGACTTGCACTGCATGGGAAGTCATGTCTTTAAACAGCTTCAAAGCTACGAACATTTCTCCTTAAATATTTTAGAAGAATTGACCCTCTGTCTGAGTGAATCATGCGTGAAATGAGCGGTTTCTAGAACCCCTGAGAACCAAGTAACTTAGCTGAACCTTTCCCTGGAATGATACATACTGCTTCACCATTACAGGACATTCTTGGAAGGAGCAAAATGGCTAAGGTGAAAGCAGATCACCATCTTCACTGTCTAGCTACCATGTAATTCCTCTTGGCTTGTCAATAACCTGATCCAGTCTCCAGGTCTTATGTAAGTGGAGGGCAGCTACAGGTAACCCCCAGGTTGCTGTACCTGGCTGTCTCAGCTGTGGCCTGCAGCAGGTGTTCAGTGACTTGGAACACAAATCTGTGTTCAGAAGCCCTCATGGCAGGAGAGTTTCACAGGCTGGAGTTTCACCCCCCTTATCTCGCTGTTAACTGAACCTTTCCCGGATGCTTTCTGTTGAGCAAGAGTGAACAGGATTTCTTGTCTCCCACATCCCCCCATTAAGTCACTAATTCACTAATGTCACTAACTTGCCTGATGAGTCCCAGAAGCTACAGTAGCAGCTGAAGAAAGGAAATTGCAAAAAAATGCATTCAAATACACAAGAAGAGTAGAAAGAGAGTAAGCGAAGAAGGGGAGGGTTGGGAGCATGAAAGAAGCACTGTTTCCCTAAAATAGTTGTTTTGAAATGGAGGACAAATGACTGCATTTTAGTCCTACCAAACATCTGTGAAAGGTTAACATTTCTTCACAGAATTGCTTTATTTTTGCCTAGGTCTTCAGCAACTATTACTCAAAGTTATTTCAGGCTTTGGCCCTTGGGAACTTATTTAATGTGCTAGTGCTTAGAAGTCCATTAATATTTATAAATGCCACTTGAATTCCATTTTTACCTTCTTACCCAGGCAGGAACACTCGTAAAAAGAAAATATTGTTGCATTTCATTTTAAATTTTTTTTTCCTTGTTTTTGTTGTATTTGTTTCGTTTGGTTTTTTTTTTAGAACCGTAGTAAATTTAGGGTTGAGCCTGTTCTAAAAATGTCATATTCTATAGAGCTGTGATATAGAGTTTTGCTAGCCTGCCTGTGCCCCCAAGAAAGGCCTGAGAGTTAGATGTTAGGCCTGGAAGAATGGAGATGGTGTCTATTCTCAGCTCTGCCACTGGCTAATTATGCAACCTTAGTCAGTTCATTTAACCTCTCAGCAAGTTTGGGCTTCCAGATCAGAAGCGAAAGGGATAAAAGGCTCCTCTGTGAATCCTTTGTGGTGCCTGAGGGAGAACAAGGTATAAGCCATCACGTTGCTGCCTTGTGAGCTCTGGGTGTGGGTGGTTTCTGTGTTAGGGTAGGGTACCTGTGGTGAGTGAGTCTGGGAACATAGATGGAGGCCTAGCCACTGCATTCTTGCCAGGGGAGACAGCCCTCAGAGTCGGTTTGACAAATCACAGCTACTGACACCCTTTGCTTTAGGCACTCAGGCTTTTATGTCACTCTTCAGCAGCCTCCTGCAAGCCACAGCAGTCGCTGCTCCCTGTACATTGGCTTTTGTATGTGACTCGTGCCTGTCACATACAGCTTGCTGACCCCAGAGGGTGATCAATGGCACTCCAAAGAGATTTAAACCAGTATAAAATGGCAGATCTGTGCCCAGTAGTGGTAATAAAGTAAGTTGCCTAATTTAAAGACCAGAAGTGTGCCTTGGAAATCATAAATGAGAGACTCAGGCAGTTTTCAAAATATATGACCTCTCACTTTGGAGCACTTGGACAAGTCAGTGTTGGGGATATGCTTTTCACAACTGCTGACATGTTTCTCTGTGAGCTTCTACAACATGCAATGCTGGGCAAAACAAGAGTGATGTCAGAAAGTGGTTCAAAGCACGTAGCTCTTGTATTACAGCAGGGGTTGTTGCTCTGTGTTCCGGGTTCAGAACGGAAAGCAGAGCTGCCCAACCTTTGTTTCAGTGGGCATCTGAACTACCTTGTGCTGCCCAGTCCTGCTGCCCGAAACCATCAGCAAGCAGAGGCATTGCAGATGTTTCTTGGCAGCAGAAGGCAGAGCATTACAAGATAAAGTGTTTCAGGTGCACATCTAGCTGGATGGCACAGCAACCTCCAACACAATCAGGGAAACTGCATGCGAGAAGTTATCTTTGAGGGATTTGTGAGACCCGGCTCAGTAGTACAGGGGGCAGCAGCACCTGAGGGAGCAGTGCTCTCCCACGCGAGGCTCCTGGCCCTATGAAATTTCCCATGTGCGCTGTTTTGCTTCTAGGCCAGCGTGGGTGTGATATGTGTTACCTTAGCAACAGGAATTAGTGCGTGCTGCAGCTGCAGCCTTCTCCTCTTTGCAGCAGGAGAGCATCCCTGGTTTTCTTACAGAAAATGCTGCGCAGCTCCCCACAGAGGGGACCCCAGTGCCTGTGGCCATCAGCGTGCTGGTACGCAGGGCACAGACACAGATACGAGCTATGGCTGACGCAGACATGTCTTCCCTGCTACCCTCTGCTCCAGCTCATCTCGACTGGCCTCCAGAGAACAGCATCTGAGTCAGTCTGGCAGGAGCAGGATCAGCAGCTTTGTGCCAGCCCTCTCCATCATTTCTCGAGTCAGATGGCTCCCACAGCTCAAGGCTTTTTACTAAACTTGAATGCCAGAAGACGTCTGAGTACTTTATGAATATATGGAGGAAACAAATGTGGTAGTCAAGGCAGTGGAACCCATTAATCGCTTGGCTAGAGCCAGGGAAGAATTTAAGAGAGCAGAGACTCATGAAGCACGGGGGTTTTTATGGGGTAGACTCACCCAATATAAAGCCAATATAAATGTTGCAAAACCCCATAAATGCAGTAAATCCACATGAGACACAAAACCTATGGAAATACAGTTTCTTACAGAATTTTGATTCTGCCCTAGCTTCCATCCTCTGTGGAACTTTGGGGCTTGAAACAACATTGTAAATATATACTTATCTATAAACATACATAAAGGTGTGTTCCTCAAATATACTTAACAGTCCATTTTGTAATGTATGTTTGAGAACAAAGATTCAAAATTTTAAGACAAATCTACATTATAAGTTCTAAAAAAAGCTACTCCTGGAAAAAAATATAAACTCGTTGAAACATTGGCTGAAACAGTCAAATGTATGTATTACTGCAAACATAGGAAAAAGGAGCATTTACCCTCGTTTGTTAATGAAGCGCAACAAGCGATCACTTACAAGTTCTCCAGTGTTTTTCAACACCTTGTGTTTTACTTGCACTTAGTGCAGATGACGGGAGCCAGGAGCAGACGTACCCCCTGGAAGCTGGTGTTCCGCAGGCTTTCAGCGGCTCGGAGGATGCCCTCAACCCCGCCGTCAGCTGACTACGGGGAAGGCACGGGGGCAGCCAAAGCGCTCCCTCCGTCCCTCCCGCCCCCGCCGGGCCGCGGCCCTGTCCACCCCTGCGGGGCTCTTACCCTTCAGAAAACCAAGATCTTTCGTAAACAATAAAGAGGTGGAGGAGTCACCCTGCCAACGCTTCCCCTTTTACTGGAGTCGGCACCTTCTCCTGGCAGCCATTTTACCCGGCCCCGAACGCGACCCTCTGCGATGTGCGTGCGGGGAAACGAGAACCACAACACCGCGGCCCCGGAGCTCGGGCGGGCGTGGGATATACGTGCTGCGGATCACTTTAAAAAGACACGAGACATGACGGCAAACAAGCCTCCNCGCCGCCGCTCCGCCATGTGGCTGCTGGCTGCCTCCGTGCTGCTCGGCGGCCTGCGCGCAGGTGAGTGCCCGCCGCACCCTCCCTCCTGCCTTCTCTCCCGCCTTCTCTCCCCTTCCCTCGTCGTCCTGACTCCTCCGGCTGCGGCCGCAGCGGTCGCCCCGAGGCGCGTCCCGTGCGGACCCGGCGCGGGTTCCCGGCCGTTTCTCGGCGGGGCCCCCGGGGTACGAGGTGGCTGCGAGGGAAGGGCTGAGCCGCTCCCCGAGCCGCGGGAAGCGGAGGGTCGGGTGGCGGTGTTGGCGGAGAAGGGGAGCGTCGGGTCCCGGGGCCGGCGGGGTGGAGCGGTCGCCGCCCGCGCTGCCGCCGCTCCCGGCCCTCGGCGAGGGGACTCGCCATGCTCCTGCCCGAAACCCGCGGCTGTTCCTGCTGGCAGCCGGCGCGTGTGGGGCTGTGGGTGCGTAGCGGTAGATCGCCATCCTTTGGGAAGGAGCGGGGACACACATACACGCACACACGCACCACACGCCGTCATCCAGCCCCCGCCGCCGCTCCCCGCGTCGTCCCCGGGGCCGGCGGGGGCCGCTCCCCGCTGAAGTTGCGGGGGAGAGGAGAGGAGAGGAGAGGCGGCATGCCCAGAGCTTTGCTCCTCTCCTCCCTGTGCATTGGGGCCCCTTAGCCCGGTGTGCTTTCCTGAAACAGTCACACTGGTCCTGCTGCACGGGGTCTGGGGTTGACGGCGTTTCTTGGTCTTTAATATTAGGTCTGTGTGCCATCGAAGTGCAGTTGACATCGCACAATCTTAAATTCTTACTTCTCTGCCTTGAGAAGAAACTCGGTGGGGGGACAGAGCTAACGAAATTTCACCGAGGTGCAGGTGCTATAGTGGTATTCTGTCAGTAAGCAGCACATCGAAACTTGCGTGTTTAAACCTTATGTCGAAATTCCGATCTGTGTTCTGGGGTTAGCAGTAGACTGGGTTAAATGTCAAGTGCCCCAGCATGGTTTGCATGAGAAGGTGAGAAGGTTTGCATGAGAAGGTGAAAACTTAACCAGTTTTGTCAACTGTGTGCGGTAGTTTTGAATTTGCACTGCATGTGCGGCGGCCTTTCTGTGGCAGCTTCGCAACTGAAAGTTCTTCAGAAGCCCTCACGTTGCTTAGCTCCAAAATTGTCACTTTGATATGACACCTCGAAGATGATAATCTACGAGGAAGTTGGAGGCTAAGAGCCCGCCCAGTAATCCATTGCGTGCAGTATTTGGTAACTATTGAGAGAGGGTTCTCTTGGCTTCCTCTTACCACCAGAATTTTTGGGAAGTTGGTAGTAGAAGTTCAATCTGCAGGAAGCCGTCGGGCTCCCTTTAGTGGGAGAGCAGCCACACAGCCTCTTCAGTGAAAGCAGCTGGATCGCAGAGAACAGAGCCTGCAAAAATGTAAATGTGCTGGCTCTGAGAAGGAAGAAAAGTCCCAACGGTCATGATTTAGTGTAAAACAGGTGTGAAATTTATTTCACAAAGAACCATTGAAGGCATTAATTGTTTTTTTGGTTTTTTTATTAGGGCATAGGTTGAGCTTTGTGTATAGTTTCCCTTTTTTCTGCTTTTCTTGCTTTTATTAGTTAAGAAATGCAGCACAATGAGTAAACCAGAGGATACTTCCTCCTTCATTGTGAAGTGCTGTCATGCATAATATATACAGAGCCAGTTTATTTGAAGCTTTTGATATTCAGTAGGGAACAGTGTTAGAATATTGAAAAAAACAGGTGTTTTTTAAGTGTGATCTGAGACTCCTGATTTGAGGGGGAAAAAAATAAAGAGCTACTGTAAATAGTGACATAACTTTTTTCCTTCTTTTTTTTCTTTCTCTCTTTGCCCTAATTAAATGTAGTCATTAAATATATATCATATTCTGAGCTGGTTTTATGCAGGTGAGTATCAGTAGTTCCCCTGAAGTCCCTGGAGCTATTCCAGTTTGTAAGTTTCAGTGCTTACAGTATTAGGGGATTGTCATATCCTTTCCCATATTTGGTTTTATTAGATGGATGTATAAAGCATTTTGAATTATTAATGTCTCTGGGACTTTGGGAAGCAATTACTATGAAGAAAGCTGTTAAACTTTGTTATGATTTCACACAAACAAGAAAAAATAGACAAAATAAAATATTCAAAGCCTTCGTTGCTTACAGCCAAGCTAGTTTAATTAACCTCTTTTTTCTGGTTCGTGATGTAATTTATATACTGCTACTTACTGTTAATTTTTTTTATATTCTTAAGAACTAATGAATGAATCTTCATATCTGGTAAAATCCTGGTATAGGGTTTAGGTCTTTCTTGAAACAGTGGTCAAGTCAGTATTACTGTTTAGAACTGTGATGCAGTGTGGGAGAGAGATGGGAATACCCAACAGTGGTGACATAATCCTATGTTTATTCTTCCTTACTTGCGTGTAATGTGATAGTTAGAGACTTTTACCACAGTGATTTGTAATACAGGTTGGTCATTTTTACAAATTCTCCATTTTCAATTCTGTTGTGTATGCAGTTAAATACTAAGTAGTAATCTTGCTTAATATATGGTATTGTGTGTGCATCTTCTCCACTGGAAAGGAGAGAGAATTTACAAGAAATGATCTAAACCTGTGGGCATTTGGCTCCACCTTCAGAGATAAGACGGAAACAGTGACAAAGCTTTACTGACTAAGCTGCCCTTCCTGCCTTCTCTCAGAGGTGTGAGACTTTCTTCCGTGTCCTAAATGAACTGTAAACTATTGTGTGGAGCTGATGCCTGGACCTCAGTTTCTAGGTACTTACGTGATCAGCAGGAAAAAACTGAACATCAGTGGGACAGCCTGGGGTTAATGTTTGATTTGCAGAAACCAGGCAATATTTCTGCATGTGAAACAGAAGTGTCCAAGTAAATAAATGCCAACCGAAGTTGTTTTTTTTTTTTAATGTATGATAGGTCATGGTATCTGTGCATTAAATGAATGTGAGAATGGCTGAATCTGTGTAGAGGAGTAAGTAGAATTATAATAATGCCTTTTTTTTTCATCTTCTGTTGATCCCTTTTGTGGTTTCACAGGAGAATTTGATTTGTTTTGTTTTCCCAATTCACTTGTTGTAATTATTTCTTCTTTGTTCTTGAGTATTAAGAAATAATTCTGAATGTGTCAATTTTCATTTTTCTTTATAGGTTCTGCCCAGCTGATACTTGTTGGGACAGGTGTTATAGAAAAAAATAACTGTAACAAAACTGTAGTTTTGCCTTGTAACGTGACTAATCTAAAGCAGAACAATGAAAATGTCATGTTTGTTACATGGAAAAAGCAAGGAGCTACAATTTTTTCTTACCATGGAGGAAACAAGAAGTTTAATATTGATCCCTCGTTTTCGTCTGCAAGATTTTTATCCCAGGCGGATTTAATCAAGGGTGTGGCCTCACTGGTGCTGGACAATGCACAAGCAACTGTTGGAAATTACAGCTGTGAAGTAACAGAATCAAACAGAGAAGGAGAAATAAAAATGGAACTTAGAAACAGCTCAGGTGAGTTGCCTGCTATTATTTCAGAACCTGTTGGAAGGGAAAGCAAGCAAAATCTTAAGGGAAAGAGAATATTAATGAACATGGCAATGGTTTAAGTTAGAGGGGAGTGCTTCCATGGGAAAGATCTGGGCACATTTTTTCATTCTGTCGTAATGTCTGAGCAGGATTTAGGTCCCATATAGGAAAATATATACTTTTCCACATCTTAGCTGATATATTCAGCAATCTCATGTTGTGTGACATATTTCTGATCATCTTCATAATATTGAAAGGTATACATCCAGTGGCTGTAGAGATCTTTTCTTGGAAGAATTGCTTCTTGCAGTCTTTAACACTGCTGGAAAACTACAGGTAGAACTAATAGAAATTCTGGTTTAAGAGCTCTAAAACTCAGTCTGAAGGTAGGCAGTTTTCTAGCAAGGTTGAAAATGCTACTGCTAGATGGCAGCTTGTGGCTTCCTAGCATTTAAAGTAATCTGCAAAAGATGGTGTTTAAAGTGATGTTAAAATGAATGAGATTCACTAAATGAGTTTCTCATCTAGAGAGCTATGTTATTGTATCTTGTTGGTCTCAGCCCACATTCTCCAGTGCCTCGGCTATTAGATAATGGGTTCTGCTGTTCATGTGTTATCTGTCCAGTGCTGTGCAGATGTGGCAGTTTCACTGGACATAGGTGTGCCCTGTTCTTCTGTTTTGCACATGAGACATGCCTCTGGAGAGCTGCTCAGAAGCACTGAATGTGTTGCATATATCTAGCACATGGAGCCTTACCCACTCTAGAATTTTGTTTGGTTTTGCTATTAGTTTTTGCATTTCACAATTTGTGAAGCTCAAACAGATGTTGCTTGTGTCATGCTGAAGACATTTATGTATTTCTCAGTTGGGTCTAATTGCTGAGTTAAACATATACCCTGCAAAGCAGAAGTAATCCTGAAATTGAGAAGGGCACAGCCATTGAAAGTGTAGATACTACAAAATCATTCATTTCTTAGAATGCTGCAAAAATAGGGGAAGAGTTATACACAGTTTGCATTTCCTTCATTCTCTTACAGCTTACTCATAATTCCTTGGCTGTTTGTGCAGTTCAGTGTTACACTCCAGAAGAGGAAGCAAGGCTTGAGAATATAGGAGAATCAGACCCTATTTGCAAGTTCTATTTTCTCTGTGTTTATAGTAATGAAATCGGTGTAAAGACGGCACAGCAGGAAACTGATATAATTTTTCTAATTTCATTTTCTAGTTGTCAGTTGCGGCGACGAAACACCAGAGGAAAAATGTGGTTGGTGAAAAATTCTTAGTTTTGAGATTGCATTAGGTTTAAGAGTATACGCTAGAAAATGTAAAACTTTGAGGGTGTAGCTGAAGGAAACACCGTCGCTTGCTCTCTCTCAGTTCTTCTGCACAACTTTTTGTTGCTTGCTCTTCCTCAGTGTTCTTGAGAAACTCTTGAGACAATAAGCTAATAGAAGAAAGTGTAGCAAGTTTTGAAAAGGGTTAGTGCGTAATGGAAATTCTATACCACTCTTCACTCAGTTATTTCTGAGCTATGAATTGATGCTGTCACTACTAGCATGTTCCAATTGATGCTTTTACAAAGGTAGTCATACAAGAGCCAGCTATCTTTTATCTCTCTTAAGAGAATTCCTGGATTCATCTAGGTAGTGGGTAGCAACATTTCTGTGCAAATGCCCTCATCTTTATGAACAGACACTCCTGATCCAGAGAGTGACTGTCAAGTTTCTCAGTTTTCTTTTTCCTCTCTTCATCATTTCTTCTCTGGCTGCTTTTTCTCTTCTCTCCTCATCCTTCTTGTTTCTTCTTTGTTTCCTTGTCTTTTTCCCCCTCTTTCCTTCTGCTTTTAGCTCTTCACTCTTCTTTCCCTTCAGTCTGGAAATCTTTCTTCTTAGCTTGGAACTGACTGTCCTGTACTGGCTCTCAAAACACCACTTTGTGCCATGAGTATAGTTGATTACTATGATGTACCAGAGTGAGGAAAGTATATTCTCAGGAAAATGCATTCAGCAGTTTCCCTTCCCTGCATGTTGCATTTGTCTACAGTATTGCAAGCAGTTCTGTACAGGAAGTTTTCAGACTCCAGGATGTTCTGTGTTGCACGCTGAAGCCCCAGCAGATACCAGGCTTCTTGTCTGCTTTCTTTTTGTGATACCAGATAGTGCCAGCTGAAAATGCTACAGAGGAAGTGAAGTGGCTCTCAGAGTCTCTGCTTGCAGTTCTCTCTTTAGTTATTCTCAGTTGCATTGAACAGCATTGCTGGGATTTGGCTTATCTAGGGAGTGGCCACTGTGCACTGAAGTTACTTTTCAATATTATTTGCTTTTTCAACATTGTGAATGAAGCAAAAAGTCTTGCTTTAAATGGTTTAATAAAATTAACCTTGTTTTGGCGAGTTAGAAGTTAGCAGCTATTTCTCCATTTTCTTGCCTTCAGCTTAGTGTTTGCCTTGTATTTCTGTTGTGTGCACTCTCTCTCCCTCTGTGACCTCTTGTGGGAGGAGGGGAAGGAAGGGAAAATGGGAAATTTGTGAATTTAAAAGTTACCCTTAGGGTATTTAGTCGGCATTGAAAATTGTGAGGTATTACTGCTTAATTGCATGTTTCTGGGGCAAAAGATACAACTTCTATGTATGAAGAAAAATGCAACAAATATGCATCTTAATGAAGATTAGGAATTTCTTTGGAAGCAAATGTGCAGGCAGAGGAATGATGGCAAGTATAATGTAAGGAATGAAGACTTTGGATTCCACTGAGTGAGCCTAAATGAATATATGTGCAGAGATGCAAGAATTAACTGCATTTTCTAGTTCAGTGGAGATATTTTCAGAACTGTATGTTGGAAGGTGGCTTACAGGATCTTAAAACATGTCTGACTGAACAGCCTAAGGCATCCAAAATGCAGGGGAAAAAAGTCTAGATGGACAATGTTGGGAAGACCTAAAATTAACAAAGCAATATTTCCCTCTCACTTTAGGCTAGCTCCTATATTCCTTACCATACATCCGGATTTCTTCTGGAGTTACTGCTATTGAAAGTAGAATAGAATGGTTGAGGAGGCATCAAGTTGGACAAATCATATCTTCTCTGCTTAGCCTAAATACTATTTTTCTAATTTACAGAGATTTTTGTAGTTCCACAAGTTCAGTAGCTTGTAGTGCCAAAAATTAGCACCAGCATATTCTCTGCTCCAGTAGAAGTTAATATTTCCAGTTTGGGAAATACTGGGATAACTGGAAGTACTGAAAAAGTAGATCCACACAGAAGATCAGGGAGAAAAATACATAGGTAGAGGACATAGGTTTCTTAGCCTGTTATAATTCTTAACATATAGTATTGGGCAATCTAGGGCATAGCCTAAGAGGAATGATAAATGAATGTAAAGCACATAGCCTCAGTTTTTGTTCTCTTCCTAATGTTTTTCTTTGTTTATTCTCTAGGATCATGGTTTCTTCTAGTGGAAAGGGCTGTCATCATATCACTGGTGAGCTTACTTGTTATTTTGTGTGCAGCTCAGTTAAGTGTTATTGGTAAGTATTTACTCTTTAATTCTTTGCAGTTACTGGTTTGTACTGATTTTGCAGTACTTCCATGCATAAAAGCATCAATGTAAAATGAAAGGTGGTGCTCACATCTAAAAGATGTGTGGGAATTGATCCAGATAATACACAGAGACATGGTGTGTGTGAAGCTGTTCTTCACTGTTGATTCATTATTGAATAATTCAAAAATGTTTCATTATATAGCCATAAAATCAATATGAGAGAAGGATGGTGTGCTCTCTACTTAATGTAAAACTTTTCATTAGTCTTTTAGCAGTGACTTAGTTATAATTTAACACTGACATCAGTGATTTTGTTAAATGTTTTTAGAAGCATTATGTTAATTCTCCTGTGTCAGACATCCTTGGATGTTCTTTATACACTGTTGTCCAACATCTGTGCATTGCAGAGGGTGCTTTATGTCCTGGTGCTTCAGACGGTGCAATTTGTTACCTCACTCTGAGGTAACAAATAAAAAAGTAACAAATAAAAAACAAATAAAAAAAGAAACATTTCACCTTAGAGTCAAGTCTATGAGAAATGGAAAGTAATTGCACTCAGAGTGATTTGTAATAATCATATATATATATATTCAGCCATCTCTATATAACGTCATTTATTACTTTTTCCTGAATCTCTGTAAGTCTTATGTGACTCTTCAAAGGTCCATCCATAGTCCAAGGTTTTAAAATAATTGATTAAACTTTTAAAAATTATTTTATCTCTGTATTGTTATATTCCTGGTTTTCATATTTTATAATGGTACAAGAACCTCTGATCTGTTCAGGACTTGTATGCTCTGTATTCATAGCAGAACTTCAACATTTTTAGGAAAGTAATAATTTAATGGTGAAGCACTGTCATTTTATAAGAGCAATTTTAATGTGCTTGGATGTTTTTGCACCTGGGCAATTCATGCGAAGGTCTTTGCCTCTTTGGGGAAATGAGGCGGTCTATCTCCAGTGTAATAAATAGGGGTGTACTTAGGGTTTGTTAGGTTTTGTTTTTTTTTGTGTTGGTGCATTTTTTTCATTTAATCTGTACTCTTTTTGATAACCTGGAAATCCAGCAGTGATACTTTATGCCTTTAAATAGGTTGTTAAATTTGGGATGATTTTTCTCTGTAATATTGGGGAATGTGTTTTCTTGGTTTTGTGTGTTGGGGGTGTTGTGTTGGTTTGTTTGAGGTGGGGTTTTGGGGACTTTTGCTTACAGGATTGGCTTTTAGGATTTAAGCTCCTTTGGGAACAGAGGTGATGTGATGTGACTCACACAGTGTCAGGAGGAAGAGAATGAAATCTGAAATTTCTAAATCCTTCTCTGACACTCGCCTGAGTAACAAATTCATGGTAACATTTAAGTGCCAGCAGTGCATCTACCCAAATTAACCTGTATTATGTCTCAAAGTTACGCTGATAACATATCAGCTGAATTGTATGGAAGGAGAAAGTAAGAATTTGACTAGAACACTGATGTCAGGTGTCATTTTTCTGAGTAAACCATATTAAACCATATAAAACAATGAAAACAAATGAAATCTTGGCAGTGTATATAGTTTTAATTTTTAGGAACAGTCCAAATCATAAATCTGTGTGTTTTATTGATAGAATCTGTATGTTTGATTGTTTTCCTCTCTGTCTCTTTAAGGATTAAAATATGAAATTGAATCTCAGAGGAAAGTGTGCATTATTGTAGCACTTGTCATCTTCGCAGTTGTAGCTGGTGTAGGTGCTGCTCTTTTTATCCAAGGTAAGTTATTAAAATTTCTCTCTTAATTCAAGGGAATAAGAGTGGAAAATAATCTCTTCCATTCTGCAGTATGGAAGTTAGTACCATTAATTGCCATCTACTAATTTTTAAATAAAAAAAAAAATATACAGACTGCGGCAGAAACCGCATTGGAGTTTGCAGGCCCTCAAGTGATATAGGAAGATACAGGCTCCAAATTTATGTATATTTTCTATTCTACTGCCTTGGGTGCATATTAATGACTAGAGAGTGATTTCTGGTCCTTCAGTGGGATTTCTTTCTGGACCCAGGAAATGCGGTGATGCCAGTGATTTATGTTTGTTGCTTTTTGCTTTAATCCAGTTAACAATTCTGGTTTAACTGATTCCCACATAAATGCTTGCAGATGGCTATACTGTACAGAATCAGGCTGGTCTTGGCCTAATTGTAATCCCTGCTGTGATTTTGGTACCACTTCAGTACGTCATGTTTGGAATTGGTGAGTATTTCATTACTCACTAACATATGGATAGAAAAAAACTGAGCTTCTCCCATAATCTACATGATATTTTTATAGACAAGTGCTACAATAGCACCTATATACAATTATAGTATCTTGAAACAAAATGTTTAGCCTGTGTTTGCTGGGCTGAGTTGCTTCACAGAAGTAGGAGTTACCTGCTTGAACAGTGAGATTTAGGGTAGCACATGTGAGTGATTTCTGCTCTCCTTTCCTGGGTGTAGGGACTGGGTTGAATAGCCCTGAGAATTTGGCTTCCATGTTTTTCTAATTGTGGTTTGTTTTTAATGTTATTTATCTGTACCTAATTTTATGTGTGTGTATACGTACAAGAGCCTTGACTTGCAGTGACTGGTGGGTTTATCACACTGACTGACTGAGCTTAGAATATAGGAGAATCTGATTTCTAGCTTTATGCAACTATCGGTCTTTTATGTCTCTGTACTTAAATTTTAGAATTTTGTTTCTTTTTTCCCCAGTTTTTGACAGTCTACTGCAAGCAACATTGGCTCTGATAGGTTTGAAACTTCTTGGTTTTATAATTGCCGTGGTTGGTTTTGCACTGTGTGTCCCAGGTAAGCAGTTAAGTCTTCTGTGAATGTGTGCTTTTTACTCTTGTCTACAGCTGATGTTCATTTATTTCTAAAACTAAAACTTGGTGAAAATGGCTTAACTACATGAAATCTTACCTAGTAACTTCTGTCTATGTAGTTTAGGACTACTGTGCTAATGCTTTTTTATCTGGTGAAAGAAGAGTAGCCTGAAGGAAGTATTACATCAGTTTCATGATTGCATTCTGTAAGCATCTGCTTTAAAAAAAAAAGTTAATTTTTCAAATTTTGCATGTTAGTGTTGATTTTGGGTGACTGTTATTATTCTTACTGAGGCCTAGGGTATTTAGAAATTAAAAAATTATTTTCTCATGTTCAGTGATTAAATTAGAAATTCCTTACTAATGTCCCCTTGTATGCAACTGAGCCCATGAATATTTCAATGAATACCATTAAAACATTTAGAAGATAAATGTAGAAACAGTAAACTTGGAAGTGTCCTCAGGCACTGAGGTTGTGCCTGTGAGGTAAGTGTGGTTGTGGCTGACACTATTTCATCACTGAAAAACTGTCACTGTGGTGAAGGAACACCAGCTAACCACTACACACAGTGATGTTCCTTATCCCTGGCCTCCCTCTGTACCCTCCTGCCCTGTGCCACCAGAGAACTCCACAACAGAGAAAAAGATGCTCCTGATTTATTGTTTTGTGCAGATGCTCTTCATTTTAGTCATTAATTTGGTTGGATTTAAGACCTATTTCTCCTTGGAGTGATTTTTAAAGATTTGTCTAATCTGAGGTGAAATGATAACCTTTTCACTGGAGTTGTGGTTTGAATTTTATGCTTATTGTTTAGTATTTGCAGAAGTACTTGTACATTTTATAAATTAAAATGGTAAAATAAACTGGTGAGAGATTTCTGGTAAAGCATTAATACAAAGATTTTTTGGAGGATGTTCATATAATGCTTGTAAATGAAAAGTGTCCCTAGTTTTTTCAGGGTGTTCTTCTCCCAGCTAGTGTTACCTGTATCTCTGGGATTTCAGCTCAGTGACCCTGAACTATCAGAAGAAACAGCTCATCCTGGGTTGTGCTGACAGATAGTTGTAATAACAGTAACAGTATTGTATTCTGTCACCTAATATAATTACAGTCCAAAACAGTTGGAATTGAAGATGCAAGTTTAAAGTTAAAATATAGTTAATGAAAGAATGTTTTCAATTGCAGTGAATGACAACTGAGTACCTAAACTAGTAGAATAGTTCAGCTAAGCAGGCTAAATCAGGAAATGCCTCTATATCACTAAAGAATGTACACAAAAAAAGAAAAATGCAGGAGTAGTTCTGGGCTAGCTTTGAAAGTGAAATTAATCACGCCTGTCTTTATCAGGATTATTTATTTTACTAAGAAGTTATATCTGAAAATAAGAGTTTGTGCTTTTTTTGTGTCAGTTGATACAGTTCTTTTATTGTGCTTTTCCCAGCCTGTCCTCCATTACACGGGTCTGTTCTGATTGCTGGCTTAGCTATTATGGCTATTGCAAGTTTGCTTAGTCTGGCTTACGTGTTTATTATGGGTAAGTAGCATCTTGTATTCTGTGTTATTTTCCTTTCAAGTAGACATAATTTATTGGAGCACAAGGTGTAATTTCCCAGTTACATAGTTTTAAAAATTACTGAAAAGTTGTCTGTATGTGTTGGCTTTGTTTCATAGAGCGTCTTGAGTTAAGAAACTCACAGTTTATCGTCATAAACTGTTTTGAGATCAACACAGCCAGGTTTCTTAAGTGAGAGTGTTTCAGTTGTAGGAGGGATGTTGCTGTTCAAGTTCTGCATTTACACAGTTGGCCAGCTGAATCCTAGAATGAAGAGAGCGAAAGGGTGTCAGGGATTCTGTAGAGTGGGTTGTGGGATGGTGGTGGCAAAAGCTTATCAAAACATGGATTTAAAGAAGCAAAAATCTGCCTACTGATTTGCACTGGTTAGAGGTAGCGTAAAAGAAGAGCAATTCGAATACACACCTTTCATTGTTGTAAATCCTGGTTTTCCTTCTGCTTAATTTTAAAACCCAGGAGAAAAGAATAGTGCAAGGCATTGTTTCAGAACTGATCTGTTCATCAGATCTCAAGAAGATGACAGATTTAAAGATGTGCTAAATAAGCAAACCCCAGCAATGCTGTGTGATTGGAATGCTGGCACACCACAGCATTACCCAAGCGTGGACTCTACAGCTTGGGTCAGAGTGACATTTGTTCCCAGCTGTGCACGAAGGCTCTTCAAACACCTTGTTGTTGTCCACCTTCTGTGGACACAGAACTGTGCAATTAAGGATCTGCTGCTTTCAGACTCAAGTTGGAGTGTTTACAGTGAGTGCAGTCACAAGTCTGCACTGAACCATGCAGTCTCACAGGTTTAATGTGTGCACACCATGTGTGGGCATGGCCAGAAATAATAGACCCTGAGACAGGGAGAATTTCCACTAGAGAAGAAATTGGGCAGAATGCCTAATATTTGATATCCAGGATAAATCAAAAATATGGCAGATGTGAATCATGCTTTTTAAGAACAACAATAAATTTATATTTTATTGACTTTGGTTTACTTGTATATACTTATATGGTATTGACTTCAGTGCTGTGTACTCATGGTCTGCCTAAATGTTGCATTTCTGGTTTGATTGTGTTGGCTGAAGAAGTTAAATGTGTCTGTTGGGGTAGATTCTAGCATGCCAAAATAAGCACAATGAATAGTGAGTAGCCTTATTCACCTTTAGAGCTCAGTGCATGAGTGAGGCAATTCACACACTGTATGTGATAAGATTATTTGGTTCCTAATCAGAAGAGTGCTTAGAGGCTCTAGGAATTTCCAGATCGTAGAATTAAGTATCTTTGGATAGGGGAAACTTCAGTTATGTGTGTTGCAACTCTGTTACAAGTTTTATCGGTAGACAATACCTTTTCCAAGGTAAAAAGTGACAAGATGAGAGGAAATGGCCTCAAGTTGTGCTGGGGGAGATTTAGATCAGATATTAGGAAAAATTCTTCTTTGAAAGGGTGGTCAAGCAGTGAAACAGGCTGCCCATGAAATGGCAAAAATCATGATCACTGGAAGTGATGTTTAGGTGTGGCCTTTGGGGACGTGGTTTAGTGGTGAGGGGGGTGATGCTGCTTGGGTTGGACTTGCTGGTTGCTTGGTCTTGGTGTTCTGGGAGGTCTTCTCCAACCTTAACAATTCTATTGTTCTGTGTTTTTATTGGGTTTATCGTGACATTCATTCATCTGCTTGGTCACTTTTTTGTAATTATTTTAGGTTCCAGAATGAAAGATCATCCTCGTCCGGGGGTAAGCTTAAAATTAATAAATTTGGGGTGACTAGATGGCTCAGGGGATTGTAGTGAGATACTGAACCTTTCTTCACTAGTTCGAATTCAGACCAGGTTGGTAGCAAGCAACAGTTCTGGCTGTGTAACAGATGTCTAATGTTGAGTGAGTTGGTGGTCTCCATTGTCCCTATTGAGTGTGTCTGTAGTGCTGTAATTGCCACCCTGACACAGGGCTACTCCCACTGTTGTGCCCAAATGGACTTTCCATTGCTGCCACTGAGAGGTGGTGGAAGTTTGGCATTCTTTTACAGTGTGCTCTTCCACCTGAATATTTTAAAGCCATTTTGCTCACCTTATTAAAAAGCTTTTTCATTAATGTGAGTGCAAAACATCCAGGTGGCCTGTAAGAAAGACTTGAAAGGTTTTTTCCTATGGCCTTGTACACCAGAACCCTTTGGTATTCTCTTCAGTTCTGGCTATACAGATGGCATAGCCTTGGCCTTTTTTCTGATTTTCCTATAACACCCCCTAATTTGATGAGACCTTCTGAAAAGAAAGTGCCTGTCTTTAGGTAACACAGAACAAATTAAAAAATGCCTTAGTTTATTTTTTAAAGAAGGTTGTTCAGTTAGTAGTTTTGAATTGTAGAATAATAATTTCCAAGACTGTAATTTTCACAGACTTACACAGAGATTTTGAGTGATCCATTAATGTGAACTTTCTGATGTTCTCCAGAAGCAAAGAAAGAGGCACAGCTGTAGAATACCAGTAAAACTTTGTTGTAGCAGGGGGATCTGGCAAATACTAACTCATCCCAACTCTTGGATGCCAGCCATCATTTGAGACACATTTCCAGGTCTCCAGTCTAGAGCCTGAAACCCAGCTGTTGAAGGAAGATAGTTTCAAACAGAGAGCTGACTGCATTTAGGACAGGAGATTTTTAGGGGTTTTTTATTTCCTTTGCTTTTGCACATCCATTTTCATTGTAAGGAAGAGTATTTTGAAGGATTAATCTTTCTTTTTGGAAGTGTCAGGGTTTAAAAAAAATAGAAGGAAAAGAGTTTAAGAGATAATTATGTTATGAAAATGAGCTGAGAATTTAATTGAAGATATGCTTCATTCAAAATGAGATCTTGCCTTTATCTAGCATCCTCGTGCTTACTTGTAGAATGGAAGTAAACAATGGGCAAGAAGAGGGTGGGTTTTTTTCCTTAACTTAGTTTTGGTTGTCAAAAAACTTTCAACTAGAAACCAACATGCAAAATAGCATCCTTTGATGAGAACTCTGTTCTCCTTTTGAGCTGCTCCCCTCACAAGGGGATCTTCCATGGCAGCAAGGAATTGAGAAATAAACAGCCACAGCAACACAGAAATGAACATCATGTTCCTCTCTGAATTGGGGATAGGAATGAAATCAAAATAAGTTTTTAAAACTTAAAGGTCATTGGAAACCCCAGCAAGTACAAATATGTTCTTTGCAGCTGCAGATAGCTAAGGGCTAGATACAGAGGAATTCGAGTGATACAATTTGTGTCCATGAATATGGGGCTGCTAGAGAAAGTCCTGGTGGAAATTGGAGTGTGTTAATATGCTGCTCATTTCCATCAAGGGCTGTTCAGCCTATGTTGCTGTGCTTTTGGGCAGTAAATAGGGAAGTAATTCTAAGAATACACTTTGATTCTGTGTCATCTAAAGACTGTGAAAAACTTAATTTTGGTGAAGGACATAATTTTGACACTGGGGCACACTTAAAAAATGATTCTTGAGATTTTCCTCAGTCAGAAAGCAAAAAGGTGTGTTTTTTTGATCTGCCATCTTAACCAAGTACTGATTTTTATTTATTTTTTTTTTTAGCATTTCTGTAGGTTGCATGTGTTGTTTCTGATGATTGTCTACTAGACTAAATGCACAACTGTCATGTATTTCTTTTTGAGGAGATTCCACTTGATTTGCTTGGCTACTAATTTTCTTTTCTTTTTTAGTCCTGCTTCTTTGTTACTAACCATTGATCAAATAACAGAAATAATCAGTTAGATTTTAGAGCTTAAAAGGCCATCTGCATGGCTTCCGCTGCCACCTAGGGGTATTTCATCTGGGTAAACATCACAGTAAGGGAAAACAACCTGGAGAATGCAGCTATTGAGTGATATAATTTTTATTTTTTACAGACCTTTGGTCGTTAATTTGATTAACATTAAGCTTTCTTCGTTTTTGTAGAACCACTACTTACTGTATATGTCAATTAGAGTAATTTAACTGTGGCCAGCCGGAAGTAAACATGAAGGCTTTTTATACATATATGTATTTTTAAATGTTTTGCAGAAAGCTGTAGAAGAACCACTAAATGGTAGGTGATATTCAAGGTTTATCTTCTCATTAAGGGATTAATTATGGATAAAGATTGTTCTAATTCCCAATACCACAACACTAAGATGGCAGAGGAGTATGGCAACCTATGTGGCTCTGTGAATGAGTAAGAGTTTGATTTCTTGATAAAATGTTGCCTGAATCTCCAGACTCCCTGTTTTATGCCACTGTGCTTGCTAGCCAGAGGCACTGTTTGACTCTTTTAGGACAAATCTAGTATCTCATGCTGTTAAGTCCACTCTCTTTGCTTCACAAAATGTCCAGCTTTTAAGGGAAGAAGAGGGACTGGTATTAAAAATTTATGTTAAAATTAACTTCGTAAAATTTATTTAGGTGAAATACTTAATGATCACGGCAAAAATCTGTCCTTGCCACTCTATTCTTTCTGCATTTTCCTTGGGTTGGGGAAACTCTCTTATGGTGTTGGGAGACTCTGATAGCGCTTAAGGCGAGGGAAATTTACAGTGAAAAAGGGATGACTTTGTTTTGTTTTGATTTTTTTTTTTTTGCTATTATGTTCACTAATTGGCACGCTGAGTAGTAGCAAGTTCTAACCTGAACTTTAGAACTAACCTGAATTTTAGAATTAACCTGAATATTAACTGTGAAGCATTTACTTCTCTTTCATTCATTACTAATCCATTTCTTTTGACTTTTAAAGATGCAAAAGGAGTGATGTTAGAATGATGGTAAGTCTAACAGATAGTTGTTTTAATGGCTAAGCATTTGAGGGTTTTATGTTTAGAGTTACCCAGTGCTAATTCAATAAAACTTGGAGGACAGGTTTCAGGGCAGGTGCTGTTCTTATTTAAATTAGATTTAATTGAAAAGGAAGAATACATGTGTCCTATATCAAATACAGGGGAAGAATGTATATTCTTAAACAGTGATGAGGACTGTGCAATAGTATGTTTCTGATCAAATGTGGAAAGTCAAATAGTTTTATATTTCCTTTATGCTCACATAGTATTTAAGATGTGTGGAATGTTTTCTTGGTGGTGGTTTTTCCCATTTGGTTTTTTGGGTTTTTTTTATTGTTGTTGATATAACTAAGCTTTCTCTTCTGCATTTAATTGGTGATCTCCAGTGGAAATTCACAGGAAAGTGGTTTAAAATTAACTTTCTCTCCCTTTCCCTCTTTTTAGGTGTTACTTGAATTATCTGGGTTTTGTTAGATTGTATTCCAATCAGACTTCACTCAATTTATTATTTTTTAAATTGCTCTTATTGAAGAGCTTAAATTTTAGACTAGATGATAAGGTTTGAAAATGAAAACAGTATTATTGAGTCTCTTCTATTCAGCAGCTGTACTTTTCATGGGAATAGAATAAAAAAGCACTTGTTGATGCTATTGGTACTTAACGTTTCTCCCTGAATACTGAGCAAGCTTGTCATGAGGTATCACTAGACCCTTAGCCTAGTACTCCTGCATTCAGTTACAGTATTTTGCTACTTGGGATAAAGAGAAAGCTTACTCCAAATCTCTTATCTCACTTGAAATACTTTTATATCATGCTGTTTCTAGGAGGCATAAATTGACAAGGAGCAAATAAATGAGGTACTAGATAGCTCTAATTGGAAAAAGGTGTATGAGTTTTAAAAACAGACTTCCCTACAAATACCATGTGCTGTTTGGTTTGTGTTCCTTATGACTACTACATTTGGTTATATCCCAGTATATGCCATATAATTATTTAGGATATTTATTTGGGACCATTTTCTGATGGTTTGCCCGGATAATCCTGGCCCCGGTAGAAGCCTCGGTAGGGCTCCTCTGCTGCTTGGCAGATTCAGCCGACCCGGTGGGTCCCAGCGTGGCACTGTGTGGCAGATGAAAGGAGTGACTCTGGCTGAGGTGGCAGTGTTGATTTTATTGAAGGCACCCCAAGATACCTTCTCACCTCAAAACTTCTACCCAGACAGAGCAGAGAACAATTCAGTGCAACGCCTTTTAAGGGGGAGTGGGGATAGGGCACGGGTCAAGCAACCAGGACACCTCAGGGGGAGACCTGACTGCTGAATGACAGTTTTCACAGCCAATCTCCCTGGGATGGAGGAGGATTCCCTGTGTCACCTATCACCTTGGGCCCCTCAGAGAACATTCCAGGACCTGGGAAGGGCTCCAAAGCAACAGTCCTGCCCTTGGAGGAGGGGAGAGTAGGGTACAACCAAATACAAAGCAGGGTACATGGAACAGACTATTAATACAAAGTTGATTACAAAGCACACCACTACAAGGATATATTGGGATATAAATAAATTCAGTAGTTCCATAAAATATTCCAGATAATTATATTCTAAACTAATAGGAATGCAGGCACTTCTACAGTACAAAGGACAAGTGCATTGGTGTCTCATAAACACGTTGATAAATGTGTATCAGTTACTGTAATCTCAGCTGGATGTAGTGGAAGGCAGAGCTTGCTCCAGAACTGGCTACTGCTTGTTCTTGACAGAGTTGAGACCAGGAAACAAATGGATATTTGCCAGTCCATTGCATTCAGAGCAGATCAGAAGGGAGATCAGGACGGGCTCTCTGCCTGTAACTCTGCAGTTGCCTCATCCTGCTGAAGAACAAGGCAGAGTTTTGCTTGGAGATCCAATTTTAAATGAGTTGCCTATTTTTTCTTGTGTCTCATATAGGTTATGAAAAACCTTCCTTCTAGTGCTGAGGTGAACCTTCCAAAAGCACAGAAATTGTCAATTACCTGTTTAATTTTAGGGTTGAGCTAGAAGTCTGTCTGCTTTTTCTTCTCTGAAATATGGCACCTAACCAGTAACAGAAGGTTTTACAGATGGAAGGCAAATTCTCTGACTCACTCGCTGGAGGCAGTAACCTCTTGAGCTCTACCTGCTTCTATGTTAACCTTCCCTAGAAAATTCACACAGAGACTGCAGCAAGGATGAATCAGATGCTGAAGCTGCCTAGCTTACAGAATAGCATGTGAAAGTAAACTAGCATAAGAATATATGGACAGGGTGAGTCAGACAGCTGAGCCTTTGAGCCACTTCAGCTTACTCAAAATCACAAGTGAAAAACCCAAGATAAGTGTCCACCTTTCTTTTGTGGAGAGGCTGAAACATCACTTGCTGTTAGTAACACCTTTTTTCACTATTTGAATGTTAAATGTGCTTTCAGTGTTTTTCAAATGAAAAAAAAATTAAAAATCTGTGAGCTGTAACTTGCACAGGCAGCAAAAAACATTGCTATCTGTCCCAAACAATACTTTTTTCTTTCTTTTTAAATTCCCAGAACCGCAGAGCTATGTGATGCGTATATAAAAAGTACACCGTTGTTGATACACCGTGGCCTTGAAGATGCACTACTCAACGAGAAGAAATTCAGGAATCTAGTTGTTTTGCATGTGTGGCAAAAATGCTTTTGATATAAATGACATAATTTTATAGTCACAGCAGCTGTAGCAAGGTACATGTGTGTTTGCCCACATGTGATCTTTATTTTCTTTTGTTATGGTGTATATGGGATGGTTGAGGGTGAGAATATAAAAAGCACTATTTGCCCAGTACAGAGTCTCCCTGCAGTAATCCTTAGTGGTACTATTTTCAAAAACTATCATTAGTCACTGCTTTGATAATGGGCCTGCTGAGCCCAGAGATTGCAATACCATTTAGACTATTGTTTTCTTTTTTTGTGTGCATGGACAAAGTATGGTTTATGTGTATGATACATGCAGGAGGTAGAGATTGTACAAATACATCTTTTCTGACATTCAGCAAATTTTTATAAAAAAAAATTAAAAGTTATACACAAAGTTTGCATAAGTACAAAGATTACTCCCAGCTCTCCTGAAATTATTAACAGTTCTAATTCCATGAGATGTTAGTATTCCTCTCTGTGGACAGTAGTTGTGTGCTCTGGTGGCTGATACTTTTGTCCAGTGAGAGGGCTCTCCGTGCCTCTTCTGTATCCTTTGATGAGAAACTGCTCAGCTGTTGGAGCCTAATTCAGCACTGGAATTACAGAGCACAGGAGCTGGTAATCTTAATGCTGAATGTGGTTCTTGTGTGTGTTCATGTTGTGCAGTGTGTGGAATTGGAAGCAATTTCAGGCTTTCTTAACTCAGTGAATTTGTGAAAGTCGTGGATGCTTCATAAAAATAGGAGTTGTCCTATTTAGTATATTTTTGACAGAGTTTAAAACTGTGTTTTCTTGAATGGAAAAGAGCTATATAATTTCTGGCCCAGATTTTTGTTGCTGCCATTACATCACAAATACATAAAATAAAAAGTAGGAGGAGCTGATGAGGACTGAGGAAGCTCAGTTTCTGTATATATCTAATGTTATGGTTAAAAATCAGTTTACTAGGACTTGCACATTCCATGAGATTCTGCTATGTTTTACAGCTGTTTTGAGAGTTGTTCCAATATAGTTGGTTGCTCTTGGACTTTGTGTATGCTTTGTAGAAATCTTGACACTGTTTCCTGTTTGTACTAAGGTCCTGTATTTCAAAGGTACACACGGTTTTCTCCCTCTAACCATTTAAAATTTGGTTTGGAAAGTTGTTGCCAAACAGTCACATAATAAAATCCATGTTTTTAAAGAGCCTGAGTAATTTGGCACTTCTCAGAGTTGAATGTTACAAATTAAGGTTCATATCCATGTTGTTGGGTACGTGTTGCAGGGATTTGGGTCTCTGCACATTGAGCTCCAAGTCACATTAAGATTTCAGTACAGCAAAACTGAGGTGTCTGATTTTACAGCAGGAGCTGTCATAATCGTCCCTCTTGCCAAGGCTGCAGGATTGAGCCATTTAAAGCAAGCCATGGGCCAGCCCTCACTGGAAGCAGTGGAACTGGACACAGGGAAGAGGGTCACCCATGTGATAAAATATGGGAGAAGCATATATGGCTCACACTTACTGTCCTACTTTGCCAGCAGGAGTATTCAAGTAAGGTTTGAGCTCCTACATATGAATCTTTTGGTGCAGGTTTTTCCATAATCTCAATGATATCTAACTAAGGATGGGAGATGGTTCTCCATTACAATTCAGTATAAAAATTTTTCTAATTTAGTACTGTTCAGTGTTCCCTGTTTATAACTAGTGATTCCCTCTGGCAAGTTGAAAGTCTTAGCAGCAGAGGAATAAAAAACCAAATCAACTGGAATTCTGTTGAGGTATTCTGCCTTATCCAAACAGTTATGTATAATAGCTTTATGTTAATTTCTGTAAAGCAAACTGCAGCAGAACCCCACTGTCACTGTGGGATCAGGCTGAGCTGTTCCTAGGAATTGTCAATAACATGAGGAGCTCAGTGGCTGTCTGTGGGCTGCAGAATCAGCCCCAGAAATGGGAGAAACTCACCATTATGTTGTGTTAAGGGCTGGTTCTCTTGTACGTGAGAATTTAAAAGTGTGAGTTTAAAAAGTCATCGGTACACCCAGCTAGCCCTTTCCTACCAGTAATTTAAACCAAAGTTGTTCATAACTATATGCTTTCATTTGTGTGTGTACATATGTGTGTAAATATATAGACATTTTAAATATCTATAGAGCTATAGTCTTTACCCAAGAACCTGTTTTTATTTATGAAACATGAAATTATTTTGTAAATATTGTGTTAATATACTTAAAAAAATAAAAGATAAAAAATAAAGTCATTTTAAGTGGGTTTTGCGGGAGATTTTCTTGTTGCTAGCTACATTCTGTAGCTGCTTTCGTAAATTCCTAGTCATAGCTGCTCTTCTCCCTGCCTTTATGTATTAATTACTGGATCTACAGGAATGTTCTCAGTGTTACATAGGCTGCTGCAGATGATTTTGGGTGGGCTTCTCCTTAAAAAGGTCATCCAGATGGTGAAGTGAGTGTGTAGGCTGCCTTGTAATAACTTCAATTGCACTCTCTAACATCAGCCATCAAATGTTGTCACCTGAGGGTGCTGTGGAAGGAAATGAGGAGTAAAAAGCTGCTGCTGCCACTGTAACTTCAGAAACAGCAGAGCAGCACCTCTGTCCAGTCCATCTTTGCAGCCCCTGGAATAGTATTTCCCTGAGAAGAGGATCCCTTGTGTTACTGCTAAAGCACTGCTGGATAAGTTCTGGATTTCCTGAAGTTGTCTTTAATGTTCATTTGACCATGGAAAGAGGAGCTGCAAGTCCTGCCTGGTAGGCTTTCCACTCATACATCCTCTTCAGTGGAGCTGAGCTGATGGGAACAGTGGAAATTATTGGCAATTCCCTTGTTTGTTCAAGGTCAATTTAACTGTGGCTGTTGAACTTCAGTGTCTCTTCAGAAATATTTTGTGACTTCTCTAGACACACACTTTCCTCTCTAAAGGAGCCATGAACCACAATTTGAGCTACTTAAACAGAATTTTAACAGTTTTTTCAGAATTTTCTGTGCAGGGACCCAACTGCAGGATGAACTGCAAGCTCAGGAAAACTGTGTGCTTGGACTTTGGAGTGAGAGAAATGGTGCTAATCTAAATGTATGTGCCTGGAGAATATCTCAACACAGTATCATCAGTGATGCCCAGTACCTCTGATCCAGACTGCTGCAGCCAGTTCAGCCAGGAAAACCAACCCAACCCTGAACTTCCAGTCCAGAAGCGCTTGATCAGAGCTCCATAATTCAGCAGTTGCTACTGAGTTACCGTCCGAAGAGCAGAAATGGACAGCCTGTGGTTCATTTCCACAGAAAGAATTTATATTTCCTAAGGAAAATAATTCTTTTGTGCTCTGGTGCTCTGTGCCCTTTTCGTAGATGTGGCCAGTACTGTCTTGGACTTCAGTACCTCTTGCTTCTTGTATCCTTGAGGACTCTTGCAAAGCTTTCATGATGAAAAAGTATGAGCTGGACTTACTGTAGTTTGCTTGCTGGTTCCCTACTGTGCCTGCGGCAGAAGCACAGCAGGAGTAGAGCATGGTCTGGGAGATGTATCCCAAAGCCTTCACACTGCAGCTGGGCTGCAGGAAAAGGGCAAGGAATACTCACAAAGTACAAGAAAAGGGCAGAACCAGGCTATTTTTCAATGAAATGATGATTTTGCAAGAAACTTTAATACACGAATGTAAATAGCACGGAGACAAGGATCATCTGCTTTGGGGGAGGAAAGCTGCAGTGTTGAAACAAGTTCTGGTTTCCTTCTGTTCTTTTGCTTGCTTGTTTTTAAAGACTCCATGAAAGGAGGCTTTTGAAATTACTGGGCTGGAGAGTGGGTGCTATGAAGGGAAGAGAGAGTCTGACACAAATATAAGTTTGGTGGGAGAATTAAAGAGCATAGGAACTACAAGTTTGCCAGAAGAGCATGAACAGTTTCTCATAACATCACTAAAATTGGTAGTTTGGGACCCTCCAGAGTTATGGGGCTATTTCTGTTTCTTCACTGAATGGGTTGTCAAGCATTGGAACAGGCTCCCCATGGAAGTGGTGGAATTGTTGGATCTGGCATTCAGTGATACAGTTTTGTTGATAAGGTGGTGTTCAGTTAAAAGTTGGCCTTGATGATCTTGGAAGTCTTTTCTGACCTTAGTAATTCCATGATTCTGTATAGTGCTGCTGTCTGCATGTGATCAAGTCCCTGGGGATGTGCAGTTATCACATGAAGTCAGATTCTACCTCCACACCTCAGTGATGTCCCCTGGGCACAGCAACTGCTTAGTGCAGAGTAAGGTCTGGCACACCTTCAACTTGAATTAAAGAACTGAATTTTACTGTCATTCACAATTTATGTACCTGCAGATGGTGAAAGATTTTGAAACTGCTCTAGTAGGTAGTCTGCCCCCTTTCCTACCCCATCCCACACCCCCTCAGCCTTTTCTTAAGGGCACAACAAGTGAGTAAACTTGTTGTAAACTTGGAATTGTTACCAGACCTGTGGAAAAATGAAGGAGACAACATTTTTCAGAACTTGGCTTGAGGGTACTTGTATTTGGTTGCATTCATTTAACTTTCCTTTTTGTCTTCCAGAAGTGCTGCAGGAATTGCTTTTAGAGCAAGAACATTTGGTTGTATTTTGGGCAGTTGGGTTTTCTGGGTTTTTTTGCTATGTAAGAAATCAGTATTCTTTAATAAAATAGATACATGGGAAAGAGGAAGAAAAACCCCAAACAACAAATCAGTGGAAATTCACCATGCTGTTAACCAGAAGGCTCATCCAAGGACAAACGGAAGTTCAGACTGCAGTAAGGAGAAAAGGGATCTCTAAATGATCTATTAATTGCAGTTAATTAAGTTTGAGCACAGACAGTTAAGATAGTTTCACAGAAGAAAAAGGTGATCAGGGATCACTGACATTTCGTACTAGTTCAGCTCTGAAAAAGAAAATTCACCTCTTGAAGATAAGTAAAGGCATTGTGCTGTGTGCAGAGCTCTGCAGGTATGGGAGTTAGCCTACATAGAACTTGGAAGCTTTAATTTGTCCCACATCAAGAAGCACTGAGAATTTAAGAACCATAATAAAATTATATAAATTGTAATTAAAGGAGGCTGGCATGGAAATAGATTCCTTTGTATCCTGCACTGTAATTACAAAACAGGTTTTCAGAAACAATCCCTCTAGCTGGAGTTACAGTTAAGAATGAAAACACTGCACCAGGCTTTGACAGAGCCAGGCACTTACTGTTCTAGGAAGTTTGGGAGGTTTTGGATGGCACAGATTAACAGGTACCACTGCAGAAGCCTAAAATGTCCTCCCTTACCTGGTCTGTAGGTAGGAAAAAAGTTATTTTTTGATAGACTGAGCAAGCTGAAAACCACTGTGATGTTATTTAATTGACAATGTAAAGAAATGTGGGTTTAAAAGGTGGTGATGGGGAGGAGGGCAATTGTTTTTTCTTTACAGTACCGCTTACCTGCCCTGTCCTCTGATGCTGTGGCCACTAGAGAACCTCATCCCAGCAGAAGATTGGGTAGGGGGCACTGGGGCCCTACTGCCTTTGCCATCTGTTCGACTCTCGGTGCCTCCTCCACTGCTCCCACAGTGGCAGCACGGCTGCTCCTCCAGGATGTGACAAGGGGGACATACAGCTCCTCTCCTGCCTGTGGCAGGGAGAAAAGAGGCTTCCACAAAGAGGGTGAGTGGAGATGGATGCTCAGTAGAGCCTTGGAGCAAGGTATTAGATGTGTCACTACCATTACAGCTCTGTTTATTTAACAAAGTAAATAAAGTGATACTACCCTAGCCCTTTTAGGTTGCCCTTCATGCTGCCTTTTTTTCCTCATACCAGTTCTCTTTATATCATTCTCTGGGAATGATATAAACCAAATAATAATGGGCTACTGGTGATCAAAATTGCCATGTCCTAAACCATGAGATAGCTGTTGGCATTTGCAGTGGTAGTACACCACAACACCAAAGCATTTGAATGTCTTACTGAACAGGAAAGGATGCTGGTTACAGCATCAATGAGGAAGTACAATTAATGTGGGAGAAAATACGACATGACTCTCGCAGTCACAGGGAAGGTGACAGAGGAGAAGATGGTTCCTGTCCCCCAAGGCCAGCTAAAGGAGCTGCATCTGTTTCATTAGTGACAGTGTGAGCTCTTGACATGCTCTGCGGGTGAATTACTAGCATAGTGCATGTCAAAGGCGAGGAGGGAAAAGATGCTTAAACAAAACAAATGGCACAAGAGAAAAGCCCTGTGCTGAAAGGTTTATTTACCAACCATAGAAAACAGCCCATTTACCACATGCACTTGGTGAGGGACTGACTGCTCCATGCCCTGAGATTGTTCTTAAACCAGATTACAGCCTTGGGCTGGGAAACCTGACCAAAACAACCTCGGTGTCTAGCAGGCCAAGGGCTGGGGAACAGCAAAGAGAAAGTGCTGGGAGCTCAAGGTTTTGCAGAGAAGAGTGGGGACTGGCAAAAGGGAGGAAGAGGGAGAGGCTCCAGCAGTATTTTCTCCATGCTAAAGAGGTTGTGTGGGGGTCACAGCAGCAGCTGTAGTTGGTGCAGTTCACCAAACTATGGGCAAGGCCTTCCCTTGCCTTCATGCTGCTCCAAAACCTTCAACCTCCCCAGCACTATCCCAGCAAGACACCTTTGGCAGCTGAGAGAAACTCATGTCTACTTTGATACTCAACCCCTGTTGTGTGCCATCACCAGTTCATCCCAGGCTGGTTTCACCCTTCCTGAAGAGGAGAGGTGAGACCAGATCTTTTGTTCAGTTGCTTCTTAGTATAAATATCTTCCTTTGGGAAGTCCCCCACTCCCAGGGAGTGACAGCACAACTGAGGCAGGGCCTGTTGCAAGGCTTGTGCTTCTCTTGAATCCCACAGAACTGGAGAGATGTTAAACCCACGGGACAAAAGGGGAGTGTCCAAGCTGCAAGTTCTGAAAGTATTGCCCTAGGATAGTCATAAAAGCCTGAAGACCTGTGAACCTTTTGCTGGATTAGTGTCACAGTTTAACTTGATTGGATAGTTTTGTGATACTGACATGTGAGTAAACCAATGAAAAGGGCTGATACACCTTTGTGAATTCACATTTTTAGGTGAGATTCCAGAAATCTCCCTCTTTTGGTTTCCCACGGGAGAGAGGTAAGAGGGCAGGCCAGGCTTCTTTTCACGGCCAGGCCAGGCCGAATTTCTTCCCCCCCCCTTGCCCTGTCCCAGCACTCCTGGAGAGAATGCAGGGAGAGGGAGAGAGTGAGCCAAGGCCGGCCGGTGCACAGCAGCTGCTGATGTGAGCCCTGCCGAGCCCTGGGAGCAGCCACAGCTCAGAGGGGAGAGGCTGGGCCAGCTCCAGCTCCCAGGCAGGGAGAAGGGAAGCTGATAAGATCTGAGCTGCCTTCTTTGGCCACAGCCCGTGCAGAGAGTGACCCACAGCTGGAACTGAAGCTGCAGCTGGCCTCTGGAGATCCTGGCACAGCTCCAACACAGCTGCAGTTCCTCACCTGACTGCTCTGGCCTGGCTGCTGCCTTCTGTTAAATCTTTCAGTGCAGAAGAGACCTCCAGGCCTCATTCTCCCCTGGATGAGAGACAGAGAGGACAGACACATCAAAGAACTCCATGAAGACATCCAAGTCACTCAAGAAGGAGTAAAGTTCCTGATTGGAAGGAGTATGGGAAGTTGCTTTCAAGCTGGAAAATCTCTTGTAAGCTATGGTGATTGACTGTAATACATTGAAGTATTTCCTTTAAACCATAGAGAAGTTTGGGGAGATGGGAAGTTCAAATTGTAGACCTGAGCAAAGGAATGCAGTGTTAAAGTGAGCCAGTGTGGAAGTGTCTGTGATTCCATGAGAAGTTTGAACAGAGAGATGAAGTGATAAAGACTCTTTGCCCCTGAAAGAAGAAGAGAATCTCTGTTTGGAAGAATGAAGATGAGCTCAAAGATAGATAATGAAGACCTTTGCTTTGAGCAGTCTGTTTTTAAAAATAAACCTTATATGTCGATGTGGCCCGAAGGCACAGCTGTAAAAGGGACTGTGAACATGGGGAGGAGCTTCATGAATGCAGATTTTTTGGGCAGCAGTTGTTCATGAAGACTGACACCACGAGAGAACTGTTTTCTTGGGGAATTTTCCATAGCAAACAAGAGGTGCTTCCCTCCCTAAGTGAACTTAAGAAAGACTATTTTAGTGGTGAAAAACTGACTGAGATTTCTAAGTGTTGTTTTCTGTATGTTGTCAGTTGGAAAGAGGGTTGGGGAGGAAGGAGGAGTGTTCTGAAGATTTCATTCTGATTCTTATGGTTTGTTTGGTTTTTTTTACTTCCCCTTTTAGTGTTAGTTAATAAAGTTTTATTACTTTTAAGCTTAAGTCTGCTTTGCTCTTAATTGAAAAATTCCAAATTAGCAAACTTAAACTATAACAAATAATTCCTGAAGGGAGCTACTTTCTGAATTTAAGGTAATTTTGCCAGCCCAGCCAATCTGTGGCTAAATTTTATTTTTTAGTAAAGTAAATGTACATGCATTTGCTGTTGCAAGCATGTCTTTAGCATAACATTCCTCAACGTGGTGATCTCACAGGTCTGAAAAGAAAGCCAGTGAAAGAGTAGCTTTGCCAAGGGAAAGACTTTTAAAGTCATACATATAGGTGACAGTCATTTCTCATTGGACTCCAAACATCCCTCGGTGCCAAAGAGGATGTGATGACTTTTGAAAGTCCTCGAAGTCTGCATCATCTGGATGTCTGGAGAGAACATCAATGCTCTGAGACCACCTCTTACTGTCTGGATTCCTGAAGGTGTTCTTGTGACCCCAAAGGAAGCAAAACCCAATTTTGCCAGTGAAGGACTAAAGATGAGAGGAGGGCTGAGTGTTGTCACTGCAGAGGCACAAAGGGCATAGAGGGTAGCAGAGAGCAGAGCTCCCCATCCTTCACCTTATTCATAGTTCCACGCACCTACCATGAGAGGTGTAAATATAACAAAGTATAGGAATGACCTACCTGATGCAGTAAAAAGCTGCATTTTGCTACCGCACTAAGGACCTCTCCTTTATAGTACTGGATCATGCTTCCTTTGTCTGATTATACCAAAGTGGCATCCTTTTAACTCTGGTGCATGATCAGGTCACCCAAAATAAATAAACAAGACCAGTGGGAGGGGTGGGGAAGACAAACTGCTTTGAAGGTACTGCCACTGGGTCACGTGGGTGCTTCAAGGTCAATTCTCATTCCAGGCTTCACAGTCCAAGAGAACACCTGGCAAAAAGAGGCAGTCCCTCTTCCTGGTTCTGCAGAGTTAATCATTAGATTTTCCTGCATTCTAGCCTAAAATAGCTAGAGCAGGGGGAATGCTTTCCCCATTTCCCTTGGGTGCCCCTGCACACAATCATGAGTTTCCAAAGGGTGGCTGGTGGGTAAGGTTCCTGGTTTAGATTTTATCCCATCACTTCTAACCCCCACCCAGAGCAGCTCAGCCAAGCTGGCTGGATTCTGCGAGGCACAGCCTCTGAGATGCCGGCTCAGGCACCCTGGACTCCCTCAAGGCAGCACAAATGCAAGGTTTCATTTGGGTTTGGTTTAATAGCAGGTCAGCCTCTGTTAGCACCACAGGAGTGAACTGAAACTGCTCAGAAAGACACAGCGTGTGCCAATGGAAGCAAAAGGTTATTTGGACTGTGGTGTAAAGGCAAATAAAAATAAAGAAAAAACCCATAACTGCTTTTAATGCAAGATATTTGACAGCTATGACAAGAAATGTAGGTAAGAAATGTAGAATCTGTAGTCCCTTCCAGTGGTATAGTCCCAGACATATGATTTTGGGACCAGTTAGTGCTTTTGAGTCTTTAGTGAATTATGGAGACACAGAGAGAGAAAATCACAAGTCACATGAAAGAAAAGGAGAAAAATTGCCAGTGGAGGCTCCCGGCCACAACTGGGTTTTTCGAGCTGTGACTTTGTTTCAGGGCATCCAGGGGAGTCCAGGATAAAAATGACCCTAAGTCCAGGAAAATACAGCCTTGGAGGAAGGACTGGAACTAACAGGTTAATTAGAAAAAAAAAAAAAAGAAAAAAATCTGTGGCAGGCATGACAACACGAAGAATGAAAGGTGCAAGAATCACTTCCCCAGACCTGCAGCTGAGCAGACAAAAAGCTGACTCTGCACAGGGATGGACAGACAGACCAGACACTTAAAGGTCCTTTTGCTGATGCTCATGTTAATATTTTAACAACTCGAAAAGAGCAACCAAGGAAAAATTTTCCACCATGATGGTCCCTTCACATCCGCCTGCACAGGGAGCTGCTGCCATGAGCGGTGCTGGGAGCACACAAGGTTGGGATGGACTGAGCTCCTGGAAGAGCAGAGCAGTGCAGCAGCAGCAGGGCCTGCCACAGTGCACACCTCCGGTGCCACGGGACCTGGGGCTGCACTGACAGACCTCTCCAATTGCAACCCCACGGCTTTATCTCAGCCCACAGGAGGGCAGAGACAGCTGTAAAATGGTGATCACACTGCCAGGATGCATGTGCTGCTCTGGGAGCTAGACTGCAGGAAGAATCTTCTGTCAAGGTGGGACAGGACTACAGGTGGGGAAGTGTGTGAGAAAGGATACTGTGACGGTCTGAAACAAAGTTTCATGGAAAGGGGAAAAAACCCCGAACCCCTTGAGATTCCTGGGATGGGCAAAGTGTGCCTTGAGCTGGAAGAAGACTAGGAACTTGAGGCCATGCATGAGGCCAGATAGGGTTCTGGGTCATGAGAGATCATGGTGACAGTGGTTTGTGGCTCCTTTCCTTGGGTACAGCCTGCAGTTCACAAAAATACTGTTGTTTCCTGGGAAGCACTGAAATTCTGTGTATGTCCTGTGCCAAAAAGAACGGCCATCCTGCGAGGGGGAGGATGGTCAGCATTACATATTAATGGCCAGTCCATGCATTTGGAAGAGCAGAGCCCATCTTGCCTCCAGAGGAGGTTTGTCTTGAATGGTCTTCAAACTGGTGTGAATTCTCTTAATGCAGAGGATTGTATCTACTAAAATAAAGCCAGAAGACAGCAACTGGGGAAAAATGTCATGATTATTCATAAAGACCCATTAAAAACTGTCTTAAATGGTTTAATTCTCCCTTAGTGTGGTTGTTGGATGCACGCTTTGTTTTGATTCCGATGGTATTTGAATCGCAGTGAATCATTTGAAAAGAAGCCCTGAGCTTTTGAAATACTGCCATTTCTTTAGGGAAGCAGGAAAAAAGAGCTAAAATTTGAATTCGGATGATTAAAATAAGCAGTTTAAAAGCACCTGCTTAAAAGTTCTCACTTATTTTAACTTCCTAAAGCAAAAAATGCTGAGTAACAAATCAATCCCTGATCTGTCCCACACCCCATCCTTGCACATAGGCACTACCAGGCTGGTGCTAGACTGGAGAAGTGATCCATATAAACCTTTTTAATTTTTAAATGGGACATGTGAGTGCTTTTTTTTCCCCTTCCGTGTTTCCTAGATAGGCTCTGCACCACACTGTGTCGTTTTTCCTAAATGGTAAACCACAGTTCTTTTACAGCTGGCTTGTAGCAGGGGAAGTATTTTGTCTGAGTCACCAGAGCCATCTGGTCTAGGCAAATATTTTAGTGAATGATCTCCCTTTCTTACTTAGACTGCTTTTATTCTTCTGTTTATGTGAAGACAAAGGCAGGGCGGTCCCTCACTGACTCGCTCACCCTCCCTCCAGGAGCTGGCATTAAACCATGGCCTCAACCAGCTTCAACACCACCAGACATTACAATGTCCATGGGCAGATTTTCAAGCTGTGTTTGAACTATGAATTAAAGTTTTAAAAGAAATGTTTTGTGCTTCTTGGGAATTTACAAACAATTATCTTCAGTTTCCTGCAATTGCTCAGGGTGTAAGTACATCATGTAGGGGTGGGGGTTCCTCAAAACACTGACCTGTGTGTGCTTCCTGCAGCACTTGGATATCACTCCAGGTTCATGACTAGTGTTTCCTTGAAACAGCAAGTTCCTTTCCTCATTGCAAGGGGGTTTGGATGGCTTCAGTTTTATCTCCTTCCTTTGGCCCTCAAATGATGTTTGCGGGTGCTGGTTCATGGTGGTTCTAGACACTGGGTCTTCACCACCAGCCCTGCCATTCTCACACACAAATACTTGGTGTGATACAAATATTTGATCTGATAAAAACCTTTCACAGAGGCAGCATAAGAAAACCATAGAGCAGTTAGTTAGAAATAGCATTTCTTCTGAACAGCAATAGACTGGCCCCTGGAAATGCAGCTGTTCCAGAGACTGCTGCATTTATTGAGTTAGCAATGCTGGAGACCCCATGTGTGCTAATGCAGTGTGGATGCAGCAGGAAAAGAGGGCTCAAACTTTCAGCTGAAGACCCCACAGTGACGTGGTCCCAGTGGAGACACCACTGCTGCTGGCTTTGCTCAGTGATTGTGACCTGAGCACACAGACCCAGCCAGGGGCCTCTCTCCCTGCTTGCACACCAGCCACCAGAGCCCAGCACATGGAGATGGGAGGGCCCTGGGAAGGGGCCAGAGAAAATGCTGCTTTTGTTTTCATGGGCTGGTGTCTGCCCTCAGTTTTATCACTGCTCAAAGCCAGCTCTGCACACAGGACTTTGGCTTCTCCTTTCTGCAGCACTGCCTGCACTTAAAAACTGAGATGTGTGCACCTGCTGAGGGGTGGGAAGGTTGGATTTTCACCTGTGCTTGTGCTCCTTGGCACCCATGGATGACTGACACTGCTCTGGTGGCCTGGTGGCCCTCCCAGACAGGCCCTGAGCCCAGGCTGGCTTTCCCTACAGTCCCTCTCCCTCCCCCTCAGCCAGCAAGGCAAAGCAGGTGACAAGGTCAGACACAGGTGGTTTTTCAAATGACTCATTAGCAAGTTACTGCCTGCAATGGATTAAAACAAGACAGCTGAGTCACTGCCTCTCTACTGAGGTTTCGGGGTTTTACACAGCACTGGGTGTAGTCCCTCTCTCTGTCCCCATGCACATGCACGGAAAGTGCTCCGCAGATGCAAGGCTGGGATTTGCCCAAAGGAGGATCCTGTAAGTCCTCCTTAGAGCTGGCTTGTGTTTGGTGCATGTCCAGCCTGGAGCTGCCAGCTCATTACGAAGAAGAAAAAAAATGAATGCACATGCACCACCATCCCCCTGCCAGGAGGATCCAGCATGAGCCAAAGCTTTACTGAGTGCACCAGTTTTGCAGCAAATCTGGCCCAATTTGGGGATTGCAAAGAGTCCCTTGGGTTTGAATGGGATTTGCCTCCCCCTTACTGGGTGTTTTGGGCCAGGTACACTGCGCCTGCCTGTGATATAACTTGAATAATATCTGTTGTGGACATCAGGATAGAGCTTATTGTGGCTTAGCTTACAACAGCTCCCGGTCCGTGTAAGCTGTGGATACAGGCAGCTGACACCACGATGGGAGTGTACTCACACAAGTAGGTACTGTACCAAATGAAAAGCATCACTGGCTTGCCTGGGTCTGCAGGAGACTGATAACCCATGGGCACACAGTTTGAGAACCACTGAATTTTTTAAATAACTAAAAATTAAGAGACAGCTTTGGATTTGGCTGCATTGTTTTTCATGATTCTGCACTGATTTTCTTTCTTAAAGTAGCTCAGCAGCATTTTCCTCTCCCAGCAACACCAGGGTGCCTCCAGGAATGTCACAACTCATGTTTGATGCTTCTCTCAGAAGCATGGCCCCTAAATCTTGACCGTGTCAAAAAGTGATGAAACTACACTTGAGCCTCAGAGCTTGGATTCTTTATGCTGCATGTACACTTCAAGTGTTCCACTCAGGAGAAGTTTCACTTGCACCACCATTTCCTCTCTAGGGCTGCTGTAAATATTTGTATTACCACCAAATACTGTAGCTGAACTCTGTCCGTGCCAGCCAGCCAAAGTCGTTTCATGTTCAGGCAGTGGTTCAGCCTGGATCACCTCACTGGCTGAAACAAGTCTGAGGAATAGGGATGAGGGTGAAGTAAACTGGTTTACGTGAATATGAGTGGTGCAGTGGTGCCAGTTTAACAACTCTTGAGAGCTGGTGCAACATCCATGAGAAATATCCAGCATCTCCCCAGGCTGATGACAATTTAAACTGACTCTGATAAAAGTTTGATGAGCCAGGTGGGAAGGATGTGTCACTGTCTCCCTCCCTCCAGTGCTCTGGGTAATGGGAGGTGGTTTACCTTTGGTGGCTAGTTATAAAAAGGAAAAATACAAGAAAATGCTGCCTCATAATCAGATATATTTTGGGAGGCGCTTTGCTTAGCAAAGAGAAACCATTGGAGGCATTCCTGAAGTCAAACATTTTGGGGACTGAGAGCCCTGTGTAGGGACAGAGACAGGACCTGGGTTAAACCTCTGCAATGTGATCTCCAGGCAGGCAGTAGCAAAGCATGGAAAAGGTAAAATAAGAAAAATTTAGCAATAATTAGTTAATTGGGATTATGCCTTTCAGTACTATAGTTACTGAATTAATAGAACCTGAAGGGTTTTATTTTGTCAGCCCATGAATATACTCTCTGCTCCAGGCAGCAGATGTGGTTCCTCAGCTGACATCAATGGAATTAAACTTGCACAGCACAGAAAAGCAGGAGAGCTTTCCAAAAAAATACTCACAGACCCCTTTTTGACCTGACCTGGGAGAAAATTGTGAGGCCTAGAGCACAAGCCAGGGAGCAGGGAAAAGCTAGCAGCATTGTCCTTCATCCTAAGTGGCTCGGTCAGGAGAGTAGTCCTGCTCTACAAGATGCCAAACCTTGCTATTGCTCACACCTGGAAAATAGGAATAAGGCTTGGAGGAGGGGCTGACAGGAGAGGGGGTGGCAGCACCCTGCAGGGGTGGGGATTCACACCCATTGCAGCTCTGCTGTCCCAGCCTTTGAAGGCATAAACCTTCCATCAAGATTACTGAACTCCCAACAGGGATTTTCTCCCCTTTTTCCTTCCCTATTCCTTTTTTTTCTACTTGGGCAGACACCTCCACTGTGCTGCAGGGGATCTTCTCCTCCCTCCAAGTTTAATCTTCTTCATCACTGGTGTTTTCCCAGGGCTACTGTATGCAGCCCTAATGCTTTTGGAAGAAGAAAGCAAAGCATCTGGGAAATGGGTGGCAGCCAGGCTGTGAGCCCTGGGGGGCAGTGGGAAGGCTGCTGGCTCCAGCGTTTGCATCCCTGTCCTCTGCATGCTTCCCTAAGCAAAACACTGAGACTTTTCAAACATTTCAGAGGGATTAGCAGGTCCAACTCCTATTGAAATCAACAGGGTCTAGACATGCAGCCAGCTGGGGGAAGAAGAAAAGGAAAAGGACATTAAACACCCAGCTAAAGCTGTAGTGATGAATCAATCATATTCCAGCCCCCAAAGGATGAATCAAGTATATCACTAATCCACACTTTTCAGACAACTAAAATTTGCCTTAAAAGTCCATGAGTTATGAATACACTGGGATATTTTTCAGTAAAATGCGAAGCAAAGGAATCATCCACATAAATACATAGGAATATTTTCCATTGGCCTTTAAAGGACATGCTTGTAAAAATATCTTTTCTGACTGTCATTTACTTATACCAATGATCTGGAGATTAAGAAAGCAAGGGCCAAGCCAGGCCAATTTCTCATGTGGTGAAACTCCACTGAGTACAAGTGCATTTAGGGTAGGGCAGTGAAAGCATCCCTCCTGGAGAGCAGTAAGCAATTCCTGGTAGAATTAAATCCCTCTGAAGGCTGTTGGCCTTCTGCCGTGTGCCTTTTCCATCAATCCTGCCAACTCCTATCTGGTGCCTGTTGAAAGGATCCCACAGCTAGTGAAGGACCTGCAGCTCACTGCTGGACAATGAGAAGGGCAGGCCATAAATCCAGGGCTCCCGACAGAGGGCTGGATTTCTGTCACTCAGCTTTCACACAGGGGTGCTCCAGACCCCTGGGAAAGGGATTCATGGGCTCTGGGTTGAACGCAGCTCTGCCTTCCCATGCAAATCACAGATCTCTGGTGTGAGATGTGGTGTGAGCCAAAACTGGCCTCTGAGCACAGGGACACCAGGACAGATGACAGGATGAGCACCAGCGTGCTGTTCCCACCCTGTCATGCCACCATGACTTGCTTACATGTCCTGGGAGGTTGGCACAGTTAAAGCTCATTAACTAAAAGCAGTATAAGCACAGTGAGAGCTCCCCATTCCTCTTGCTGGGCACAACTGCTGGAGATCCTTGGAGAAAAACCCTCTTCCCAGGCTTCTAGATTTCCCTTCCAAGGGAAGGTTAGCACTGAGAATATTTGCATTTGGTTTTCCTTTACCCAACTCTATCTGAATAAAAAAGAATTGCTGCAAGTTTGCAGGCAAATTTCCTCTCACATGATATTTTAAATCTCATGGTGTGCCATCAGAACAGGCTATGCCTCAACCATTTATAGCATAAAAAGCTCAAGAAAGTACAAGTGAGACATAATATGACAAAACCCTGTCTAGTTAGCTAGGGAGGAATTAGGACCAGAAAAGGTTGAGCACTTTGGTTAAGTTTTTACATCTATGAGCACCACTGACACTGAGGGTTCCTCTCTGTGCTTTGCAGTATCAGGCTTCTAATTAATTTAATTGTCCTTATGATGAACAATAAAGTGTCAGCCCAACTGTGTCCTCAAATCTATCTAAATGAAGAGGAAGCTGATGATACACAGTAAAGGGGGAGGAGGATGAGGATGATTCCTGCCCCAAATGGCTCATGGTGCCCAGCTTTATTTATTTATTTGTTTTTCTCAAATGACACTGATTTGAAGCTTCCCTTCAGTGCAAGCATTTCAACACCAACTGTCCTGGAGGATCTGGCTGCTCTAAGAGTGCCTGGCTGCTCAGGAATGGTCCTGGCTGCTCAGGAATACACCCCTGCCTCAAGGGTCTTGTCCAGTCCCTGTGCAGCAGATGGAAACCCACGAGCTGTGAGGATGCTCACACAGTTGAGCCCCAGGACTTGCAGGCTGAAACATTTTTTGCCCTAAACCAGTTGATTTCATTGAAGGACCTCTCCATAACCCTGCCAGTCACATGTCCTGAGACCACTGAGCTGATAACTCACGCTATTTCCTGAATCCACTGGGTTGGGACAGCCTGGTGGGTCATCCCCTGACTCACTCTGCTTTCACCCAAACCAAGAAGCTCCTCACCACCATTTGTCAGAATTCAATCAGCTTGGAAATGTTTCTTAGCTCACTGGGGTGCAAGACCTTGGCTTTGTCAAGCCAGCTCAAACCGTTCACCAAATGGTGTACCAAATGTCAGAAAAGCTCCAGGTTGGGGCTGAAGATGTGTGGTTTACCAAACAACAGCTCTGGAGGAGCCTGGAACACACCCAAGCCTTCCCTCCACAAACCTGGGAGCATCTGCTGCCCAGGGCTTCCTCTGAGGACAGCAGGCCCAGCAGGTTCATTTTGTTTGCACAAAGAGTCCCTGTGATTGCCATCGGGATCAATGTGGAGAGGACAGCATTTACCTCTCCACGTACCTGCAGCAGCCCTTCCTTTTGCACATCTCATTTGTGCTGGCAAAAAACCCTCTGAGGATCCAATTTGCCCTATGGAAAAATACCCCAAAGCATACAAACTGTCAGTCACAAATATGCCGTAATAAGCAATTTTAAGAAGGAAAAAATAGACAATATAGACACATGCATATAAAATATGCTTCATAATTGAGACTTCTCCAGTGCTCATTAGTTGCTGAATATAGATGTTGTGGGCTGCTGTACCCACTCAGAGCCACCAGCTTTGCTGCTGCCTACTTCACCAATGGATTTCTGCAGGTGAGATGTGCAAATAAGGCCAATTCCTGGCACAGGCATCTGAGGACACAAGAAGATTATTTGAGGAGGTCACTGTTCAAGGGAGAAGCCCCACTGCTCAGAAATAGTGATCTTTTCCCCCCATCATGCAGCAGGCACAGCAAGATGAAGCCAGGCATTTCCTGGATACAAGTCTCTGGTTCATCTTCTCTGTTGGTGCAAAAAAAAAAAAAATTAAAAAATCTCCTAGATACTTATATTAACACACACAAAAAAAAAGCACTTTTTTTTTTCCCAGCAAGAGAGGTGCAGATGGTAAGGGACCAAACTGCAGGTTTGTACTTTTCAAGGGGTCATGTTCAGCAGCCTGTGCCCGTCCCCTCTCTCCTACAAACCCAGCTTGTGGTGCAGGGACCAGAGGGGCACAGGCAGGAGCTTGAGCAGAGCTGCACAAATGCAAAACTGTAGAAATACTGTCGTGTGCCACAACTGCCACCATCTAGAGCATCAGTGCCCAGGGAACAATTCTGTTATTTTAAATTATTACTAAGGATATTACTAAGGTGTACTTAGATGTAGCATGCACACATACAGTCACGCAAAAAGCAGCAAAATATGTGAAGGTCGGAACTGAAACAAAAAAAAATAAATTCTGTTTTGACTTACAAATGAGAGGGTTTTACTGTTTCTTGGGAAGCTTTTCTGCACAGGCAGTGCCACCATTTTGACTTTTGCTTCAGGGTGGAATGGGGCAAAACAAATGCCAGAAAATGATGCTGGACTGATAAAGGTAGAGTTTTCTAGCAGCTTAATTTCCCCAGATGCCAAAGCTCTTTGTTTCTTAGGACATTTAGTGGGAGGTAGGTTTACTCTGCAGCCCCCTGTCCCTTGAGCCACTGCACAGGAGTGGGGCCATGCACCCACATCCCAGCTCCTGGAGAAGAGCTGGCTTTGCAGAGTGGGTGTCCTGACTGCAGCCCCCCGTGCTGCACTAGGGCAAAGCACAGGGCAATGCTCTGTGTCCCCCTGGGAGGTGACAAGTCCCCTCTGAGCAGCTGCAGCTGAGGAAGGGAGCACAGCAGAGAAGGATGTGCTCCTCCTGCTAACACAGCCAAGGGTGCACTCCCAGCAGTTGCATCTGGCAGTGAAATTATTGAACCACAGGAAAAAATCTGCCAGATGTCAAGAGGGTGGAACTGCCGTGCAGAACTTAGCTCCCCATTCAAAGCCAAGCAAACCAAAGCAATGCAGCCCCAAACAAGGAGAGCAGATCTGTCTGGGCCATTTGACAGGTGTGTCAGTGTGTTGCCTGGAGCAGTGTCCCAGGACACGCTGCTTGGCTGTGTAGCTGCTGGGGGTGGAGGATGCATTGTCCTGTACATAGGGAAGTACAGAATGCACCTCTTACAGGACCTGAGGCTGGCATGAGCACAGAGCTCTGCTGATGTCCATTCCTCAGGGTGGAAACCCAGCAGCACAAGGCTGTTAAGAGAGCCAGAAGCTGCCAATGACGGTGACAGTACTTGCCACTGCCACTGCTGCCCATGCCAGAGAAGTAAAAAGGGTGGTTATGAGTTTAGAAGACATGCAGTGACTCCTCTGTGTCCACATGGTCTCCTCATGTCCTTAGGGACAGCTGAGGAAGCAAGGCTCTGCTGGCTGCTGGCTGCAGCTCCCTCCTTTGGAGCAGGAAGTGCCAGGCTGTGGTCCCGGTGCCCCCTGGCTCCTCCAGCAGGAGAGGTGCCAGCTGTGGCTGGAGAGCTGCCTCCTGCTCCCCGCACTGCACAAGGAAGGAGCACACCACTCGGCTTCAAAACATACAATATACTTTATTGCCTGCTAGATAATCAAAGTGAGGAGTAAACACCATAGCTGGAAAAAGCAGAAAAGGACCAGGAGAAGGAAAAGAATATCCAGTCACCAAACAAGTTATCAGGCAATAAACCATACACAATATAAATAATCTGTTTCCCAAACAACTAAATCTTTATTTTGCTAATGGCCATTATATGGTTAATTATCAGTAGTAAAATCTCTGGATTTCCTTTTCTACACAGCATTAGTAGTAAGAAATATATAAGGGACTCTGCAGAAAGCAATACAAAGGAGTTATATACACAGGCACCTTCTGTGGAGCAAGAACAGAACCTCATCTAATAAGGAAGGGCTATCTACAAACCAGAAGACTGTGGTAATACAATATTAGCTCAGACTTAGTTTAGCTGCAGCCTTTCCACAAGGTAGGCTAGCCAACTTATGTATACATATATATTTCAATATAGATATATATAGAGATTTATTATTTTAAAAATAATGTGAACTACCTGTAGTTCCTAGACTAATTTTAAAGAGGCAGTGTACCTTTCTGAAGCTTCATTTCAGGAAGTATATTAAAAATGGTATATAAAAGACTAGCAGTCCCAAGCTCACATATGAAGTCCTGATATCCTCCTTCCAACATCTTTTTTTAATGCTATAGCTGCCACCTGCATCGACAGCAATGCCTTTAGTCATCTGGATTGCTATTTATGTTGTTGTAATTGCTACCACTAAGTTTACTGGATTATAGTGTTAGTAATTGTCGATTATAAATAGCAATAATGCTGCAGTACACTGTCAAAGCCTGTCGCGCTATGAAGAACTAGTCTGTATGTGCATGCAGAATTTTGTTGTTTAATCTAAAAGAACATTTCTCAGTCAAAGTGCTTCCCCTGTCAACCCCATCACGTTTTTCAACCACATGGCAAGGGCTCCTCTCTCTCACCCCACCAAACTCTCAGCAGCCCTTCTCACAGCACCAATTCATCCAACTTTGTTTGCAGGACCCTTTCCTCTCACACAGCGTCCAGTGTCCTTAAGGCTACTAAATATGACTTATTAAAATTAAAACTGACTATTTGAGGAAATGCTTTTAACATTTTGGTCAAATCTCCAACTGGGCCATTTGAGGCTCATGCTCCCCCCCAGCTAGCAGGGAGCAGAGTGCTGCCTGTTGCTGCTGCCCAAGAGCCAAGCCCAAGCCACCAGCAGGGGATGAGGAAGGCAGAGACATTTGCAGAGAGCACTATAAAGGCCCAGAAAGGCCCAGAGTGCCTTTTGTGTCACCCTCTTCCAGTCTGCTCCCTATTTGTGTCTTGGGGTCCACTCACAAAGGCAAAGTGGGAGCATGCACATGCAGACAGGCAGCACCCCTTTCAATGGATTTCCTCCTAAAAACAGGGATGGAGGGATGAAGCCCCTCTCGTAAGCAGTATTGCTCTGCTCTCAGCCCAACCCTTGCTGCTCACACGAGATGCTACATCACTTTTGTTCATGACACAGATGTCACTTAAGACACTCCCTGCCTTAGGGTTTCTAGAAGCCTCTTCCCAAATCAATGATCACACCCTGGTAGGGAGTTGCTCTGCCTCAGGTACTGCCCCAGTGTTGAGGGTATCCCCCAGAGCCTGTTGCATTTCCTGCCAAACCAGGATCCTGCCCGTGTGACTCGGCATGGTCCCACCTGCACAAGTGACCACTCTGCTTCCCTGGACCCCCCAGCCAGGCACAAGCCACAGGCAGAAACAACCTCCAGTGCAAGCTCCAATATCTGACCAAAAGCACACAGCACACACTCAACAGAAGCCATCTGTGATACTGCACAAGACATGAAAGTGTGGCAATAAACAGTTTCCTCTAGTAATTCAGACATTTTGATAAGGGAGCTTCAAAATAGGTATTTGAAAGGATGCCCTGATGGAACAGGATGTACTTGCAGTGTCAGGGAAGGAAAGGATGGTCTGTACCAAAGAGTGAACCCACCATGAGCACTCAGCCCAGCAAACACATCCTTGCTGAATTGCATCCTCTGCATCTTTGATTACAAAACAGTAAAGATAGAAAGTTCCTGACTGGTATTTCAAGTGAACTCAGAAGCAACCTTAGCTACCCAAGCAGCAGGTATCCTTCTTTGTCTCATCCAGGTACACACTGGGAGCAGGCAGGAAAGTACCACAAGAAGAGGGCTGCACACAGCTGGAAGCTGAGCTTTATGGCACATGATGTAAATTCCTCTGCCTGTAACAGGAAAGCCAATGTGTAGGGACATTGCTTAAAACTCAGTCACTTCAGCCTCTGCATCACCATAGGGCATCACTTCCACCTTATTTATGTCCTTAGAATTTGCTTTGACATTGACACAGACTGTGAAAGCACAACACAAGAGAAATGCCCATTTTTTTGTATTTTGCTAAGAATTTTGTGCACACAAGGCTAAGAAAATCAGAGTAATTTTTTAGTTTTGTTAGTAATTAATCTCCAGCTCTACAGGACTCAAAGCACATGCTGATACTCAAGAGCAGGGAAAATGCAGGAAGCACCTTGCTATGCTGGGAGGAAGGGAAAGAAAAAAAGGCAAATTTTAGGTTAGAAGCAATTACACTGTAAAATCAGCTGAATATTCATCTGTACTGGCTGCTCTTGTTTTGTTTTTTTTTTTTTGACTACTGAGTAACAGGGTGTAATTTGGAAGTCATATTCTGGTTGATGTGCTGTAAAGTGCAACTTTTTTTGTCAGTTTTGTCTCCACTGTAACTTAGTTTTGCTTATTCCAGGTAGCGTTTCCAGCTGAGAAAATCAGGGGGAGCATGAAGGATTAAGAGTCTATGAGAGCAGGAGAAAAACGGTGAAACATGGAGGAAAACACTTCTCCTTCCTCAGGCATCCCTAAAGATCACATTGATGATAAAAGCCGAGGACTACTGAACATACTGGTTGATTTGCAACTGAGTGCAGCCGGATAGGCATGCATCATATTTCACAGTTTGTGTGTGACAACAGGAGCAAAAACTCCTAGCACTAAGGCAGGGTGATTACTGGGGTTAGAGAAAATAATTTCATCGCTCCCACAAACTTGGTTTCCCCTTTTATAGTGCCAGCTCAACCAATCACAAAGTTTTTGAGGAAATTGCATTTTCTAAATTGCTCTATTGCCCCCTTTTCCTTTTTAAGCCATTAAATATTTTCTCTCTTAATGCTTGGAGAATGCCAGCTTCTGAAGGGGTCTGTGGTGATACTGCCCTTCAAAGTCAGTCTTTGGTAAGCACAGGGATTTCATCAAAGGCTCATACTGGAACTGAACAGACCTGGGTGCCCCATCCGTCCAAGCTCCTTGCCATATCCATGCCCATAACTGGAGCCAGATGTCACCTGGAGCAAGCATCTCTAGGGAGCCTCTGCTTTGTGTCCTGCCAGTGGTACCACTTCTTTCAGCTCCTCAATACAGCACGCAGTCCCTGTGCTGCTTTGCTGTGACTCCCTGGGTGTCAGTGCCCAGCTCTGTGCCACCACAGGCAGCAGCTCATGGGGCCTTGGGGCACCACGGCAAACAAAGGGCACCGAGTGCCTCTGGCAGCAGGGCCACCCCTGCCACTGCCTGCAGCTGGTCCCTGCCGAGGCCACAGAGCCACGGCTGTGCTGGGCTGGTGCTTGGAGCCTCAGCAGCCCTGGGGAGCACTGCTGGCCACGACCAGACCAGGGCAGTGTAGGGATACAAGGGGCTGCCATGCAGGAGGAACGAGTGCTGCCTGCTGCCCTGGCCAGGGGGCTTTGCCATGGCCTTCCCCTCTGGAGCTTTGTGTGGCCACGTAGAAGAGCAGGGCTGCCAGGCCTGGGGCAGGCTCCCAGCACATGCCAGCATGGCTGGGGTGATCTCTGCCCCTTGTCTGGACCAGTAGAGTGTAAGAGGTTTGCTGACCCATTTCTTACAAGCCTGCAACTTCTGGCATGTGTGGCAAAGCCCTGCCCTACCTGGGGAATCCAGGCACAGCGGCCGGGAGTCCAGGCTGAGAGCCTCCTGATGAACCACAACAGACAGAAAATGGAGGTAACTGCCCAGCATGAGGGATGTGCTCGTCCCTTTGCTACCCCGCTGGATGTCTATTCCCAGTAATGGGTTCTCAGCAGTCTCTCACACAGAGACTCCTCAATCAACTGTGGCACTGCCCCAGGTAGACTGGTGCACAGGTAACAGAGGAGTGCACAGCTCTTGTAACACACCGGCCCTGCTCCATTAGGCTCCTAAGTGTTCCAAAATTATTCCACTAGTCCTAGTTTGGAGCTGGAGAGAGTATTGCGGGCACAACCATGGGTCCCTGTCTCAAAGCACAGCCCTGGGGATGTCCTGGTCCCTGCACTGCCAACAGCACTGCATGCAGCTTTTCCCACAACTTCCAGGGAGAGGCTGCATCAGACCCCAGGCTGGGACTTTGCTGCAAGCACAGGTGATGCTGTGCCAGCAGCATCCCACCAGAGGATAGTCAGGAAATTAGTCAGGCTGTTTCCAAGGCAGGAGGCAGTGGAGAGAGGACAGGTGAAGGCCAAGGGCAGGCTCTGGCCCCTGCTGGCTCTCCAGCCTCTTGCTGTGGCTGGCACAAGCACTGCCCAGCGAAATGGATGATGTTTGGTTTCCTCCTCATAATATGGCTTTACTGATGGCCTTGTAGTATCTGAAAAGGGTACCAAGGAAAAAGGCTGGCAAGCTGGGTTGGTTTGGGGCTGGGGTTTTTTTGGTTTGGCTTTCTGTTTTTTCACTGTCTGAACTCTATAAAAAAAAAAAATATTGAAGGCAACTACTGGATAGAAAACACAGCATGAAGAGAAAGGTCTCTTTGAACCTTTCTGATATGGCTATTAACCATCAACCTGACACACTATTTGAAAAAAGAGGTTTTCAAAGGCATGGAGGAGTTCTGTGGTGAGCAAAGCTGGTCTGGCACCCCTTGAAGATCTTGTCTCAGATTTTATCAGACCATTATTTCTAAGGTTACATTTACAAAAACAGCTAAAATACTCCTCTATCTAATGTCATTTGAGGACACTGTGATTTTCTCCTATACCCTAAAATCTTGTACTTAGGCACTGGGGGAATAAACCACCCTCAAAAAGACAGTCAAACAATGTGAAAGAAAGCATGGAAAATGGTTGATTCTCCACTCTTAGAGGCTTTTAAGGACAAGTTCAACACCCCTCTGTCCACCTGTTGGGTCTGTGCAAAGTATAGCTTAACCTGCCTTGGAAATTCTCTGGCTGATGTCTCCAAGTCTTTTTTGGCCCTGTGACTCTGCGCCAAACAAATACTGCCAAGATCTCGTCCTGCCGCAACCCAGGATGTGTTTAATGTCCTGTCTGGCTGTTTGGTTTTCTGCTTTAGTTTGCTGTTTATCCAGGAACATACACATGCACTTCAGACATCCTGTTAAGAGTCAGCTTACACTTTCCTCACACATCACCAAAACCCTGTCTATTTATATAGTCACCCTGAAAAAAAGATGAAAATGGGGGGCAGCAAACTAAGAATATAAAGAAATGTCCACCCTGACATTCAAAAGCTGTCACAGAAAGCCCTCCTTCAGCCTTTTTCATCTTGAAAAATGTTGACTGATCTTCTGACAAGTTGATAACGAACAAGAAAACCCCACACTGACAAGAACCACTGCCTCTTTTAAATATCCTTCACTGGCTCTTGCCCACGGATTGCATGGGTTGGGCATTCGAGGAGCATCTGGTTTCTAAAATCTGCTGCAAGTAGCCCAAAGAATTATGTAGCTTACATGAAACATAACTCGGTTTTAGGGAAAAAAAAAAAAAAAAAAGAGGAAAATAAAAAGTCAAGCTAGGAGCCTGGGCCATTTTAAAACAGGCATTTACAAACATCAAGACGAAAGACCTTTAGGAAATACCAGCACTACTGTGACAATGATGTGTGACGCTGCATTTCACATAATGTGATTGCCCAAAGCTGACCTCCCACCCCCAGCTCTTCTCTTACGGAGCACAATTAATGTGGCAACGTAACAGCAGTTAACCTACAAGGAATGAAAGAAGTGAACAAACAGCAGCAGCCACACTGGTCTGCCACGCTCACCTATGGATGGCAGTGGGAATCTGTTCACCATTTCTGCAGTAAGCAATTACTTTAGCAACTTAGAAACATAAGCAGAAAATGCAGAATTTGATTTATGGAGGTGCTGGTCTTGTCTGCACCTTGAGTTAATACCCTCATCCCCATTCATAAACTTCACATGCGTGAAAAAAGACCATCTAGGGACAGATTTAATTGTGAAAGTCTGTGGCACTCTTCCCCAATTCATGTTTCTTGATGAAAGCAGAGCCTAGTAGCAAGTGGACAAAAAATGTCTTTACATCAGCAATTATGCCATATGCACAGAGCCTTGAGACAATCACCACCAAAACAGTATTTCAAGGAGACGGATGACATTTACAACAGTGAGTATCTGGTGCTTCTACCACCAATGTCTGACTGCAACAACTCATACTTGCTCTCCCAACACAATCTCTGTCATGCAAAGTGCCTAGAACAGCTTCCAAACACAAGCAGGTGAAAGACACAGATATTAAAAGCAACATTTTATGAACTGACAAGGCAGGAGCCCTTGGCTATGTGAATCCTGCAGGTGCAACTCAAACTGCAGCACCTGTCAGCTGGCATCCCTATCCCATCCCTTTGGATGCAGTGGGGTGCTGCACAGCTTCCCGATGGCCATGGTGTCTTTCTCTGGAGCCAAAGTCATAATGCTGCATGTCTGCTCCCACAGGCTGCCCTCAAGCATGCCTGCTGCTTTAGCTGAGGCTGTATGAGCAAGGTAACTGGAAAAGCAAGACTGAAGATTTCTTCTGCAATTATGGAGAAAAAAGTGTCTCTTTTACAGGGATTGTCTCTTCTTCCTTTAATAAAGAAATTTAGGAATGTGTTGAGTTTTATTTTGCAAGTTAAGGCTTAACATGAGTTCATGCGAACCTTACAGGTCTACTATGCAGTACTGAAGGGGGTTTGGTTTGGCTTTAAAAAAAAAAAGTCAATTTAAGCCATGCACGAAAAAATGAACCAGGCCAAATTCCCACAAAATGTGAATCTATTCTCACAATAAACTGTTAGGAGGAGGAAATAATTTATCCGGTTTCAAATACCTGCTGGGTGCGTGGCTCTGATGCTGGTGAGCTTTCCTAGAGAAATGAGGTGCAAGAAAGGCCTGGGGAGCCCAGCTTTGCTGCTCTATCCACTTCCCAGCAGAATCCCACCCCCTGTGCCTATCTTTTTGCAGAAGCCGTGTTTGACGCACAGCCGTAGCTCAGGAAAACTGTTGTTAAAATACGAATTTAAAAAACACTGTGAGTTTTTCAGTTATGCAGTAGCTTGGGAAGGTGTGGGATACTGTCCATCCTACTGAAAATCTGTGGTATGTTTTGCTACCAAGTGTTCAGACTCTCAAAAAAAAGAGGGAAGGGAAGATGACTGGAAAGTAAGGTGAAAGATTTGCAAGTGAAGCTTGATGTTCCCAACTTCCTGCAACATTAAGAAAACCATCCAAGAAAGAGATTTCTCTCTACCAAAGATAAAGCATTTTCAGTGGGATAAAATCCCCAACCTGCTGATCTTTTTAAACAGCTTTAATGCTGTTTATCTCCCTTGTATCTTGATGGGAACTGATTTCCAGTGGCTGAGATTTGTGGGATAGTGGTTTTATGCTGAACACAAATGCACATTCCAGGCATGCCACCACATCCTCCCACAAGCACTATCAGGTGTTACAATCCAGCGCTGCTAAGGGACTCCCAGCTACGTCTGAGGCAACTCATAGCATCTAAAAAATTCCATTTGACACTTTCTATTTATCTTAAGACAGTTGAAATAGCTGTATTTGTGGTTTTAATTACCAAAAGTACTAAAAAATTGCTCATCTTGCAAAGCACACTGAGTACTTTCTGAGTGGCCTAAGAGCCAAGAAATTTCTATTTTAAGAACTCATTTTTATCTCATCATTAAAGATGCTTTTCAATCCCTGCTAGCAACCCTTGGCCTTTCACTGGAGAACCACTGTGCCAAGGTGGAACAGGTAATACTTATTTTTAGTCTATGTTCTTTAAACCAGTTGTAGATTAACAGAATCCATGAATGTGAAGCTACTGGTTTTATACTGACTCTTGTGTATTAGGGTGTTTTCAAGGTTCTCACCCATGAAACGTATTGAGTAAAATCCTCATAAATTAGTTATTTCAAAAATGCAACCCTTCATCCTTAAGAGATCTTGCTGGCATGGATTTCTGAATGAGAAGTAGTTACCTTCACTTTGAGTAATCCCAGAGCTTGATTAACTATGTCCTAAACGTGGTGCACTACAGAGCAAACACGTGCACAACAGCAAAGATGTTTGGAAAAAATTATGTACCAAGATTAAACAGTCACACAGCAGATGCTTCTCTCCATTACTTTCCAGTGTAAACTATGCTTTGTGCCAGCCAAGCACGGTGTATTTTTTAAAGACAGGAAAAAGAACTTTCTTAATTACTGATTTAAATAATGATGAGCACTTGATATTATTTATGATGTACTTGCAGGGAAGTACTCATTAGCAACACTTGCACCACATGCCAAACACATCTGTCATCTGGGAGTGAATGGAATGGTTTAAAACTGCATCACCCCTTAAGCAGCTCACACCTTACTTCTAAGTGAAAAGTTATGGCTACAGTCACGGAAGCAAAACACAGCACTCATTCCAAGCCACAGACTCGAACTGCAATTTCTGCTTTTTTTTCAGACCACTTGGCAAACCTTGCTCTTGAAATTGGAACCTCTTGAAGACAATGAATTGTCCATCTGCTGTGATGGTAACTTCCCTGCCACCTTACTTCCATTAGAAAACACTGTTCTTTGAAACAAAAGCAAACACAGCCTTGTTGCCACAACCTGTCAATCTCTGTTCCACCTACTGAAACCTGGAAGCTCATGAAGGTCCAACTTCACCATTGCGTTCCCAGCTGGGTTTCTTTCACTTTGTATTACAAAAATCTATCTAAGCAGCTGCAGGCAAGCACAGATCCCACACAAAGTTGTCGAGACATTGACAGACTTCTTGCCATCTGAAGAGGCTTGTAGTGAAAGAACCTCCCTCAGCCAGAGACCGGCTTCATGACATGCGCCACAGTAGGGAGTCCCAAACCACATGAATCATCTCAGAATGTAACAGGGAATTCTCTGTCTGCCAAGACAGAGATGTGCAGTGGATTTGCTTCAAATGACATTACTCTGAGCAATGCCAATGGCAATGGCGTGCTGCAGGCTGCCTGAATCAAAGACATTGGTTTTGCAAGACTGAAAATACATATACTCCACAGCCATTACAAAAGCCATTATTACTGGACACTGAAACCAAAACTAAGTATCCTTAACTATTGACAGATTGGGACTATCTGATTTCCAAATTCTCCTTAGCTCCTAAAAACTGCAGTGTTTTAATAACCCAGTGGTGCTGACCAGGTATTAATGGAACCCACACTTGGAAGGAAGAGAATTGATGCTCAGATTGGTCTGAGTAAAGCATGATGATCTGCTCTAACTGGGAAGCCTTTGGTGGACCATATATGGAACTTGCTCTCCAACGATGTATTCCAAAAACTTCTTTTGGATTGGAAGGACACCACCCAGGATCTCAGATTTTCTTTCTCACCATTTTGTTTTCTTAAATTGGATGTTGTTTGATGGCAACACCTGCCTTCTCTTAAGTGCTGCAATGCTATGCCTGTCATTCTGACTCAACTGTCTTGATTTCTGAGCCTATTTCAATTAGTTCCTCTTGTTTCACAGGCTGACAAGCTAAAGTGCTGCTCTATATGGAATACATATTTTGTATTTTGTACTTCATATAGGCTGGATTTTCAATTGGAGTTTCAGCTGGGCTTGCAGCAGCAACACTGTGCACTTCTGCTGAACATCCAATGATTCTCCAATCAAAAAACAACCAATAAAGCCTTGATGAAATTTATGAAATTTCAAGTATATTTTAAATAGAAGCTCAATTTCTTACTGTTACTGTGCCAAGAACAGCCCACAAAAAACAATTTGACACTGGATAGAAGGTAGATGTTGTATCCTACAGCTTTTATTTCAAAAAACAAAACAAAACAGAACTTTGCAGCAGAGATAGGAACGCATCTCGTATTGTTACAAAGTGCTAGTGTCCTACTGGAGAACAGACAGCCCCACGAGCTGGTGCATAGCATGGCTACTGAATGCCCAGGTATGCTGTGTGTCTCCATGTTGTCACACTGTAGGGAAAAAATGTCCCTCTGAAAGCAGGGTTAGCTGTACATAAAAAACCTCCAGGATGAACAATGAAGGGGACCCAACAAATCGTATCGAGGGGAGAATAGCAGTGAGTAGCAAAGCGTGGCATTTGAGTCGGATGATGCCTTTCCACCCTGTGTTTATTACAGAAGTATTAGTGGAAATTTACCTTACCTGACAATTAAGAGTCAGCATAATACCATGCAGTTGCAAAAATCAATCTGAGAGAGAGAGCTCAGTAACAAACCAGACCTAGATGCACTGAGAATTAGCTGAATTCAGTAGGTCTTTAGTTGGAAGAACCAAATGAGAGCAGAGGAGAAAAGAAGGGACCTCAAGCAATGAAGATGAATGTTGAACAAAAAAAAGTAAATAGTGACTTCAAGGTCCCTGTTTGGGTATCTGATACTGACAAAACATATGTTTCTTCCCCTTTTTTTGCTCACTGAATCAGAACTTCCCTTCCCCATGACCTTTACATGGCCTTTAAGGCTGAAGCTTTTCCATTCCTGGTGTTTCTTTGCAGAGATACTGACGCACACCCAGTAAAGGCAGTGCAAGATTGCATACATTTCTTCTTTCCTGAGTAAATAGCACATAGATAAAAAAAGCACAAACTGAAAGGTTTCCCTTCTGCTGCTTTTGACTCAGAGACAGGAGATCTGCTCCCATGTGAACAGTCAGTGTCTACTGGCTTCATGAAGTCTGTTCTGGGGTCTTCTGTGATCAAAAAAATACACTGCAATCAAGGAGGCTTCAGGCATCCAAGGACAGGAAAAGAGAAGATCCCAAACAGTCTAATTTTCAACCAAGAGGGTAAAATATAGGGACAGAGCAGATTCCTGGTTTAAACAAGTTTCCAAAGTAGTGGAACCTACTACCTTTAAGCATTGATGTCACTTGCTACTTATTTCTAAAGGAGAAACTATTTCTGAATAAGTTCTCATATGTCCAAAGACAAAGCAAGGGCTTCTTCTGCGGGATGACTTCTCTTTTATCTTTGTTGACTACCAACAAGCTTCCCAATTATGCAAAGAAGGAGAAATCCACAAACATGAGTAGATACCTAGAAAGTTCAGAAGAAAAGGCAAACTTTTCTTCCAAAGTCTAACTGCACCGAGTCTGGCTCTCTCTGTCCCACAATCTCCAGCTTCATGCTATGTAAGTCCACAGAATTCTGGGGCACCTGAATGGATCTGTGGATCTTCTAAACAATGTCAACAGTGCTGAGCTGGGCTCAGAAGTTGTAAAAATAAAATGGAAGCTCCCAGTATAGACATATGTAAGGAAGAACAACTGGGCAGAAGTTCTTTGCAAGTAAATTACATCTTCACAGTCATTGTATAGAAGTTGAGTGGATGATCTGACAGAAAACTACAGCTTACAGTTTGAGGATCCATCTCTGGGTTTTGGCATCTTCCATTTCCAGGTGAAAATGAGCTTGTTTAAATATAAACAATGCAACAAGTTCATACTGCAGCTAAAAACAAATTCTGCAAATACTGCTAACCCAGCCATATGTTAATGTAAAAAATCATTTGATGGTAAAGCAGGTGAAGTATCAAAGAAGTTCCATTTGAATAGTATTTATTTGCAATCATTAGTTTTAAATGGGAAACTGTTTACAGGCACACACTAGATAACCAAAACAGAATGAACATAAAGAAATCTATTTAAAGGTCCTTATCAAATATTTCAAATATTTTATTAAATATTTTATTCAGTTTCATTATCACAGTTTAATGTACTTTAGCATGTTATACACATGACTTAACATGTGCACTTAAAAGTATCAAATTAGAGGTTTTTGAATAAAGTATGACATTCTATAAATGTGCTTACTGACTTAATTACACACAACTAAGAAGGCAGTAGCTCTGTTATACCATTGATGGAGATGAACTATTGTAAGGCTTGTTTACACCAAACGTTGGAGAGAATAAAACCATATACTAGGTCAAAATTCAGTGGAAATACATGTGAGAATAGAAGTTGAAGGATTGGGCTCCAAGAAGAAAGATGATAGCAAATCAGTTGTGTTGAAACTGTCAACAGATACTGGTTATTAAAAGCAAGCACTGCTGAGAAAGGTTTTTGTAGTATCCAGGTCAGCAGGATCTGTGGTTTCTTCAGGTGTGATTTTTGAAACTCACACCTTATGGTGTGAAATGTGAAGAAAAGATACCAAAATCTAGCAAGAAGTTGGAAAACTATCATTTGAGAAACTTCAAGTTGTTTCATGAGCGAACATGGGGAACACTCTAGTACAGAGTACATGCTGGGAGTCACTGCACTCCAATGTGTGTTCGTGCATGTATCCACATGTGCAGGCACATGCATGTACACGCCTCTCCTGCTTTTGCTGCCCTCAAAGACCCAACCACTGACTGGAGTACAGCGGTACTGAGGGGAAAGCAAGGTTGCAGCTGTGGAGCTAGAAAGAGCAGACTAGACCAGTACATTCGGGAGCCCAGTCAGTTTTCCTAACAAGGTGTGGTTTTTCCAATGGAGTACAGTGCGGGTCTCTGGTATACGCTAACAGCCAAGACCCAGAAACTAATTCTTTGGAAGAACTCCATGAATATTAAACTATTTGCAGTCATTTTTAAAATTCCACCTCAATGAATGCCCCAGGCCATGATGATGTGCTATCCCCAGGAACATTTAAGCCAAAGCTTGAATCCAAGAGCACAGTGGTCCGTGATTGGGGCTCCCACACTGTCACAGTGCCAACAACAATGTGCCCCTTAAGGAAGGAGAGTTTCCAGCCTAAGCTTGGGTGTGTTGCTGAGTGGAGATTGCATGTCAAGTCCTCCTAGATTTCTGCCCTCAAAGAATTAGTAGGGGAACATAAAATAAACATTCATCTCATAAGCTCCTTCAAAGGTGTCAATTCACAGAATATAGAGTATACAAATGACTACGGTAGTACTTCAGTGAGAGCATAAACCTCACTGTGCCTTTTTCTTGAGAAATTCAGGGGAGGAAGCAAGTAACCCTTTCACAGCCTAAACATGTACTTGTTCATGGCACTCAGTGTCCTCAAGTGCCTCAGCATCCTGGCAGCTGTGGTTGACAGTTCAAAAATATGTACAAGATAAGGAGAATGCCATGAGTATTGCAGAACATGGCAAAGGAGCTCTACAACCTATCAAACAAGCACAGCAAACAAGCAGCATCTAATGGATAACACAGGGTATACAACACACAAGTTGCACAGTTATGTTTTCTTGCAAAATCAGGATTGCAAACGTAAGCTCCAGAAGTTTCAAGAGCAGTACATGGCTTACTCAACACCTCTGGAAACATCTTAAGTCCACCATGCTATGAGCACTGCATCTTCTGCTATTACAGAAACTGATCTCATTGAACCAAGCAGAGCTAGTGGGCCCCATGTCCTGCAACCCATATGACTGTGGCAGAGGTTAAACAAAAATGCTCCAGCAACATAGTTTGGCTACCACTGTATATGCAGCCTTTATGGTGTCTGCGCTATATAAACGTCACTCTTGGAAAATAAAGTGATATACTAATGGTATCAATGCCAAAAAGATTACATGATCAAGCCTGAAAGCAAATGGAAGTTAACAAAAGTAGTCTTTTAGGAGAGGTAGCCATATTAACTCAGCATTCAAAAAAAAGGGAGTGCACTCAAAAGGGTCAATATACATTATAGTGTCTTTTAGACCCATCTCGTTTCTGGTTTCCTAAATAATTTTTTTTGCAGAATGCACACACCCAGGCACACACGTATGCACACACACACACATACGCACACTCCCACCTACATATACACATCTAAATTTTTTTCTAATTCCCCTTTGTTGTCATAATGTTGCCATACTGAGAATAAAGGACAGCTTTCCTTACATGCTCTCTTAACAGTCCCAAGTCTGTAACTTGCTTTCAGTTGGTTCAGTATCTGTACAGTAGCTAAACAGGCAGTGGAAATTAAAACTGTTTCAATTAATATCCTGTTGCAAAAGACAGCATCCAAACTATAAGGCATTCCCTTGTACTGACATGACTTACAACTCTCTACTTGATACAAACTACAGAATGCTCTTCAGCCTTGGGCTACAAAGGCAGCTTTCACCCAAATAATAAAGACTAAAGCTGGAATTTAAACCCCACAAATCCACACGCTTCTACCAGTCCCTTGTTCTTGTGCCCCTTTCCAACAACGCTTATCACTTTAATTTCAAAAGTCATGCACCAATGCTATAAAATAGAAACCCAAACTACCAAGAAGTCTCTTGCTCCTGACTTTGAGATACTGTATTAGTATAAAAGAGCATTCAGAGAGCTTAAATAAATATATTATCTTCTGAAATCACAGCACATTCACGGGGTAGTTACTGCCAAAAGCAGAGCATTAAGTAATCTCCATAGATGTTTTCAGAATAATTTAGTCAGAAAAGACCTGTAAGATATGGAGTTTTGATTGATTTGGTCTAATACCTGGAAAATAGCCTACCGTGGGGATAAGAATCTGCATCTCAAATGTTCTGCAGAACATATTTCCCATATTTGTACAGTACTAGAACAATTAAGAAGACATTACAGTAATTTTCTCCCAGCTACTTAGATCTGTAGCTTCGGCTATGACAATGCATTTTGTATGCCTCAGAACTATGAAATATCAAAGATGACTAAATAAATAAAGGCCAAGGAAAACTGGGACAGTACTGCATTTTACACTTGAGACAAGATTCCCCCCTCCCTTGGATAAGTCACAGAGGACAACTACAGTAAATGCATGTCATTTTTTTTTCAAAGAAAGATTTATACACAGGTTCAGATTCAGAAAATAATGTGAAATGCATAAATATTGATAGCTTTAGCTAAGTTAAAATGGGTTCAGTAAAGTATGATACAACATATTCAGAATAAACAAAGCAGAAAAGCATCATATTTTGGTTTGCTTGAGATATACATAAGGTGCAACAATTTCTTCTCTAGAGGCATTTGTGGACAATGTGTTAACAAGTAACAGTGTTTGCTGGTATACTGAAGTACACATAAAAGCAGTAAGATTTTTCCAAAATGAAAGCAGCTGAAATTAATAAAAATTAAAACAAAACAAACAAGGAAAAAACCCAACCCCAATACAGTAAGATATTGGTCTGAAGTTTTTGTTGTGCTAACAGACTTTGTTACCTGAAAATACTGATACCCCTTCTAGTAGATTCAGGGAAAATTCTAGCTACTCAAATCAAGACATCACTCAGAGAACCAACAAAGGCAAATGCCTAGTGAACTATAAAGCTTTGCAGGATTTCTGCTACTTTCAGTGCCTAATCGCTTAAAAATTAAGCATATCTACAAAAAGGTTTATAAGTATCTGAAAACAGTCATATCCAGTAAACTGACCAAACCCTACCCCCTCTCTAAGGGAAAGTCAAGGAAAAGCAGATCAAGTAAGATATTAATTCATATAGAAAAAAGTAATTTTCTGTTTCTTTTAAAAAAGGTACCATTAATATACAGAAATATCTCCAGGAACAATATTGAAATTTAAATCGAGGAAGGATGGGGTGCTTTGACAAAAATATATCTACTCTAAAGGTTTCTAGAGAAATAAGTTAGTACCATTGTCAACGTGAACGGCCTGCACTGTAACATATTTGGATTTCAGCTAATTATAAAGTGGTCCAAAACTCCAACAGCCACCCTGCTGTGACCCACAAGTTTTAAGTCTTTAAGTTTTTCCTGTTTTGTTAAAATAACTTATAAAACTTTAATAAAATCTTATTTAAAATACCACCATAGGCTGCAATAGCATTCTAGGGGCTCTTAGACATTTATTCACCTGAATTTTTAAAAAAGCCTTTTCACTGACTCATTGGTTTGTAAATTTTGTTTATCTTTTGTTGTTCCCTTCTTTCAACACATGAATCCTCGATGTTGCTGTTTCAGTGACACTTCCCCAGCTATGTGCCTTTTGTCAGACCTTTAATCCTTTCTTAAAATTCTTGTGGTACATTGTATATTGTTTCCTGACACTGAACCAGAGACTTTCATTTAACTACAACAATAAAAGGCTAAACCTAGCAAGCATTAATAGTTACTGTCCATATGGCTATTACATCAAATTAGTTACAAAATAACCTCAAAACACATTATCAATTCAGTCAAGTATAAATAAGAATGCCTGATAGAATGATGTAAACTCGCATCATTTAAAGACTTAATTCAAAGAACTTCAAACTCAATCTAATACTATCAAAAATTCAGCCGGTATGACGAAGACTAATAGAAAATTATTGCTGGAGTCCAATTTGGTAAATTGTTGTGCTACAATGCAAAAAGTAGGGAAACATCTTGTGCTATAGAAGAAGTACCCTGTTGAATTTGTAGCTTTAGATCAATTATTAGTGATCATTTTGCATCTATTGGTAGGAATCAATGCTTGGTTATACAATAGTGTAAGTCAGAATAGTAAAGGTAACAGGCCAAGTGATACACTTGGCCTGTTTTTGGGATGTATTTATGAGAGCAAAACACAAAAATTCAACACAAGCAGAGACAGAAACTGGCAGATGTATCTGTTTGGTAGTCTGAATTCAGTCAAAGGCTACTCTTCAGTTGTAGTTTAACTGTATACAGCTTTCCACTTTACCAATACAAACTGTAATTGGCCCTTTATGCAAACTCTGAAGCTGATTTGGACTGTGCATAGTAACTACAACAATGCCAGTGTCTGTAAAATGTAAAAGGTATGTGTATTGGTGCACACTATATCGAGAAATCATGGTTTTAAGTTTTTCAGAACTGTGAAATAATACTAAGGTCACTTTTGAAAAACACATTTGCAGTACTTTTTGTTTACAGGAAAGTTTCACCAAGTCATTCAGATATCAATGCAAAAATAAAGGAACCCTCCAAGGCATGAAAGACAAGTCAATTATCTGCAGTATTTTCTTTTCCATACACCACTCCTTTTTCTAATGCACATCATCCTGGTTATTCAAAGCTAAATTAAAAATAAACAAACCCAAACGTAGCCTGTCAGAACTTTTCCCAGTAAACGCTACCACTCTGGTGGCAAATATAAAAGTGCAGAACATCTGGACCACGTGGCTGCCCAAACACCGCTAACAATGGTACATCTGTCCAGGCTGTCTTGAGTTCTCTGGAACAGGTTTTAAATTCATTCTACAATATAAACGTAGGCATAACCTATTAATATAAACCATCTTAGAACTTAAATCTTCATGTACAAAAATGACTAAGAATATCTAATAGTAACTAGTGCAGTGCGTCAGTGTTTTTGTTGTTTTTTTTTTTTCTTTTTCATTTAGAATAACTAGGTATTATATGAAACTAGTTGTCATACTCTCTGGTTGGTAAAAGAGATGCTGTGTGAGCTAACAGTAAAGGCAGCCTTTTTCACACCAACCACCTGCTTACTGTTTAAAAGCCTTCAATAGAAAGCAAGCTCTGGGATCATTCCACTCCATTTCAGTTCATTAATAGACAATATCACCCTCCTGCATACTGGGTTCCAATCTGAGGACCTGGCCAAGTTGCTAACATCTGGCTTCCAGTGAATTTTGGGCAACTCAGAGCAATAAGCACTTTATTGCAGTCTCTAGTTCCATCATATGGACTGACTAGCTTCCCTTGGTAAAGACAAGGCTAGGATATTAGGTAAAGCACAATGTTTTACAATAAAGTGGAGCTTCACTGGTCAGCGCAGGAAATAAGCACTGGAGCCTGAGACATTTCATTTGGCTGTCCATCATGTGGGAGAGGTGTGGCCCTCTGACTTCTGCAAAAGAAGAAAAGAAAAGCCACCCATCAATACTTGGAGCATGGGAGGGGCTGTTATCAGACCAGAAAGGACGGGCAGCAGCAGTTGCACAGTTTAGCACCCAACACCACAGCACGGTAACTCCTCACTGCTGCAGGTGCTCACTCCGGTTACATGTGCTTCCAGAGATGTCCCTGCAACAGTAACACAATATCCTGAGGACAATCCACCTCACAATGCAAAGGCAGGAAGAAACAAGATGTGACGGTATTTGACTACACAAAGCAAAAACCACAGCAGAAGTGTAAGTTAAGAGTGCACAAGTGTGGTGACTCCTTTTGCAAGGGAGCTGCTGCAACCCTCAGAAGCCCAGCATGCAGCACGTGTGGCAAAAGAAGGTAAATACACAAAGGCACCAATCATGTTAGTGTGAGTCAATAGACAGCTTTTAAGCAATATGGAAATATACTCATCAGCAGAGTTGCACTGGGATTTGTCCATGTGACACAACCACATCAGCCTAGCATATCTCTTTCATTACTACAGCAGTGTTAATTTACAAATGATCCCTTGGCACATGGCATTATAAAAACAAACTGTGCCAGAATTATGTGCTGGAAATCAACATCACTCATGGTACCAAATGGACTTAGGAGAACTCCTTTGAAGCTTGCCTTTTAAAATACATACACCAAGCATGTTATCTACTCTCACAGCTGAGGTTCTTGTTTTGTTACAGTATTTGTCATTGGTAGCAATGAAAATCTGGGGCCTGCTTCTTATTTACACAGGGGCCACTTTCCCTCACTCTGGTCCAGTTAAGACTCCCAGCAGAAAACTCAGAAGAGGTAACCCATGTGCTTTGCACAACTGGAGTGCAATGAAGTGGCCTTAGCACAAAATTCAGCTCAGACTCACAGTGTTTAACCAGGGCATGCACAAGGTAAATAAAACTAAGCAGAAGACTTGAGATGAAAAACAGAAGGATTCTATGTCCCAAGGCTCTATGAAACTATTTAATAACTTAAATTCAGACACTGAAGAAACACATCAAGCAAACCTCTAAGTCTTCTTCACATTTCTGGCTATTTGCAAATAAAGTGAGTTACAAAAGATAACAACAGTTGACAGAATAGAAAACAGAGAAGCATCTAGCCTATAAGATTCAGGTTTCTGTTTTGACTTCCATTTGCCAAGTTTTTAAGAGATGCGGCTAACTTGTCGTTTCACCTCCCTCAGGGAGATTATGAACTGGCATTTCCAACAGTTGTGGTGTATTTGCCCATTTGGTTTTTTCAGGCCTGATGAAAGGTACTGCATTGCTCAAACTGCATAATGACATGATAAAACATGGGATTCAAAGAGAAAAGACCCAAGCACAAAGCTCTGTAAAACATTTGCTCACTTCAACAAGGACAAGAGGAGGACAAGAACTCTTAAGAAGCACAAGGAAGAAAAACAATAGCAGAGCAAATCCTGTTGCTTTTGTGCATTTCTGGTCAGTGTTAATGGCACTCAGTGAAACCACAGTGGTGTGAATGAGAGCAGAGCACAGCACAGCACTTCCACAAGTCCCATTTTGTGGCTTATGATGACAGACAGGCTGACTACAGTGTGTGTAGTGTGAAAATCACTTCTCACCCAAAACAACACAGCTTAAGCAAGACAACAGCTTCTGCAGAGAGGAACCAGCAGCTCTGTTTCTTGTAGGATTCCTGAGCTTTTAAAAAACCTTTGAGCATTTGATGTGCAGTCTGAACACAAAGGACCGGGTTCATAACAGGGTCCATTGAGGCTGTGAATGGTTTCCAAGTGGCCCAGTGTTTCCTCAATGAGTTTACAGCAGGAGAGGATGGGGTGTCATGCCCATTAAGTTCCATGAAAGAACAACTGGATAATCAAGAGCCAAGGAGGACCTGCTGTCTTTGGTTTACTCCCATTACAGGTCCGACCATGCTGAACTGATTCCTAAGCCCTAAGTGACCTGCACATTCTCCACCTTATGTGTGTGAATGGCCTACTCAGTAACTGAGAGGACCAACTCAAACTACCTTGGCTTTCCATCACATCACCCAGAGTTGTTCTGCCCCGTGCCATTCTGCAGATGCTTTGCCTTCTACAAAGCAAAGCACAAGAATAAGAATAACAAGTTAGCTTCCCTCAGCCACGTTCAGTATAAAAAAAATCCATCTCAAAATGTATGAAATTCTCTCCACCATCTTGGGTTTTAGGCCACTGGAAAATTCGAATCAGCATGCAGTAGCTATTTAAATCTGCTATTATCTGACAAATAGCATCCGATAATTTTCAGTCATTAGGATATCAAGGAGCATAGTAACCTACATACAAAAAATGGTAGCTAAGCTTACTGGGAAGGATAATTTTACTAACTGCTAAACAGATTACACTGTCATTTAGGTGAAGACTTAACATTACTAAGCAAGTGGGATAAAGCAGACATTCATAGAAAGCTGTGGAAGAGGAAATGCAGGCCAAATTAAACAGTCTGCTATTTGCATACTTTCTGAACAAGCTGTCAGCCACATATTATTTACTTAAGACAACAAGAAGAAAAGAAAACCATACCTGTGTACGTTTTCCATGGCTGCTACTTCTGCCAGAGCAGCTAAGCTAAAAAATGCAGACACTGCTGGCATATCTGACGTAATACTATGATTTTCTTCTGTCTCTGTGTTTCTGGAACATTCACTGTTGCAATCTGTTTCTGCACTTGATGATTTCTGAAGAGTACTTTGCGGAAGCTCTTTTGGCTTCTCCTCTGCAAAGAAAGAAAGTTAAGAGTGCAGATGTAGTCCATAAATTCACTGCAGCTGACTAGTCTGGTGTTAACAGAACCTTTACCTTGAGGGCTTTGATTCTGCCAGTGTAATCTGATTCATGCTATAACCTCTTTTGACCCAAGCTACTGGGTCAGAAGCACAGTATTAAGGTTTATGAAGCAGTTTACTGATTTTGCATTCAATTGAATTTGATCTTTTAGGTCAGGCAAGATAGCATTTGTGTATGTTTTAGATACAGTAGTTCTGAAAGATTATCTTAACAGAGAACCCCAACAAGGATTCTGGCATTAACTGTTATAGTACAAAATTCAGTTTTACAACCCATAACCAGGTGCAGTGTAATTTCTTTGCTGGACTGGAAACAAATTATGAAAGTAACTATTCTCCATTTCTCTCAGCATCAGTTCACAGTTCTTAGAGTGAAATATCCAGGGAGAAAAGACAAATTTGATAATTCAAACAAAAGAAATTGGCCATTATGGACTCAGTGATTTCCCAGTTGGTTTATACCTGTATTTTAAATAATGACCATTCTAAGCAGGTATGAAAACAAGCTAATTTAAAAACACTGCCCTGATAGGTTACTTGTACCCTCAAACCTTCTCCAACCATTCAATTTTAAGAAAATTTTAACTCAGATTTCCTTACCCAGTGTCCCTGCTGCTGGTGACACTCGCCCATCTGCTGTTCGGACAAGATGTGTGATCTTAGTTTTTCTTGCTTTCCTTTTCTGGCTGCCAACTAAAGGCTCATGCATCATTGCTGGCTCTGGAGTGTTTAGGGCAGATATAGAAATTTTATTCTTCCAGGCAGACTCACTGGAATTTCTGTCTTCTAATAGTATGGCTGGAAGAGAATAGAAATGCAACTTTAGATGTAGAATAATTCAGCCACTAGCTATACTCATTTACCATTTTTCATCTATCTGCATAAAACTGTTCCTCACAGGAAATCAGAGCATAACCCATGGCAAGATATGATCTGAATGCCACAGATGTTTGCAGGGAAGTTAACAGAATCCACCTTAAAGACAGAGTGAAGGTTCCAGTTTCTAATATTTGCAAAGAAAACTGTGAGGTCGGCAGTGGAAAATATTCTGCAGCAGAAGATGTCAGCAAGGGGCAAAGAGAGAAAAGTGTATTTAAGGAACAACAAGGGTCCTCATGTAAGCTTATCTTAGCACACAGACAGACCGACAAGCAGAATTCAGCAATTCCTGACTAAAATCCAGTCTTACCTCTTTAGTCACTCTACATTAACTCCTCTAAGAAAGGGAAATACTGCCTTTTGCAAAATAACAGACCTTAAAAAATACCTCAAAGGCTGCAAATACAAAAGCAAAACTGGATCACAGCTGAAGACAAGCATGCTAAAAATAGTAAGTACATAAGGGATAGAATATCATGACAGAAATACTGCCCACATAAAGTCAGAGAAAGAGAAAGGAACAGTTTAAATCTTTCTCAGCAGCTCCTGTGTTGGTGTTCTGAAGTAGCCTTTTACCCTGAACTGGAACATGATCCCAAATTTTCACGTGCCTAAAGAGTTTACTTTAATCTTGTTCACGAAGAAATTGGTTGGACAGCAATCACAAAACATATTTAAGCTTCCAAAGTCTGAGCTCAGTGTCTAGGAGTCAATTATTTCCAATTTGCAGTGATTCAATAAGCCATTTTGCTGATCCCACGGGATATCACTAGTCCATAAAGGAAACCTGTGACATCTTCTTCCCTCCTGTGACAAGTGTTGTGAAGCCTGCCCCATCTGTGAGGACTGTCAGCTAGGGTTAGAAAGAGACTACAAGTAGCAAATGGAATGTCCAAGTAATTTTTTACAGATGCCTGTCTAACCTGTTTTGAAACTGGATACCTGCACCAAGTTCTTGAGGTATTTTTTCCCAGTACACTGTCATCCTGAATAATTACACATTTTTTCTTAATGCCTGCACCTCATCTCCCCTACTGCAGTTTGAACTCATTATTTTTTTTACTACCTGTCATGTTATACCCCATCTCTTTACAACAGTCCTTGATATATTTTCCACAGCTGTTACTGTGTCTACAGTTAGCTTACTCTTCCCTCCAGTTTATTTTAATCTTTCTCCCCATTTTAAACACTTGTTTAAGACACATTTGTCACTTTTTGGGTGGTTTAACCAGTAAAAATTACACATACAGAACGGAAGGCGGAGTGCAAATAATTGCTCTTTCAGAAGGGCTAAGAACTGAACAATTCCAATTTCCTGCACCGAGACTGTGTGGTAGTGTCACACAGGAGCACCCAGCCCCACAGATACAACAGCAAAACAGTGTGCATGGCCTTTGCCTTCTTCGCCTTTGTGTTAGGATGTATTTCTGTTTATTGTTAGTTTTGTAGATTTAATGAACTTTCTAGTCAAAGATATAGCTAATAAAACCTTTATCTTTTGCTGGCTTCTTTAACTGTCCATTATATGAGGATGTGGACTAGATGAAGAGAATAGCTGTAACATATTCCATCTTATTAGCAGTTGCACTTTGCACTTCTGTTTGAAAGGGAAGGACCTGTTAATATTTTATTGTCTAAGAACACAAGCAGATCTAGTACATAGGTGCAAGAACATTTGAAACATTCTAAACTTTAATTTGTTTACAATCTTAATTCTACGTTCTCTTGTAAGACATTTTTGAACTTGTGCATGTTCTTTATTCAGAAAAAAAGCGCACAGCTTCAATTAGCATTTTGAAGTGCTTAGCTCTAGTTGCCAAACTTTCCAGAGCAGGGCTTTGCTGTAAAACTGATCTTTTTGTAAAGAGTGCTCAAAAGCAAGCACAGGAAAAGATCTACCCTGTAAAGTCCAATTAAGTACAAGCACCAATGACTGCAAATGTGACTTTCAAGTAACTCAACAGGGCCAACAGTGAGATGTTCAGATAAGCTTTGTGCATCGAGACCAGGATCTTAATTGGAATGTATAATTAAATAGCCAACTTTCTCTCCAGATTTCTTATTTGGGAACTCATATGCATCAATTATATTTTAAAGTAATGGTCTGGTTGTAGCCCAATACGATCTGTTAATTCTGATTTGGTCTAATTAGCACTTTGACACTGCTGTCTACTTCTAGCCTGATAAGAGTTTATAATGCTTTTAATCTTAGTACTACAACTCACTTTTTTTTAAACATTTAATAAAAAAATTAAGACGATTTCAAACAATGAACAACATACGATTTAAAGAGACTTGATTTGGTATGTGTTTAATTAGATGTGTCGTATGTCAGGTCACTAGAAATTAGCTTCACTGATGCCTAAAGCTGAGGGTTCCCTTTTTACATTTTTCTTTCTCACATTGTATGTGTCAAAAAGATAAAGAGAATAAACCTTGAAAGGTAAAATAGGCAATAGTGGAAGACATAAGGAGTATATAATGTTGGCATGTTTGACTAAGAAACAGCAGAAGGTGGTTGTAAAAACTCAGATGCAGTAAGTATAATCCCTCTCCATGTTTTTATATTGTTTTATATTCCCTCTTCAAGTTTATTTTTTAATCCTTGAAATGAGACTTGAAAGTCATCTACTTTCTTCTTCCCCTCTAGCTCTTTATCACTTCAACATAACATTGCTGCTATACAGTCTTGAAGAAGGAGTGAAGGTGAACAATGAGTATTTTGTGTGGGTGTAGGATGAATGTTGAAGGGAAGAGCATCTTTCTCTCTTCTCTAGCAGCCTCAGTGGACACTGGTTTTAGAAATCATTTCACTGACTTCCTTACAGATATTATTCAAGTAGACATAAAACTTAATTCGGAAATCACACGAAGGCTTCACTCACAAGATCCTTTGTATTCACCTCTAGAGGAGAAAGGTTTCAACAACTCTATATCTAAACTATGTGCTCCTGCACTTCCTTCAAGAGGAACAGCATCCCACTGCTTCAAGTGACAAAGGTATATCCATACAGATGCCTCAAATCAGGACCTGGTTTTGTTCTGCAAGAAGGATAGAGCTAGCCAGGTTTAATTCCCTGTAGTTTTCTTTAATCCATCTGATGTCCATCCTGCTTCTATGCTGCTCTGCATTCAAGAGCTTTCCCATGAGAAGCTCAGCTAATTTTCAGGGGAACATTGTCTAGACATAAATGAGGTTCTGCAGTTACTGTGCAGTCCTGCCAACAGGTGACAGTGACAGTGACACGGGAAGAACTACTGGGGTATTTTTGCAGGCAGAGTTGAGACCATGGCATGAAGGTGCGGGTCTTTAGGCATGCCTACACCACAGTGGCAGAAATGATCCTGAGAGAGACATGCCCAGAGGTCTATGCCAGATGGTTTCCTCAGCTAGGTTTGTTAAAGGTTTGCACGGACAGTTTATCCTATTCTGCAGGCATGCAGAGTACACATAGTCTTATTTCCCCCCATCTTTGTGAACAAGAAAAATGAAGTCAATTGAACTGACAGAGCACACCTCAGCTTTGCAGACAAGCTTTTCAGACCAAATCCAACAAAACACAGACTTAAAAGAATTTCTTTAGTGATGCCTGTTATGAGAGAGAGCTGCAGAAGTTCAACCACACTTAGGGAAGAACAAATGCCCTGTGGGTCTAAGCACACTTGTATCAAGGAAGAAAGGTGGGCTGTAATGATTTAATTGTCTTTATGAAGCTAAACAGTGAAAATCTAGCCAGATAGAGCATAGCTTCAAGTCACCAGTGTCTACAGAACCACCTCACCAAGGAACTGATGCCAAATAGTCCGACCTGGCAGAAATTCCAGCTCTTCTGACAACAGGACACTGCTACAATACTGCTCTGGGGCCAGGCAGAACACAGAGATGCAGCAAGGACTGGGGACTAACAAGCAAAGATACAAAGCAACAGATGGTCAAACCAGGTGTAGGAGACGCTGCCTGGGTGGGAAGTTGTTCTGCAGGAGCCTGTGCTGATCCAGCCCTCTTCCAGCCAGAATGGTTGCCAAAGGCACAGAGCTACTGGCTCCCTTTGAAGCCCCATAAAACAGGGCTCTGATGTGTGTGGGAGAGCTGCTGTATGAGCAGGCGCAGGGAAAAGAAACTTCCAGATGAGTGTTAACTTTCCCACACAGGCATGGGACCAGCTGTGCTTCTGCTTCCTAAGGAAGAGATCTATCTCTTGACATATTCAATTGCATTACTGTGTGCTCTCTGTAGCATTTCACTGGTGTTTAACTGAGTTGTACCCTGCTCTGTGAACAGCTGCAAACTCTTAATATGGTGACGTGCACTGGTGCTGCCATGTACAACATGGCCAAAGTTCACACATGGACAACACAATACAATCACATTAAATCTGCCTTTACTGCACTTACTTTCACTCCTAACACACATGCACACAGGCACACACACTTTTCAAGATGAAAAAACATGAAGCCAGCATGACCTCTGCTGACAGCAATCTGTCCAAGTGTTTCCTCTGCAGCTATGCAGACATTCAAGCTCCTCCTTTCTGCAAAATCAACTTCATAAAAAACAAAACCACACATTATGTAGACTTGTGATTCACCACAAGTATAGACTAACCACAAAAAGGAGTAAAAATTTCAATTTATTGTTTGATTCACAAAATGTTCAAATAATTATCTGAATTGAAATGAAGATTCTGGGATTCCCATCTTGAATGCTGCAGCATATGTGGCAGCTCAGCCACAACGTTTAGGGCCTGTTGCCTAGGAACTCCTGGATGGAGGATGAAGATCTGTAGGCAGCACACGAGAGAGAGGCTGTCCAGCACCTGCTGAGGCCATGCCCACACTGCACTTTGCTGTTTAACACTTTGCTTGCAGTCATTACAAGGTACACTCCAGAGTAGGCAAGACTCCAGATTTTCTCCCCTCTATAATTGTAGGGAAAATGCAGTTCCCCATCAATATACAGATCCATTACCTTTCCTCTGATGATTATATGTGGGCTGTGTAAGGGTCTTAAGTGCTTGTGTCTTTGCTTTATTCTTGGGAGGAACTTAGCAAATGCACAGATACATCTTTAATGTTTAGACACTATGACATTATTCACATGCCTAATTTCCAAGGACACACCTCTGTGCTGTGCTGGAATGAGGCCAGGGTACTCAACACTAGCCAGGATTGAATCTTTGATCATAGTGCACACTTCACTTCGTATCAGAACAGGCTGGCTTCTTTGAAACAAATGCAGGGTTTGACATTTTGTTTACCCACATTTTTATCTGCAGATTTTAAGGTATTTATATTTTTTACTCTTTAGTTAATCACCTATTAAATACTGTTTTGTTTATCACAGGATAATTTAAACATTTTTCTTAATAATTTGTGTACATGATCTATTAGTAATTCAGAAATAAAATCTTCATGACGCCAAATAAAAATGATGTTAATGAATGATGCTTATTTTACACCAACATAGAAGCAATATAGTTACTTCCCATAATAAGCAACTCCCACAACATATTCATTGTACAAATACAAAAGGACAGAGCAAGTAATTTTCAATTATTGAATGGAATGCAGAAGAGCAGGCAGAGCCTATGTGGGAAAATAGCGCATGTGCAATACAAAACACAGCATCAGGAAAGGAGAGGAAATTACATGGCCAAGTCTCAGGAAAAGATATTAACTATAAAGGTAGCTGGGGAAACTGGAAATGGGAACAACAATTTTATTATCTTAGAGAGATGAACATGGGTGGGGAAGAAACCAGACAAAATTAATGGAGTTAAGTAAGTAGAACCACTGCTTTTCTACACTACAGGAACAATTCAGGGGAGAAGACCACTGTGGAACAGCCTGGGCATGACTTGAATAGTGTGGACAACATGATGATAAAAGAACAGGGCCCAGGGAAGCAGGTTAAGCAATAATCCTGTACATAACCTACACTTGAAAATGCCCCTCAGAGTTGTGAGTTTGTAGTTGCAGGATTATGATACTGTAACTTTAGAGAGCTAACAGTGGATAGTGGGCAGACAAGGCCCAGAACATAACTTAAAAGACTGCAGAAGCTATTTTCAATATGAAGCAAACAGAAAGCTGGTTTAAGATTTCTACAGAGGCAGGATTGGAGGCTGGTATTTCTGAGATCTGGTGCAGAAACAAGCACTTACATCCTGACCAGGCTCTTACATCTTGACTAGTTGCAGTCTGTAAAGTTCCAGACAGCAAGAAAATGCAGGAAAAGGAGATAGAGACATGCACAAATGCTCTGGCAAAATAATATGGTCACTGATACAGAAGGATGCAGATAAGAGCAACCTAAGGACTACAGAGCTGTGAGCTGCAGAACATTGAAGTTTTCAGGGCCAATTGCAAAACTGCCCTTGCTTTGTCAGCTCTGCTGCACAGCATCTGGAGCAGGGTAACTGGAATTAAAGGGAGATGCCAAGTAAGAAAAAAACTGCACCATACTGGAGTAAGGTAATATCAACTGGAGCCAGGGGGCAATGAAATAATAGCAGACAGGGAAAATAAGGAACCAAAGCAATCAAAGGCTAGAGAGCTGAGGTGTCTCTGTCTAGAAGCATTTCCCCGAGACTGAGCGGAGAAAAGAAGGCAGCCGAAAACCTTAATTAAGCAATGCACCAGTACCTGTGTCCGGAACATTAAGCTTCTTTCTGTGCTTAAATTTGCTGACAATTTTGTGGAATAAGTTCTTTTTCTGAGACTGGAATGAACCTACAGACAACATCAATAATACACACTTTTAATTAGATGCCTGAAAAAGAGTACAACAGTCACAGTATGTACTGTACAACCTCCTCTTTCTATAATACAAGTTGCCACTTGATGGGAAAGCAGAAAACCTGACCTTCTGCCCGAAGGGACTCTGGAGGCTTCCAGCAAGCTGCAGTTCAACCCACCACCTCCCAATGTTTAAATGCATACAATGCATTTTGGGGAATGAAACCCTTAGGAAAGCTTATTCATACAATAAAACAGAGAGTTTTCTTCTTTGTTTAAAGATATACTCTCTTTTGCACATATACTGGGCTTGGCTGGTAGGGAGTAAACTGTGCTGACAACACAGCAATGATTTAGTTACTGCTGATCAGTGTTTACAGAGCATCAAGATCTCTCTCTGGTGCCCCAGCAAGTAGGCTGAGGGTGTTCAAGAGGTTGAGAGGGGACACAGTTGGGACAGCTGACGCACACTGGCCAAGAATGCCATACTCAGCACAAAACTCTGGGGAAAGTTTCTTTTGAAGTTGTCCATTGCTCAGGTACTGGCTGGGCACCAGTTTGTTAGTGGTGAGTGCTGGCTTCTCTGTGCATTACTTGTTTCCTCCCTCCAACTTATGAAACTGTCTTCTTCTTGGCCCAGGGAAGTATTTTTCCTTGTTTTTGCCCTTCCTATTTTCTTCCACATCCCACTGTAGGGGTGAGCAACAGGGTAGGAATCTGCTTACCAGCCAGGGCCAACCCACCACAGGATGCAAGAGCTATCACTGCCTTTCTGGTGACCAGAAATTAGATATACTAAGTGCAAAAATAAAAGCTCCCAGAGGAGGAAGGTGAGGTTATGGCCAGCTCATGGTATCTTTCCTACTTTGCCGGCAGAGTCTTTACTAGGAGCAGTCAGAAGATATATTGTGTGACATCGGACCACAAAATACACCACTATCAGAGGTCATCAAGAAGTTAGCCTTTGCCTCATCAGGGGAGCAATCTGGGATATAACAGCAACACAGGCACAAGAGATGCTTAATCTCCACAATACAAAGCCACTTTTAGGGAGTTTATAGAAACTCAACTTCAAAATCTTACTTCCAATGACACAGTGGATAAGCAAGCCTTCAGGCCAGCTCAGAACAGATCGGCCCAAACAGAAATGAGATGCTGTGCACATGATGATTTATAGCCTAACAAGTGAGTGTCCTTTCCATCTCAAGCTCACCTGCAACAGGATTCTACCCACCACAAATACTGGCCTTTTCCATTCCTCCTCATCCTTAAAAGGAACCAGACACACACACTGGCTACTGGGACACAACCGCAACCTTACGGGAATGTGCAATCAGAGTAAGTCTACATTATCTATCTTCTATTTGCCATCTCTGACTCCATATGCAAGGAAAGAAAGAGTAAAGTGTGTAGTACATGGAAGAAGCATTTAGTCTTATGAAGGGAAAGCCATTCACAGACACTAGGCTGTCTGATCAATACTGAAAATCACTAAGACAAAACTAAAATCTAGCTAGAGGCAGGCACAGAAACTTTTAACATCTTGCACATGCTGGCTTTGTGGCTTACTGCTACTTCTTTTTTAATACGGAAGAAATCAAAACTTTGGAGAAATATTAATAAATTTCCAAAAATTTGGAAGTCAAACAACAAACCAAATAAAGTCCAAGAAAGAGATCATTCTTAGGCAACATTAGGCTTGAATCTGAACAGCTTCACTTGAACCTGTATAAAAAATACCAGAATGTACAATAGAAGAGGCCATATTCCCTCAAACTTACTGAAGCATTGTTCTTCAAATTTTACAACAGCTTCCTGAGTATAACAGAGGACTATGTCTAGTTTGAGCGCAACAAAAATGTAAAACAAGGAATGAAAAAGCTCAGAGAGCTTGAGCAAAAGCCCAAGTGAAAGAACTAAGCTTTTCTTGATACCAAGCCCAAATAGTTCATCCACAACAACAGAAACAAATCTTTCCACCAGTTCCATAAGACAGAAGTACATAACTACATTATTCTTGCGACATTTTTATTATAATTTTTTAGTTAGCCTATCAGTGATTTTTTCAGGTGCTTAGAAGAAGCAACACATTACATATCACGTGTCTCAATTTCTACAGCTCAACCTGCACCATACAAACCCCTTCAATCACTATCACAGACAGTGATGCCAGTGTCAGCAACTCTAAGCAGAATAACTGAGATGAAAAACATAGAAAAAGATGACAAGCATTGCACAGAGAGGGAAACCTGTGTCTTTCATCTCTTGTTTCCCCATCGAAGGCATCTTCATCATCAGCCTGTATCTGCAAAATGCCACTTTCCCACAGGGAAAATCCAAGGACTTCAGGAGGGGTGAAAGAAAAGCTGCCTTTCAGTAAGGAAATGTCCTATTTCTTTCCCTTTTAGCTGTTACTCCTGAGACACTAAGTGTCCAGTGACACTTAGAATACTCTCTGGCCATAAATGCATTGTAAATAAGTCAACAGTTCATACTTGGACCTGACAATGTAACTTCTGACTCCATGAGAAACTTCATCCATACTCTCTGCCCTAACTGTGTAGGCACAGTCACCATGCAGGAGTTGACAGGATGCCTGGCTAGGCTACACCTGTTTCATGGGGACAACAGGCAAGTATCCCGAGACTTTGAACAAATGACACTTGTGAACATTCAATCCAGAGAAAATCCATGACTGAAAAAGCTAACCTAAAAGCCTTGCTGCTAGGCAATGGACCCTAGATGTGATTTTCTATAAAATGCTGAAAAAAACATTTTAATGTTCACTTGCTTGACATTGTTATACAGCCATCTACTCATTTTGCTCTGTTGGAAATATTCTACATGGCTATTCCTCTCCCTAGCACTTCAGCAATTGCCACAGATTTAATCCCTGACTTGTCCATTGTGCTCACTGAGGGCACTAGGGATTCCTCCTAGGAATACTTGCTACAGCCAGTGGCAGCTGCTCCGGGAAGCATCAGGCAAGAAAATGAACCACAACTGCATTTCCTCCAGATTTCTGGGAATAGGCCTACTTTGCTCTCAAAAAGTTCCCTGTTTTAAAGGATCTAATCAAAGAGAGGACATTTCAACAACTTCCTAACAAAACCAGAACAAACGGTCTGTGCATGTCTGCATCTCTCAGAGGAAGGTGCTGTATTTTTAGGTCATGATCCTTGGAATGCTACAGCAAGAAATCTCCAAGCATCTGAATGGTTTGAACAGAGCTAAAAAACCCCTAGAGCTAAGACCAAGAGGAATGCCACGAAGCAGCATCCGTTTTAAGCTGATGTATTTCTAGTCCTACAGGCCACAGACAAAAAAAGAAAAAGTAGACAATCCCTTCCTCAAATAAAAGCACACTCTGCATTCCCCTGTTTGCCTTCCCAAAATGAAAGGTTTAGTGCAGTGCTTGGTGTATTAAGTGAGCATTTCTTCACAGTACAAAGCAGAAATAATGACTCTGCCTGTTGCTCACTTTTGCATACAAGCAGATTAGTGACTCACTGCAGACAGCTGACTTCTGCGTGGTGGGATGTTTTGGCACATATGCCATTGGAAAGAAGGAAAAAAAAAAAGGAAACAGTCACAGCTCCAGTAAATGTCATAGCAGGCCATCTGCACACATTCAGAATAGCTGTATTCTTCAGCCATTTTGTGACACTATTATTGTATATGCATATTCCCAGTTCAAAACACTTGATGTGGATTTTGACAAAGCTTTTTGGCTTTATGGCTGCTCTCATTGGAAAAAGACCACCAATCATTTCAGTGGGAGCAGAATTTAGACAATTTGGAAACTGGGGAAAGAAAAAGTCCCTTGTTTAAGAAAAGGTTCAACTTTTCCTACATACATATGGATGTGAAACAACTTTCATGTTACAGGGTTCTTCAGGTGTTTTTATGTGAAAGAACAGGCTAAAGTATGGGCTGGACATGACAAGCACAACAGAAGTAGTCAGTGGGCATTGCCCTACTGATTTTCCACTTCAGAGCAGGAAAACACCCTGACAAACCTGTGTGGTTAGGTAGCAGATCAAGTCTGCTGTAGGTATAGGCTAATGATGTTTGACAGAAAATTAATCCAGCACCATTTACTCCAAAATATAACTTATTAAATCACACAGTTACAGTTGGGGGTGGGGTGCAGAGAACACCCCAAACCCAACAAACAAAAACATTTCTCCATTTTTTTTTCACCCAACATCCTGGGGAAGGTTTAAGAGTGAAGTACTCCAATATATTTTCTAAATTTTAAATGTTTAGTAGACACTGTAGACTTAAAAAATTAAGTAGTTATCTGTGCTGAGTGAAAATGAGTAGATAGTTTATGATCCTGCACATGCTCATTCAAAAAAAAGCAGCATATATTTTCAAGGAGTGTTTACTGAATTTTATGTTACTTGGAAACACCCAAAGGCCTCAAACACTTGTAGACACTATTTGTGCTGGACAACTCTTCTAATTACCTGACAGAGACACACCCAAAGAAAAGCCACACAGCAGAAACAACTCCACACAACACAGTAATGCAGAGCAGTGCCAAGTTAAGGTCTCCCACATCCCAACACAGTCACACCCTCAAGACTGTATTGAGCCTTCAAGGTTCATGCTCATGGCATAAAAATAAGATGTACTTCTTTAAAATTGTAATGGTGCTAGAAAAGCAGGACAATTAAAAAAACCCATAAGCACACCAAACCAAGCTCTAATATTTTGCATAATATACCAGTTTCATTTCCTGCAGCACTTGCAGTAGCCTAGCACACAGACCTGCTTGTGCTACACTTTTGGAGGCCAGGGTTCTCTATGAATCTTTATATTCATCACACTTCACCAGACAGCAGCACGATGAGGCTCAATAGCCTGTCAGTACATCACAAATTAAATTGAGGATCCAGCTTAATAAATGTTTTGACTCAACTAGAACAAACCTTACTAAGCTAGTAAGCTCACTTGCATATACTTTAGGTCAGATAATTTCAAATATCAACTCACATCCTAGTTTTACACATCCTAAGAAAATAAAACACATTTAAAATTGACCTATTGCCGTGAAATATTAACTTTTTAGCAAGCCTTCTTTTCCAGAAGAAAAATGATTTGTTGGAAAGTTTTTCAACTACCTCTTGAGAGCTGACTGAACTTTGCTCTTCAGGGAGCTGGAATGACTGCCACAAAGCTGTCAGCTAAAGTGTGTGAATTCAACAATTGCTGGAATTAGCAGCAGATATAACTAGCTCTGTCTGGATTTAGTTTGGGGATGTGGTTAGATGTTCACTACAAGAAGAACAGTGTTACTACCTGATATTCCTGCCCTGGGGCTGCTTGTTGCAACCCCACAGCTCAGTTGGTGGAAAAGTTCATGTGACTGTTTACCATCTGCTCAGTGCAAAATCAGCTGGCTTAATTTAAAGAGCCCTCATTGTCAGCCAGAGGCAAATGCTCCATGACTGTCTCTGCAGGGCTGTGCCAAAGCTACTCATATCAGGCTTGTAACCAGCCTGCAGTTATGTTTTTGACCTTCCCCTGAGATAAGGCTGAATATATTCTAAAGCTCTTTAAGTGATGCTAACAAAGGTAAAAACTAAGCTCTCCTGTATGAGAGCGCCCACTCTCCTAGGCTACCTGGCTTGAGGCAGATTTCTAGCTCACCATTCCCAAACAACACAGGGCTTGAAGAATTTTTAAACATACAGACACTTGAAGAGGTAAATACTGTAGCAAGAAATCCAATGAGCTGCTTCTACAACCTCAATTGCTAGATCACTGTAGTTGAAAAGATTTTCTTCCCAACAGATGTTGCTTAATTACCAGTGTGTTATCATACTCTAAAGCAATTCATTCATGCTCATTTAAGAAGTTCTGTCAAATACATGCCATAAAACAAAATTAAAGGCAGGCTGAAGTCAGAACTAGCTTAGTATTAGCACAAGTCTAATTTTGCAAAGTGGCTGTTCCACATTTAATTACAAAAATCAATACCAAAATTGGCATGCACTAGAAAAGAACAGCTGCTCAATCCTGCACACTGTAATGTGATTATTTGTGAAGCATTCAAAAGGCATAGACCTAATCTGGGGTCACCTGGCTAAAACAGCCGTATTAGATCTTAAAACCTGTCAGTCAGTGGAACTACCATCGTTGCAGAAAAGGAAACCAACTTCACATTGCAAACTGTCCCTGATGAAGATCCTTTTAAGCATCCTTTTGTCTTGTGTAATTACTGGAATATAATCCCTTAATTTTGTGATGCTTCTACACTGTATATATGAAATAGTATTTCTTCCACAGTATAAAAGTAGTTTTACCCTACCATATTGTCACTTCTGTACCACCTCTGTGTCACAGGTTGTCTATATAAAAAAAATAGCCAAGTGTATCATGAGTTTGTCCCTCCGTGAGCCTCAGCAATAGAGCTCAGTATGGAATTAGTTTTCATGTCTTCTAACTTTTTTTAATCACATCAGGACATTTTTGCTCAAAACTTATGACAGAATTATAATCTTGATGGAAGAAAAATTTCAGATGTTTCATTCACACATCTCTGGTATCTTATGTTTTAATTTACAGACCCTAAAATTACAGTGATATTAGAACTGGCATAAAACTAAACTTAGAAAAATGTGAAAATGTAATCTCTGATCATATGCCCTTTTTCCCCATTTTCTCCTGGGAAAATTTGTCAAATTCATTTACCTCACAAATATTAATGTTTTTGAAAGATTTTCTTGCTACGAGAAATACATTTCATGTACAAATAGCTGTACTTATCATGAAAATCAGAAATCAAGAGCGAAAACAATCAGCCTGAAAACTAAACCAGATGAGAACCAATTAACAACTTCAATGCTAGGAAATTTCTTCTTTGACTTCAGACTTTTCATAGGTAACATTAAAGTAAGGATGTATAAATTCCCAAGCTTGTCACAGCACTGCTGTTGTTTAAGAACATCCCACCCTTGGCAATTTACCTTTGTTGGATTTTGGTAGTTCACATGAGCCGCTTCCAATCTTTCGCTTTTTCCTCGAAACAGCTGAATTTTTCCTGTCAAAGGTAATAGGACTGTATTGAGGGAGGCTGTTGAATTTCTTTGCAAATTCTTCTTCCAATTTTGCTAAGCTAAATGGGAAACAAAACCATTCAAATTAAATGTAACTCTATCTGGAGAAAAAAATATATTGTTTAAGAGCATGTGTGTGTATACACAGACCCTTCTACACAGAGACAGGGGAAAACCAGGTAAGTGCACACACTGTAAACACCAAATCAGTATATATTAATCCAGCTTTGGAATGAGCATGTACATTTCTGCTTCTGCATTTGTAACAGCGCAAATTGATTATCTTAGGAGAGTATGTTAAAATTAGAAAAAAATAATCAATGTCATACTGGTGACATTTAGCTCTGTTTGCTGCACAGATTCATACAAGAGATTTGTTTGTTCTGTGAGGGGAATGAACAAAGACAGTAAAACCAATAAATAAACCAATAAAATAACTTCACATAAAAGTTCTTACACCAGAATGAAAACAGCATTTCAAACCAGAAGAAGAATGTCAAACTAATCAATCTTCTGTGGATATTCTGAAACATGAAGCTTTGGGGTAGGAATCAGTTTTGTGTTTGTTTTGGGTGATTAGATTTTCTCCCTTCATATTTTATTTGCTGTGAGATTAAAAATCCAAGTAGCTTATGCTTTCATGAACCCCAACACGCCTCATACTGCAACTCAGCCTTAATGACTGCCAGCAGATTAACTACAACTCAAGGAATCCACAGACAAGGTATGATTGTTCCTAATAAGCAGAAGAAAACAAAGCACTCAAAAGAGGATGGCACAGCATTTCCAGCTGTAATGACTACACTGGATTGCATAAGCACTCTGTTCCTGCAAATTTTTGCAGCCAGGCAGAAGTAGAAATTGTGTTTTAGTAAAAGGCAGTGCACACAGGCAGGTTATAAATAGCACTGTCAATGATAAGGGAACAATGACATTTTCCACTTGTTTTTAATTCTCCTAGCTATGAAAAACCTCAGCTTGACAGAAGTTGGCATGACTGTTGGAAAGATGGCCCTCATACACTTGGAAATATCACAAGAAACATGGTACTTGTCTCTGCTTTCTGAAGCACCACTTTAAACAAACTGCATTCTGAAAGCTTTGGTACACAGAAAGGTACCTCATTTTTTCTCTGTAATTATTACTTCTCTCAGTAAGCAATTTTGCATCTTAAAATACAGCCTTGGCTCTTTGCAGACCAAGTGCATGGTAGGGTTTGTTTGTTTGTGTACAGATGTTTTATTTTGGTTTTAAATCACAAAGGTATCTGACATCAGTAGGGCTCGGTACTGCTACCTTTTCCTTTTGCACATGGATGTTCTGTGACAACCACAAAACCATCTAATTTTCTGCTCTGACAGCTGTCATGCAATGCCATCCTCTGACTCAGCTCCTCTCCCACTGTGTGCTCCCACCTGCCTCAGCTCTTGCCCTGAGGGCATGTGGGGGACTGCAGCTCTAATTGGGAAGGCCAAACCTCATCTGACAGTGGATGAGTTGCCACCCAGGGTAGTAATTTATAACTTGTGTGATGTGCAGGCAATGGGGAGCGCTGCTATCTTTATGCCAGTGATTAATTATTTAAAGAAATAAAAATCATGCACATTGTCATGAATTTTAAGAGCCTCTCAGAAGCCTGCTTAGACACATGTAGCTGAGTTAAGGTGTTCATGCTGCATGACCTAGTCCTGCCAGGCAATACATGCAGGTAGAACTCTGCTTGGCAAAGGAGTGAGCTGTACGTGGGGAAAGCACATCTGAACCAGACCATCGGGGAAATGTGGGAAGCTATTGATGGGGAGGGTAAGAGGACACAGGGAAAATGACATAATTCTGAAGGGGTGAGGACTCTTACACTAATACAAGTATAAAATGAGGCCAAAATGTGATGCTGAAGGGAGCAGAGGGAGTTAAGTAGAACAAGTAAGAGGTAAAACCAGCTCTTCAAGTAGCCAGAAGATCAGGTAATGCAATGAAAAGGGATACAGGATACCTTCTCCAGCACTTATACTTCACAAATTCTTAATTCTGCCTTTAGAGAGGTCACTAAATAAATATTCATTAGTGAATAAAAGCAGCTGAATAAAAATGAGAGATTAGAAAACATGTATTGCCTCATACAGTGAGCTAATGAGGGTAGAACAGCACTGAATGAATGAATCTGACACTTTTCCTAGCTACTTGAATAAATAATTTACAACTACTTTTTTTTTTATTCTACAAGATGTGACCAGTTTTTCCACCATTATGTGAGAAAAGTTTTCAATCTTTCAACTTAAAAGTATTTCTGAAACTTATACAAAGCTCTAAAAATACAAAGTGTTCCATTTTTTCTTGACTAATTTTTCTTGATTATTCCAATAAACAAGACCTGGGGATTCCCACTGATTTAAGATCTTTCCTGAAAGTGAGCTGCAACCAGATGTCACATAGACTAGGTTGTAAAAAAAAGTACTGTAAACCTGCAAAACCAAACATTATAATTTTAAGCATGAAATACTGAAAAACTCTCCCTTCTAAATCCATTTTCCTATTTACAAGAATTTGCATGTATGAATGGCAGGTAAATGCAGTGTGGTTTGTTTAGAGCTGAGGAAATAGCATCATTCTAATTCACTTATAGTGGTCTAAACCAGGAATGATCTCAAAGGAATTACTTGCTTTATAAACAACATTTGTATTTAAGTATTTGGAGCTTGACTCAGTCCAACAGGGTTCTTCATTCTAGGAACCGTGATTATTTGAGTGTTAGATGCAGTTCACTTAGCTGCATTGAGGAGAACTCACTCTTAAATTATTAGGCTGACCTAACTAAAACATCAGTGTTAAGTCACAACTTACCCAAAAACAAACTCTTCCTTTGGCTTAGTCTTTTTCAGTTTTTTGTTCCCACTTGTCCCACTTGGGGAAAAGGCCCAGATTTCTTCATTCCAGCATCCTTCATGATCTGAGGAGTTACCTTTTCCTGAGCTTCTTTTTCCTGTGATGAAGGCATAAAATTGTTTCCCATCTTTAGAAAAATTTTCCAAAAACAACAAAATACTCAGAAGAAACTTGTGTACCCAGTCAGTACTGCAACTTATGAAGCCTGACCTTTTGGAAAGTAGTTACATAACGTTTGTATTTTAAACTGGGCAATGATGATATTGACAACGATTCTGCATCCCCTATCCTGTCTTTTTCTGTACTACCTCAAAATTCAGGATCTCTTAAGGTATAAAGAAAGAGACGAAGAGATACAGTAATAAGCTTCCCTAAATTACAAACATCTTTTTCCTTTTCTGACTGCTCTAATTGCACATATAAATCTACCAGTTGGAAAAAGTACTTCCAGACATTTCACTGAAGTTATCTCAAATTTGTCCTTCCACAAGATAAAGGGTTCACACTGCCTAAAGCAAAACTAACAACAAAAGCAAAACCTGAACACATTTGCTTCTTGCAAGATTGAGAACTATGCTCACAACCACAAGAATTGTTTATATAAAAACAAGGTAATTGTTCAGGGTTACACACATCACAAGGCCTGCACACATCTATCCGCAGGCTGAAAAACAACAATGCCTTCGGTCAAGAAGTTAAAGCTCAGACCACGAAAGAGGAAAATAGAGCAGTTAGGAGTTTGTGAGGTAAGCAGGAACACAGATTGCAAGACTTCAAAAGACCTGCCCTGGGTCATGGAGTCCAGCCACTCCACCTGCCCCTGGCATGTCGGGTGGCCAGACACAACATTCCCATTGCACACTGCTCAAACTCCAGCTTAAACATGGACTTTTGCTTTTCCTCCCTCTCCAGGCAGGCTTTTGCAGTTCATGCTGTAAACAAAGCACTCAAAGCCACCCACCTCTGTCCACATTAGCACGCAGAGATGTGAGCATGCCCTCTGACACCAGAGTTTTATAAAGAGCACCTTTGCAAGATCTCTCTGATTTCCTGGAGCCACAGGTTTCTATCTTTTTAACACAGTCACTGTCCTCAGTTTTGACCTGTTCTGGTAAGCTTTGGAGTACCACCTCCTCTGTTGGGGTCAGTGGTTCCATTTTAATGTTATCAGAAGCCTCACACGGTTCTTCCTTGCTGGCCTCAATACTAAGGAAATCTGGAGGCTTTGATTCTTTGGTGGTCTCCATTGGTTTCTCCTTTGATGTTTTCTTCTCTTTCGATTTCACTTTTTTCTTTGGTGATTTTGTATCCAACAGGCTTCCCTTCATATTTGAGACAGGGCGGGTTTTTTTGCGGGGAGTATCCCCAAGTCTCTCAGCACCCCAGTCCCCCTTGGCCACGGCTTCAATTGTGTACATTACACTTTCAATGTCCGACTCAGAGGACTGCCTCTTTTTACAAGATTTCTTGGGGGTGGATTTCTCATTTGTGTGCCGGTCCAGCTTATTTTTTTTCTTTTTCTTCTTTATCTTTTCTGGCTTTAGCCCAAGGATAGTCATGTCACTCATGAAAAGCTCTGGAGAACGGCAGAGGTGATCCTTTGTGTTATCCTTTCTCTCAAAAGGACTGTTTTCCATTGCAAGACTAGTAAAATCTCTACATTTTGCAGTTTCTGATTCCTCAGCTTTTGATTCATCTGGGTTTTGCATCTCTGATTGTTCTACTTTTCCTTTACTGGAGTCTTTTACTGTTTTCTCCAGTTCTACTTCCATGTCCTCTGAAACTTCCCCTTCCTCATCTTCCAGTGCTTCCACTTTTGTTTTCCCAAGTTCTTTCACTTTTACTCCTTCTGAAGCAAGGCACATCTAAAATAAGTTTAAAAACAGTCCCATGAAACAAACATCAACTGTTAACATTACTTACTTATACTAATAGGAACATTAAACAGGGAATCTCTCTAGCATTTCAGTTTAGGAAAGCAAACTATGCTGCAGGACAGTACTGAAAAACAGGCTGAAGCCCTGCTGAAACTGACGCAATGGGATGAGAGCTAAGTGCTAGAATATGGCTGGTGGGTTCTATTGCTCTAATAGAAAAAGACTCCAACTGATCTCAGAGGTATTTCCTTTAAGGCTCTTTATATAATATGGAAACCCACTAGATAGAGTTTCAGAATATCTGAAATGCAACAGAACAGAGTTATCTTTGACTACTGCCACAGACAAGCTACTTGAAATCTCACATCCGTTCCCTCTTCAACTTTCTAAGGTCCCTGATATAATTTCTTTCTCCATTTCCCACATGGCCTTCAGGGAGGGAGGGGAAAAAAATGTTTACTGAATCTTACTAACTGAGATTATTTTCTTTTACTTTAATGCAAGAAATCATTTGGAAGGTACTACAAAAGCCTTCAAAATCTTTCTTCGCATGTCACAGACTTATTTTACAAAGAACTGCAAAGCAGCAGTGGTTGCCATGGTTATCTCCTCCTGGAGATAACACTAATGGAAACCAAAATCCTTATACTATCTGAGGAACATCGATATTTAAAAAAAAGAGCTGTCAGAAGGTTCTCAAACTGCCATGTTCCTGCAGCACTGATTTGGCAGATCCCCTCTGTTTTGGAAGCTATGTGCACTCCCCTACCCAAGGTAGTCCTTCATGGCACCGACCAAGTGCACTTGGGAAGACATGCTGTGTTCTTAGTGTCCCCTCTCAAAGCCCTCAAGCTGAATTCCCAGCACAGTTTTGTTTTTAGAACAAATGTCAACCAGTCATCTGGAGCAAAACCAGATGGAAGAGGCTTTCTTTGTACCAGACATCAGAAGGTTCCCGCAGCTCAGCCCACAGGCCATGCGGTCAGTGTGGATGTACCTCCCCTAGACCACCCAGTTCTCCTTAGGTCTATTTTCGATTTCTCAAATTGCCAAGGCTTTTTTTCCTTGCAAACTAAGAAAGTCTCGCATACCAATTTATGTAAAAACAGAACACCAACAATTGGGATGTTTTTGTAGCAGGTTTCCAAAATTCTTGCTGCACAAGGTAGAAACTACTGATCTGGTTCAGGCCAAGCTGGGCTGAGCACTGTAAAGCACTGGAGCTTGGGTAACACACAGTTTCTACTGGAAAGCAGGTAAGACTAGGCAAAGGAGAACTCCACAACTATGCTCATGTGGGATCTTGGCACAAAGCTACTTCTGTGACTTTTTTACTATACTGGAATGTTAAGCACAGCCTGTCATTTTCAAAAGCTAAAGATCAATCTTTAATATGGAGCTCATTGGACTAAGAATATTTTGTCAATTCAACATATATCCCCGTGCCAGTGGATTTTTTCCTTTTATACATTTGATTCTTCTTCAATAGCCAATAGTACAGAGCTATAGATGTGGCTACAAAAAAAGTGACTTCCATCTTGTCGGTACTAAATAAACTTGTAATTAAACAATCTTCAAGATTGGGAAAGCTTAGAAAAGGTGTTTAAAAACAAAATAAAGGCAAAATTTCAATAAAGTGCCATTGGATTTAATTGCTCCCAGAAGGAAGATCTGCTGAGAGTATCATAGCAGAACTTCTATAGAAGTTATTGACCTGTTAGTTCACCTGAAAAATAAAATGGGCATGAAAAGCAAAAATAATTGAAATTAGCACATGACCATGAATTTGAAATGGCAATGCCCAAATTTTAATAACACAGTCACCCAGTACTCTCTCTCAGCTATCTATGCCCCTCAGCCAAACACTAAAACCTCAAAGCCTAAACCAAGAAATTGAATCAAGTTTAATTGCAAAGTCCCTTCGCAGAGCAGGAACTCATGGTACTTTGCAGCTGCACCAGACTCTTAGAAACCTCTAAGCTGATGGCTAATCTGGGGAAATCTTGACTTGTGGCATCTGAGCCATGATAATTTATGGCTCTATATGCAGTGGTGCAATTATAACTGTATCGTTGTTCTGCCTTGCAGACTTTGGCAATCAATAGCATTAACTTCTCCATCCCACTGGACCAGTGTTTTTGTATTACCTCTGCCAGCTGAAATAATGCTGATGTTCCACACTGTTTCGTTAAATCAGAAGGCCCTGAACGAGATGTACTTGAAGAAATCTACAGAGAGAAAAATCAACACAAATAAAACATACTTTTATCACTACCAATTCTTTTATGTTTATGACAGCTTTTGAATGGATTGTTTCCCCCCCTTCCCAAAATTCATTCATAAGATTATATACTGAAAAAGAAGTGCAGACCTGTGCATGATGGTATAAATGAAAGCCCACTCCAACACTGCTCTGGTGGATAATGCCATTGTATACCACAAGACACTTGCACATTTGGTGTTTTTCTTGTCAGGACTCCCTTTGAGGAATGAACTAAACACGTGCATGCTCTCGCACACAGGAACAGACTCCAGCAGTTAAGCAACAATCTACATCAGCATGCAATCCAGCTGGTGGTGTTTTTAAAGGCTTAGCAGGACATTGGATTCCGAAATTTTTAATTATTTCATTTCATTATCATAGGTTAAGGAGGCTACTCCTTTTAGGCTATGATACTGCCTTTTGGTGTCCTATAGGACTCACAGAAGAGATGTTTTGAACCCAAAGTTAAGTAGGAGCCCTTTGGTAATCTTTAGTACTCCTCAGATTAAAAGGAGGCTATCATGCAGATGATTATCCTCCAGTATCTTTTTCCTGTATCAAGCCATAATCCTCTTCAGTACAGTGTTTTGTATCAGTTTTGAGTTAGGTGCAAAAAAATGATCTTTTTCTAAACAAATTTCAAGTATCAGTAATGGGATTGACCACTAGTATGAAGAAAATGTTATATTTTTAAGGACATATTCCATCACCTCTGATCGGGCTTCTTATACCTCCTTCTTTAGACTCCATATGAAAATGAAGTTATAAGGAACTGGGGAACTAAAGTATTTACACCCTTTTGGCTCTCCCTATCCCCACAAATTCAGCTTTCATTGCTCTCAACCAACATGGGCCTAAAAGTCCATCACAGAATTTGGTCTGTCACTGCCATAAAGGAAATAAACAAAAAAATCCCACTGTCTCTACATCTCCTGGACAGTGCAGCCCTTCACAGCCCCTCCCAAGCTCTGACCATTAGAGCTCAAGCCTCCACATGCTGCTCACAGCCAATAGCTGTTAGTACTGAGAAGTGGCCCCCTTGCCTTGGTGAGGTGACGCTCCACTCCCTCACTGCCTCCCTTCACCCTCGTGCCTCTGCATTGAAGGCTACAGAGAAAGGGACTCAGCAGGGCTGAACAGCAACAGCCTCCCAAGCTTCAGAATGCAGAGTGGCTGCTCCAACCATTCGCAGAAACTTAGAAATCCTCAGAATTTTTAGAAAATAATTAAACCCCCTTCTGCATTTTATTTTAATCACCATCTGTGAAATATTGTGAAATACCAAAAGGGAAGGGATAGGGAAGAGGGGGAAAAAAATAGATAAAATTCTTTAATCCACATAGCAAAGAGATGAAGGAGGAGCAGAGCAATGTGGTATGCTGAAGAAGACGGGCTCCCACGCAAAGACGCTTGCCATGCCAGCAGCATGGAAACAGCAGTCCAGTTCTCTTCAGTGCACAGCATCTGCAGTTTGGAGTTACAGCAGCAAAGCACAGCTGTCTGCCAAATCCACTTGCAAACCTAAGACACCCTTGAGGTGATATGAATATGGTTTGTTTGGGATGCCCCAAACCAGGTCCTGAACTGCTATCTGAAAACTTAAGCAGAATCTCTCGCATATCATTTATCCAACTACAATCCAACATTACAGATCTCCAAAACTGGGGAAAAAAAGAAAAAAAAGTCAATAGCACTGATGTCCTACAAGAGCTAGAGACATGGAGGACGTGCCTAACATCTGCTGTGTTTTTCCCTATTTGAATCAGAGCCTTTAACGTCGATTTTGTGTATTAACTTAGGCTTGCAGGAATCCATCTGAGCAATCACTGAGAGATCATGGAAACCTGTCCAACAAGCAACGTCATGCTGCCAGACTTAGCTTCACTTTTTCTGCCACCTGCAGTTCAAACTGTGCACTCCTGTGGACAAGCATCTGTCCTACTAAATTAGGGCTTCACAAGCTTCACAGTCACATCACAACTTCTAATGCTGACTTTTAAAAATTAGGCTGCACTTGACAATAAACCTCACTCCAGAATAGCCCTACTCAGCCTGCTGCTGTCCTGTTAGATGCCATGTGTCCCTGAGTAAATACTACCAGCCCTTCTGCTGTCCCAGAGTTGCAATAGCCAAATACCCTTATGGATCACTGATCACAGTTAGGTGTAATCACCCTTGCACAGCCACTGCTGGCAATAGAGCACACAGCCACAAACTCTACTACTGCCAGAGACTGCCTGTACAGTAAGGCAGATTTTCTTCCACTCATATAAGTTCCTATAAAGCCAGTCTTGCAAGACTATCCATAGCACAAGTCATGAAATACTTTCATTTCAATGCTTCCAACCTCTGCCTTTTTCCTAAGAGGGACTGACCTCACCAGCAAGAATACAGGGTTGGCTGCAACTAGATAGGATACAGAGAATTATTTTCCTTACTGAAATAGGATGTGAATTTGAAATAAAAAATTAAAACACTACAACAAAAACCAACAGAAAAAGTGTACAAGTAATGTGCTAGCATACTCCCTTATTTGTCTGAAATACAGCATGTATTCATCTTTCAATTACCACAAAGAAAAGCATTTGCACATCAAACCTCAGAGATTTGTCAGTGAATCATCCGTATCAAAGAGAAGACCTCTACAAGTTTATATTTAAGACTCACAGAGAATTTGTAGGACTTAGAGGAAACCTGACCCAGCATTCTTGATTACTGCTGACAGCTGCCAATTTCAGAATTTAATACACTGCATCAACTTCCAACCCTTCATACAGATTCCTGATGACCTCAGAGTGTACTTTTCCTATTCTCAGTCTCCAGTTAAGCAATGCACCTACCAATCATTATAACTAAAGCTTTGGTTTTTTTTTAATCCTGGTATCCAGCTCCTCATTAAGAAGAATACTATTACCTCCTGTCTTTGTTGTTCTCCAATCATTGTTTTTATTACAGCTAATTTTCTTAAAAAGAAATCTAACCTTCTGTGCCATCTCTAAGAAAATATGCATATTCACAAGTGCCTAAATGATTAGGTCCCTGGGACCACAGCCACTGTCTACTTCTCTTGATATGTCATCATTTACTAATCTATGTTTCTGGAAATACTGAATTTGATACTGGAGCAAACCTTAAACAATGTTGGTTTTTTTTTGGTTTTTTTTGTAGAAAATTTAGACACATCCTCCCCTTCTGACACTACTGGGTATAACTTTACCTCTGCCAACTGGAAGAGTGCCGACTTCCCACAGTGCTTTACCGGCTCAGGACTTGGCAACTGGGAAGTATTTGATGAGATCTAGGTTACAAATGAACAGAGGAGAAAATATTTCAGTGGCATGCAGAAAAGACAGAAAGGAAGGGGAAAAAAGAATGGAAAATAAGAGATTAGTTAAATCAGTTACTTTTAGTTCTTTCTGGCAAAAGGACCTACTTCACACAAGCAGCCCCACCCAAGAAACACTTAACAGATATGGAGAAAACAGGAGAATACATGCAAATACAACATTCCTTCCTTAGATTAAGCTCTTGGACATGCTATGTTTGATTGTCCACAGCTAATACGTGGTCATGCTGTATGTTTTATGTGACCAAGTGAACAAATCATACCTGTTGCTTGAAAATAGGCACTATTAGTTGTTAAGGTTAAATAAAATTCTCCCAGAAGGTCTGGGCAGTATTTCCCTTTATTTAGACCTAGAAGAGGACCATGTGTCCTCACAGACAGTTCTTGTTTCACTTTCTTTAGTTATGAAAAAGAAAATAACATCTATGTCTGGAGATCAAATCTAGCCTTCCAAAGAGCTGTTGGTGTGCCAGCATCTGGGAATTGCTTCTACAACTAAATTTTTTCAGGCCTGCTTTCCAGTGCAGCATTATGATTCAGAAATGCAACAATTATTATTTCTGATATGTGACCTTTTTTGGCAGGGCATTGTATGGTAGCATTTGACCTGGAAGCCTTTAAAAGCCTTGGGACAACTCCAGTGTTTCTCCCTCACCACAAAAAAATCACACTTAGGACCATGATTAGGCAAGTAGTGAGTGACAGGACAAGAGCAATGGTATCAAGCTGAAAGAGGGCAGCTTTACGGCAGATACTATGAAAAATTCTTATCTCAGAGGGTGGTGAGGCAGCCCAGAGAGGTTGGTATTCAGGGCCAGGCTGGATGGGCCTTTGAGAAACCTCACAGAGTGGAAGGTGTCCCTGCAAGCGGCAGGGGGATTGGAATGAGATGAGCTTTACGGTCCCTTCCAGTTCAAACCATTCTATGGTTCTATGGTCTTCCACATGGAAAAATTACCACGACTGCCTTTCTCCTTGTAATTAATTCTTTCTTTCAAACTAGGCTATTTGAAGAATTTATCTTTCAATTGCCAGTTAAACAATTTATTATTACACTCCCCACTGCACCCTCCTCCACCAAAATTCAGGACACTCATTTCACTTAAAGCTATTGAAAATACAGTGAATAATACTCAAATGTGCACTGATAGTGAATTTTAATATTAAACTGAAATATTTCAACATCCTAGTTTTGCTCTGAGACAGTTCAGTGAACCTGCTCAAGACTCCACTTGACTAAGTGATCTTGTACACTGCACTTTGCAGGAAGATGGTCTCAATTTTTTATCTTTCTATTATAACAAATGCTCATCTCAATGATTTTTTTTTTTTCAGCACAATATGAATGGCAGAAAAAGGAGAGAACAACACCCACACACACTGAATTATAACTTGAGAACATGCAGGCATATCTTGCCTCCTGATGCAGAAATTGAAGAAAGAGTAAAGAAATCATGACAAGGCAATAGGTGTTCCTAACAAAACGTGAGATCTTTATAGTACTAAAAAGAGAAAGCAGACACTTTGTATCAGAAAAAAAAAATCTTTTAAGAGTTAAGAAAACAAATAGCAAGTGACACAAGCATGTAATTCATTCTGATGATGTTACCAGCCAAACATCAGAAGGAAACGAATGGCCGATCAATCAGCTCTCAGTGAGATTAGAGATCCCATTCCCTGTCTTATGAACATCTTCCAGCCTTAATTAGAATAATCAGAACCTCCAGTACTACAACCACAAACAGCCCTTTAGTTATGTAGAGGTTTAACTGGAGAATCATTAGTTACTAGCTTTTATTACAATACAGGTGGAATTTTAGTTTTCAAAAGAAACATGGTATTACTTTTTCATCTTCCTCCTAAGAATAGGCATTTTATTTCAACACAATATATTTAATAAATTCAGTATGTGGGCAAACAGCAAATACATTTGTCTTTACCTGGGAAAATTACAGCTTTACATATGAGAAAGCTGGAAGAGAAAACACTCACTAGTTTTTACACTCCTAATTTCAAGGCATTTTTACCAAAAGTTTTGGATTCAAATTTCCTGTTCTGCACAGAAATAAACAGAGAGCAAACCTTCTCAAAGTGAGTACATGAGAATGAAGTAGGGACTAAATCATCCTCAGGTATATTTGTTTTCTTAAATGACAGTAACCTGCTGGACTAGCAAAAAAAATTCCACCTTGTTGCATGCTGCATGTGACTGTTCTGTTTTTTTTTTTATAAATCATCTTGAGAAAAAATTTAGAAAAGCTGCTGAAAGCGAAGAGTTTGGGGGTTGTAGATTTGTTTTATTTTTAAAATGGTTGAACTAACAATTCTTTTACTTCCATACCCCAGAAGCGTTTTCTTTAATAATGAATAAGAGTTTAGGAAAGTAAATCCAAGAGGTAGTCATCTTTTCTCTCAAGGAAGCAATCACCACCATCTGTTCACATTTGTCAAACACAAATGCAGTAAGACCAAGAGAGCAAGGGGTCCCATCAGCTCTGCTTCCCTCTCATAGCAAGGAAGGGGACAATGACTAGCCCCTGTGACCAGACAGCCTGCAAACAGCCACTGCCCTAAGGAACACAGCCCACTGTTCAGAAATCACAGCCTTTCCATAAAGGTCCAAATTAGAAGGACAAGAGTAGGGCCAACTACTCGCAAGGTCAGCGCAGCATGAGAAAGCCAAAAGCGTAACTTGACAACAGTCCAAACTTCAAAAAGCTCTTATGAGGATGTCACATCACCTTTGAAGACCTTCAAGACACTTGTCTGTGCATCCAAAGGACAAAACGAAGTCTGGCTACAGGATTTTCATCATCTGTTCTGGCAAGTCACTGGGCAGGCCTCATTAGCCATATCCTGAACAGTTTTAATTGACAACTATAGCACTTGGGCTAGACAACCAGATGAAAGACTAACTGAGGCTGTAAAGACAAAAAGAATGCCATGCTGCTCTACACATAACGAGCTGTTTCTGAGTGACAGGGCACTTGTACTCCTGGGGTAAAGGTGTCTGTTTTAAATGACAAATCTACTCAATGGGATCACTGTCTTCACAAAGAGGCACTCTTACTCACCCTGCTGCAAAGGCGGTGAAGAGAAAGGCAACATATGAGGAACACCCAGCCAGAACCAAAACTGAGCTGGGATGGCTGCCAGAAGTCTCGAGGCACATCAGACCACAGCACACTTCACATTTCTTCACAGGTCTACTTGGCTACTGGCTAAATAACTACTTTCTCTCCCTCTCTTTTTTCTTTTGTAGCCCTGTACATTGCTGACAGCAGCCCACTGCAAATTGCTTGCCATAATTTGCCTCACTAAATGCCATAATGCATTCACATAGACAAGATGCAGTAAGAAGTGGCACAGTAAGGAATAGGATTTTTGCCAAATCTGACAAAGACAGCCTGTGCAAATGAAAGCCCTTATAGCTGAAAGAGCACAAGCAGCTTTAATAGCAGGGGAGAAAGCTTAAAGAGGTTCTGTAACATGCTCAATACTTTCCCCAGGAGCAACCTAAATTAAATCATCAGACTACAAGCTTAGAAAAACACCATTTTTCTACTGCTATAGATAAAAAAATATGTTCATCACTGTCATTGAGGTTTCACAGGAATAATAACCGTGGCTAATAAGGTGGGTTTTTTAATTTTTTTCCTTTTTTTTCTCTTTTCTTCATTTCTATCTCCTGTTTCCAGCCACAGAACAAAACCAACCCCTCCAGACTGCACACACATTTAAATGTGTAATTTAAATATTTTTACAAGAAAAAGAGATTAACCTTGACTCTAAAACTGTCCTCAGTAAATTCTAATTAACTTTCTAAGCACCTCTTCTACCTAATATTTGATGATTCACATGTGCACTCCAATGTGCCAGTGGAGCTCACTCAGCATAGTGGAATGCAACTCAATGCACTGTCACATCCGTACACAATTTTCACGTTTGTCATTTTGTTTGTTCAATTAGGAGAGGAAATTATTTTAGGCTCTGTGAAATTCTGTTTCAGATTTTCAGAGTTTCACGTTTTTTGTGACAATTTAAGAATGTTATACTAAATGCAATACTTACTCCAACTCTAGAATGACTGAGATTTTTGCAACTAAGTTAGCAGACTCACTTTCAGTATTATTCCAATATTTTGCAATAAAATTAACAAGGAATGTTCTCCAGTTAGTATCTTTTAACTTGGTTTAAAAGTCTGGCTTCAGCACATAGTTTCATCCTGCCCGATTCTACTAATATTCTCAAAAGAGCTTTGCAAATTGACTTCTAACTTTCAAGAAGTTCACGATTAGAGATATTAACTCTGTTGTATCTTTTACAGGAGTGTCTGTAGCCGGGTGTTTTGTGGCACCTGAATCAGTAAATTTGTCTTCCTTGGCCCTCCTAAGAAAAACACCAAGGCCCAATCTAGCCAAGCTAAAAAGACGTAGTAGACAATTAGCTCAAGATTTCACAGAACGAAGTGTGTGGTACGTAGTCAAATTTCTATAAACACACAGAATAACAAACAGGGTATCTTTTGATCCCTTTATGCTCCTCTGCATATAGCACCAGCTCCAATCCCAGCCTTTTCAGACACACATAAAATGCACCTGTGGTTTAACTGATACTGCAAGCAGTGTCAAGACTCCCCCAAATGGGCAAGAAGAGTATATGTGTGGAAAGTCAATTCACAAAGGCTCATTTAACACATGGGATAAGAACTCCTAAAAGCAGTATTTCACAAACTCCAAATCTTCAATATGTGGAGGAAGGTGGAAAGGCTACATACTTTTGGGAAACTGATAGGTTTATTAAGTCACCACCTAATGATGCTGCTAAATATCCTTGTGATGCTGTGATAAGCTTCCTTTTGAGCTGCAAGGATTCTTCAAATGATTCCTGCCTCTAGGGCAGTCACCATTCTGCCCTGCTGCAGCTTCTTTTACAGGCAGTGCACCGTGTCTTTTCTGAATGTCTTCTAATTGCTGTTTTCCTAGATGTAAATTCAAAGGCCATTTGGATAGTAAGTCTGCAGGAATCCTTTGGGTATGGAAGGCTAGGTAATGTTCACAAGCCCAGTACATCTCAGCTGGTAGAATTGACCAACATCTCATTCAGTCACTGGTTATTCACCCCATGGTTTTCTTAACACGTTGCTGTCAGGCAGATACACATCTCCTGATGGGAATCGATGATAAGACAGGGTGCTTAGCCATTCAGTGACAACTCTTACCGGTTCCTTGCTTCCTCCCATCCTCCCCCATCATATTCAGCCATTATACCTCAGCAAACTGAAACAATGCAGACTCCTCCGTTTGTTTTATTGCCCCCAGGACTCCAGGCTGTGATGTGTTGGAAGAGATCTGTCAGGAAAACAATTATGCTTGTATTACCTGACTCTTCAGTTTCAGTATCACACTTCAACATGCTAAATTTATAATCTGTCATAAACAGACTGCTGGTACTCCACAGTATGCAAACGAGTCCCAACACACCCTTAGAACAAACAGTATCTGCTTTCCAGGAAACACATAAACAGGTGATCTGTGAAATGGTACTCTTGAATTGTTTTTCGAAATAGACTTTTTTTGAAGGGCTTTTATTTGCCTGCTAATATGTCAAAGAAGACTTAGCAACAAATACTTAACACTGTATTGTATTTCACAGTTCAATGGAAGACCTGAGACTGCAGAACAGTGGTGATGATAAGAGCACAAATGGCTACTTAGCACAGAAGGTAAGTGTGGACAGAAACACAATGTGTGCAGGCATTTTGAGATACCAGATATATCCCACACACTAAGGTAACTGCATTTCATACTGTTTGACTTGTGTCAATTTGTTTTGTTGCAAATGACACCTCTGGTTAATGTTCTTCATTAACTTCACTACAAGCACCGATTATTTTGCCACTGACACACATACCTACCTTGCACACTCTCTATAAGTTGTTTAATATCCCTGAAAAATAAGACTAACTAATTTGCATTTCTAATTACTGATCATCAATAAGCTACTTCTCAACTACATGTTTTAGCAGTGCAGGCAAGCTTGTTTCCTGGCACCCACTGAAATTTTTCTTCAACAGGTAAGGAAAAGCCAAAGGTCAGAAGCCCTTAGCAAGGTCATATCTGGCAGCACACAAATCCTGCCTACTACCACAGTGGTCTGTCACTTCTCTTCCTCAGCACTGTAAAATGAACTGAAACAATTAGGTGAGCTGGTATTTGTCTCACTCTTTAAAAGATTCAGCAGTGAAATTCAAGAAATAGACCATTATGAAGAGGAATTACACAATGTTAGACATTGCTCTACTGAGAGTATAAGCACACAGAAGCGTCATTACCACAGAATTGTCATAAGTGATACCAGAAATAACCAATTCTAAGAAGCCTCTAGGTATTGCTTCTCATTGATGGCACACCAAGCATTTCCTCTTCCTAACAAGAAAAGCCAGCAGGCTGTTCAAGAGCCTAATTACAGGTTATCTACTTCACTCTGGCCATTACCTTTAATCAGAAATAAAGGCTTGTGTGTTTATAATAAAATATCCAATGGAGAAGAAAAGTCCCATTTCCTGTGTGCTAGGATTGCAATGTATCTGCTCCAGAAGTGATGACGTTTTAGGGAGGAGTATGAAGGTGCAAAGGCAATGGATAATAAAGATACACAAATCAGATTCACAGCTGGTGTGAATACAAGTAATAAAAAGCTCTCACTATGACAAAATTCCTTTCCATATACACTACCTTAAAAACCATCCAGTGTCCTGTAAAATCAGTACCTATACAACCAAATATTTCTGTGTCATGTATTATTACTACTTCAAAAGTTGGAATACCAAGAAACAAGTGATGCCTGCAGAGGGCTACAGTTCCTTGCAATCTCATTTATGTCATGTTGTTTATATCAATGAAACCCATTAAGATCAGGATGAAACTGCTTTCTTTCTTCAAAGAAAATGAACAACACCACACACACCACAGCTGCACTTCTAGCAATAACGGGAGTATGTTGACAAAAATATTGTACATTGCAAAATTAAAGCACACTTGTATAGATCTGTTTGGTGGTACTAGACAAAAATTTTGGAAATTTAAGAACTGCAATTATTTTTGATGGAGCTGATGACTAAAGCAGCCACACTAGATTAGAAACGTAATGCAACATCAAAGTACACGTTAAAACCTTAGTTAATAAGGCTCTAGTTTAAAACTAAGTGGAGGAATGACATATCTTCAAATTACAGCTTAAACCACAGCTCCATTATTGCACTTGGGTTTCCACCACAGTCCTAAACAAGCTCTCTTGCACTTCAAGTCTGACCAGCCTGATAAATGATTCAACAGCATAAACCCAAAAATGAGGGAACAAATAAAATCATCAATTTTAGTTCAGGACATTTTAGTTTTCTTTCAGCTGGACATCAGATGCTTCTTAAAAGGAAGCATTTGGAAAAAAAAACCCTTTTTAAAGAAACTCACCTCTGCAAACTGAAACAATGATGACTTCTGACAGGCTTCTGTAGAATTAGATGCATCAGACTGGCAAGTACTGGAGGAAAGCTGAAACAAGGAGAGTGCAGAGTAAGACAAAGGTGCTTCTCTCAAGCTAAAAACAACAGTGAGCAACACAAACCATTCAAGACAAGAAGGACAAGCTAATGTTTCACAGTTCTGGAAAGATTAAGTCATATTTACAGGTAGATTTACATAGTTTAGTGCCCATTTTGATGCATTTGAAAACTGTCTTAAAGACCACAAAAATACCAGGGTTTTCTTCTCCTTTTATGATTCTGAACTTGTCAGATTAGTTTTGTGCAATAGAATACTCAACGGATTATACTGGACTACTCACATAACTATCTTGTATTGGTGAAGCTGTCGACACTGCTAGATCTGTAATTTGTGCTACAATTCTTAGTAAGATTACTTAGAAGGTTAAAAAAATTTTGAAGACACAGTTGATGACAGGAATACTTATTAGAAAAATAATCTCCAATCATAACAGCATGAAAGTAAGTAGATAAGGGTAGCACAAGCTTAAAATTTCTCAAATCATGTATCTAAACATACATATTACGGGTGCTTTTGAGAAACAGTGCAAGTCATTATATCTGAAAACAAAATACAAAGAAATGACTGTTCAAAACCAAAAGCCTTATTTGAATTAACACAGATCTTAGCCATGGTATCCTTATTAGCTAGAAATATGTTAATTAAACATTATTCTGTAAAGGAATTCTATCAAATATGCCACATTCATGAAGTGTCACATATGAGTGTGAAAGATTTACATACGTAACTCCTAGGAGAATGAGGTACTGTTAGTATAAAATAAGGTATGTAACATGACTTGTAAGAAATAGAATAAAAGGGAGGCTAGCTACTTCAGAAAAAGTAACAGGATGGACATTTTTTCACTAACAATTTTGTTTCCACTCAATTTCGGTTTATTTGAAAGATTCATAAATAAATGTGGGGCTTTTTCCAACTCATTACCTAAACAAATTTTTACAACAGCTTTTATTGCTGAAAGCACAAGAGATTTAGCTACTGACTGCACCTGTTGTCAGAAAGCACAAAGCCTCACAGCACATGCAGGACTACAGCATGTGCAGCTTGCACTGCTGCTCCTGCTGCTATTTGTCTCAGATCCTGAAGCACTGCAACAGCAACAGCAGCATTTGCTCTCAGGAATCTGCTCACACTCCTCTGGAAACACTAAATCCAAGGGTAGCAACCCATAGGACAAGGGGAATATATACCAATATGACAATTTGCTTACGTATACAAACAAACTTGTTTCTTCCCTGCCATAAAACCAAGCAGCAACAGTGACTCCTGTGATCTGTATTTCCACTGTATTTATTAAACACTGAGCAGGATGTTTTATCAGTGTACTATGGGAGTACAGCAACCCAAAGGGCCACAAAGAATGTATTTTTAATGTCTATCTTCTGCCTTTTTAGTAGGTTTTAGTAGGCTACTGTCTTCACTGATGTAATGTTCATTACTGACTTTTATCATGTTTCTGTACAGTCTACTTAAGATGTCTGTGCCTCAACAGCAGTCAAGACTATACCAGGAAAGCATCTTCCCACTTTTCAGTGACCCATCTCTGAAGCTCTGAGACTCTGCAGATGTGTAAATATGTAAGGCTGCTGCTTGCATGTCTGAGTACTCATTTGGTATTTTAGGCCACTGCACTGGTGGGATTCTTAAAGGAATAACCAAATTTTGGACTTGTTTCCCGTATTTTCTGCAGTTCAATCAGATGCCTTATACCGCTTAGCTCTGAGTTTAGAGCCATTGAACCATGGACCCCAGGAGCACCGTGCTGGAGTGGCAGTGCCCTTCCAAGAGAGGCTACCCCAGCTCAGCCCCCACAAAAAAGGAGCTGTCAGACACTCAGGATGAGCTTTCTTGCTGCCTCGGAGGCCATGCGCTGGGGGCTGGGCACAGCTTGTACACCTGGTGGCACAAGAACCACTTGCTGTGGGAGGTGTGAAGCCCAGATTTCTACAGTTTTGTGTGAAGAAGACATATTCCTGATGCTTAGTAGTTGGAAAGTATAGTTGGAACCACTATACTTTTCCTATCAAATCCTGCTACTCTTAAAAAAGTTAATGTGGTTGCCTTTACTAGGCAGAGCGCTAATTTGAGCCTGCTTCTTCTGCTCTGCTGCTCCCCAAACATTCTTGACCGGTGGGAAACTTACTATCTCCAGGACTTCTAACATTTGCCAGGTTGAACCTGATCAAAGCATTAAAATAATTATCAGAGGGAAAAGATTCACAGATAGTGCCATTTTTTTATGTCTCCTTTCCTGCTCTAATAAAATGTCCCCAACATCTCATTTCTTCTCCTGTTTCTTCCTCAAGCTGTACAGAGAGATTTTTCACTTCTGACTCACACTTTGCACAGAGCCTGCATCACATGCAAGATAGCCTTTTGTTCTCAAAAAAGAAGGAAACCACAGGCTTTCCTTTCCCTGCAGGTTACCATAACCTGCTCTGAAATGATCCCACTGAACAAGGGTGGAGGAAAACCCCTGGGACGGTCGCACTCTGACCGGTGTGGGGCGTTAGCACCGGTAGACAGGCAGGCTATTGGAGGACGCTCCGGATTTCGGGATTTCCGTGCAGTAATCTACAGGGAGTCCACTAGGTGCTGCTGTAAGGCAAAGAAAGGGCCTGACGGACGAGTAAGGGAGATGCGCAGGAGGCGAACAGGCAAGCAAGGAGTGCTGCTCACCCGGCTTCAGGCGTACTGGCGAGGACCAGGCTTTGCCTGGGACAACCACAGCAGCTGCAGTAGACCCGTCCGACATCTCTGCTCAGGTGTTCAATAAAATATGCTCCTACACCACTGTCTTGTGTAACTGATGAAAGCATCCAAAATGCAGGGGGAAACTCACTACATATTCATGTCCTTTGCTAAATCCCTGTAAGGTCTGTAGCTTCTTCTGCCTTTCTGCTTAATAACTCCTAGCTGCTTCCTAGAAATCAATCACCTACCAACACTGAATTCTGTTATCAGAAAAAAAACTCTTTCGTCTAGGACAAAAATTTGCAAAAATGGAAACATACTGGCAACATACAGAGATAGCAACTGAAGCCTCAAAACAATTTTGTAAATATCACTGCTGCACCTTTTTCCATCCTCCTGCTGGCAAGGTCACTTGGTTACCTGACATCAGGGTTTCTGACAACTTGAAGATTAAACATTTCACTTGAAAAACCTCTATCCATTCATTTAGCATACACTTGGCACAACATCAGCAGGTGTTGAATACTTTTCATTGGACTAGCAGATCTCTAAGTACAATGTTCTTCATCCTCTCTCAAGAGCTGAGCAAAAGTGCCAGTGTTGACCTCCATTAACAACTTTAAGATTGTAAGAGTATGTAAGACCTATGTTTACAAGGCCACCCAAGGCCGCATAATCATACATATGCACATCAATATGCATGCTGACAGGTAATCCTGTGTCTGGCAGATCCCCCTAGTTTAAGAACTATATATGATTACATGTATTTTAAGTGTATATGCATACTTTAATGATAATTTAGCCTACATGTTATAATATAGAGCGTTCTTTGAAATATGACATTGTGTCTGTCCTTTTTTAAAAAACAGAAATGCCAAGGCTTTAGATGTACAACGTGTATTCATATACTCACGTACATATAAAAACTATACATATGCTCTCCATAATAAAGCAACTTCTGAAACTCTTTCACTAACTATACCTCTTGTAGTCACCTTAGTACACCATATTCTCTCCCATGTGGATACCAACTCTAATACAACACAACTGACTCTTCACTGAAGAGCAAAGCAGCTTCCCAACTCTACAAAGAATTCTCAAGGTGCTTTCTGAGCAGTAGGAGTCTGTCATACCACCTCTTAGCATTTTCTGCTAACCTCCCAGATGCTGGTTTAAGTGTAAGATGATAAGCATGGAAATCCAACCACAGATTCTCTTAAAGGCATGCAAAGATGACCATCTTACATCTCCTCTGTCTGCATGTCTGAGGGTAGGGTCACAGAAGAGCTGTTCAGTTATTCAAGTCTAAATAGGTTTAGGGTCATTACTGCATTTAAGAAAGACAAGCCTAATATTTATTTGCTCTGTAGCTATTCACCACCAAAACATAAGAAAATAAAGGAAATATGGAAGACACACCAGGGCTGCCATACAAAAAAACCTGAGAAAGTCTCTCAGCACCTGGACACAGAGCTGGAGACTTAACTCCTGCTAACATGCAATGAGAAAGACTGAACTTTGTTGATTTGGGTCCCTTTAAGAACACCAATCACCCCAATTGATTGGGAGAAGGTATTTTAGAAAGAGGACCCACAAAAAGAATCAGAGATGTGCAGTTTCCTGGGAAAGTGCTCTGTTCCTTAACCACTTGTCAGATAGGGTAGAACAATTAAAATACGGTAAGTCATCAGTAAGTATGGGCTAAGTGATGGCCCGTCTAACAATCCCCCAACCAGTTTTGTCTGGGCTGTATTTATGACAATTATTTTGCTCTATGTTTTTGGGGAAAGCAGGTTACACAGCTTGCTTCTTTTATGTGAAGGGCCAGGTTTCAAAAGAAGACTACAGGCCCAGAAGAGTAGAGCACAGTTTTATTTATAAAGCAAATGTTTCATCACAGGTCGTACAGCACACTTCTATCAGGAAAAATGGGATTTACTGAGGCACACGGAAAGTTTGTCTTTTGCTCAAAAAAAGAAAGTTCTGATTAGAAGAACCTTCATGTACTGAAACAATCACACAATATGCTTTTTGATTTGACTCTGAATCTACATGTAGATTCTATTCTCACATCGCCATCTGAAATCATACTACTGAGGCTTCTGTAAAATCAAGACACTTCAGCACTCAAGGTCATAGCAAAGACCTTTTTTAAAGGAATGCAGTATGTGTGACTACAATATACCTTCCCTCACATGTAAATGTAACAGCATAGTAAAAGCAGCTTCTAAGATCCAAGCCGAGAGATCACAAGTTTGAGAAGTACAGGACAGTATAATTTTAGCACAAAATAATGTACTTCTTTTCACTTCTCTGTCAACATGGCTTGAGTATTTCTTATTTTTCATGCTGCAGCACAGAAAGGCAGTACCAAAACAGCACAAAACTTCATGGCTAAAACTGCTGTACAAAGGATTGAGGAGTCCGGGCACTACAAGAACAATACATCTCAAATGCACTACACATACAGATAAGTTAATTATTATTTTTCCTCTCAATAAAAACAACAACAAAAGACAGCACTTTCCTAGAGCTAGAGATTTATGGCAGTGACTACTTATTATACCCAACAAAGAAGTCACCTTCTGAACAATTTTCAAAGTTGGCCTGAAAACAGATGATACTAATAACCAGTCTAAAGACCAGAGGCCTCTGCACTACTTGAGATATGCACAAACACTCACTAGTCTAATTTGTAAAATTTTTACATTTGTAAAAACGTAAAACATGTTTGTGACGGCAGTTAACTACGAACTTCTTTTTAGACATAATGATTTAGTGAATAGGAGCAGACTGCAATACTTCAATTACTTGTTACCACTTGCATGGTTTTTGAATGCATATACAATGATGTTGACTTTGTAGGAATTTTTTAATTTATATTTTAGTGCCAAGGCCACAGTTGTGTGAGGCATTGTAAAAGCATATAAAATCCTTGCCCAGAAAAGCCTGAAAACCACCCGTTTGTTAACACAGGCACTGTATTTCAACCCTTTTACCTCTGACAATGATGTCACTTCATGGGGCAAGCTTGACTGGTGCACTCAAGTATCAGCAGAGTTAATACTGAACTATGCTCAGACTCTACATTCACAGCTGGCATACAAGACACACACTTCATTCCCAGCTGAGGTTACCTGAGATGTGTCTAATGGTAACATTCATTCCCTCCTGGTCAAATATTCCTCTTACAAGCTCTCTACACTGAGAGCTTGTGGTAAGGGAGAGAAGAGAGCTCCTTACCTCTTGTGCAGTAAGTGCATGTTCCCCTGCTAGAAGCAGCATACTCAGGCCTCCCATTTGTGTAGGATCTGTTAAAAGAGTAAAACGAAGTCTTAAAAGTTGATTCATTTGCTTGTTTAAAAAACCTACCACTTGCACCACTAAAGCCCCAGAAGACTACTTGTCACAGACACTCTCAGCAAGTTGCCATAAAAGGCAGTTCAAGAGAATCACAAATAACCATTTTTGTACCCTCTGGGAAGGCTTTCAAAGCTGTTTGAAGGATTTAATTGGATTTGTGTGCTTAACACCCCATTGCATGGATTTACAATTCTACTGCCAAAGGTTTTATGTACTACAAAGATGAATATCTTTAAAACAGCAACTGTAATGATCTCATACATAAATACACACAAAGATGCTCTAATGCACAGGTTTTTAAGTTGGTGGATGCTCCTACCACGGGAGCGGTTCCTTCCTTGGCAACTGAATAAATAAAAGAATGGAACAAAACATGATCAAGCTCTGAAGCAAAATTTCTATTTTAATTTGTCTTTCATTTAGAGCTGTATTTAGTGGTGAAAAGTGCCAGCCTGACAGCTCTGAAGCATGAAGCCAGAACAGCACAAGCATTGGTCAGGCAAGCTGCCTGCCTACTTGTTGCCCTGCCAATACAATATATAATTAAGGAATGTAAAATGGAGATATAGATGTTCTTTCTCCAAGTATTTGATACTGACAGCTTTTCCCCTCCAGCCTTCCTGCACCCCAGGAGCTCAGAAAATGACAAGAAATGAAAGCAATAAACTCTGACACTGCATCACTCACAGAGTAGCTTTTCCACTCGGAACAGTGGTTGCTCTTCATCACGATGAAGACTAATTGTCTGATTTTTGGAGAATGCCTTGAGAGCAATGCAGGTGCCTGATTTAACAGTGTCATGTAGAGATAGGGAGACAGTGGCCAAATGTCTCATACAACAGCCACAATGGGAGTGGAATTTCTTGATCTTTTCAGCTGACAGGGGCCAAACCTGTGCCTGTAAACCTCCAAACAGTTTAGTGCTACAGATGATCACAGTCCAATTCATGGGAATACTCATCGATGCTGTTAAATTCAGTACCACAGATGCTGCCCAAAGTTTTGCTGCACACAGCATCTCTCAGTGACATTCCCAAGGTAAGTTTTTTCAATAGTCTTTTAGAAGGGCATTTAAATAGGAACAGAGGAAAACAATGTAAATAAACCAGGCTCATTCACTACCTCATGGATAGAGGAGCGGCTTATTATTAAACAGCATTAAATCCTAAATAGCACCTAGCTTCAAACCCAATATTCAACTGGAATTAACTTCTTCCTTCACCATAATAAACATACAGAATGCACATGAGGGGCTTTGTTTTTTTTTGAAGAAGTTTGCATTTTTAAATGAAAAAGGAAAAAAAAAAAAAATCACACTTCTATGAAGAGACAAGGCACTACCTGAAGGGTAGAATCTAGTGACAAGAAGAGACACAGAAAACGTGAAGAGACAGACAGTAAGTATCTAAGCACAATTCATAACTGAAGTGATCCTGTCAGCAATAGTAGTTTTTGCCATCCAAGCAGGTGATCAGAAACCATTCAGTCCTTCAAACCAGAGGGCACAGGAGTAATTAGGAAGTGAAAAGTGAACACGTATCTTGAAAGATAATGCCGAGCAGGCAGTTAATTTGGAGGAAGGAGAGACTGGAAGAGATCCTCAGGCCCACCATAAACTTACTGAGCCCCATATTACACAGTAAGGCCTTGGCTGGTTGCTTTCTACTTTTTTTACTCCCTTTGGAACCTGTTTGCAGGATTCAAATCTAAACATTAAGGGCTTTCTTCCAGGTTTTAGCTTAAATGTACTCAGGGCCAGGTAGTACATGTTTTTTCTGGTTACTCACATCTCTAAGATCAGTAACTGTTTCCCTAAATAGTATCTCCTTTTCCGCATTTACGGACTTGTCCTACTCTTCCACTTGCTTTCCTGGTCCAAACAATTCAAGATCTCCCGATGCCATCAAGCACATCCACCTCCCATTATTTCAGCAATTCCTACAGTTCTCCTCTGTAGTTATCCCAGGTGGAGTTCATCCTTCTTGTACATGGATGACCAGCAGCACAACCACATCAGATAAGGGGGTTCCTGAAAACACGTTGCCTGACAAACTGCAGTACAGTGCTTTCTTATGCCTGTATTTCCCCGGTGATTCACAGCTGCTCTTTTGTGCTTCATTTCTGTTACCTGTTTGTCCTTTTCCCCCTCCCCACTTTTGGCAGTCTCAAGAACATGCAGTTTATGACTGTAAATTCTTGCCCCTCTTCTAAGTATCTTCTTGGAAGTTCTGGTTTTCTGCCTTTTGATTAAGTAGCTTATCATAAAAGAACAAATACAGAAGTGTGGTTTAATGTTTTTCTCCCCAAGAAAGCAAATACTTAAACTGTTTATTTAAATATAAAAATTAAGAGGAAGGAAAGAATGACGGACAAATTGGAAATAAAGTTTGATGTGATGCTTAAACAACTTTAACACTTGTACAGCAGCTGTAGCAGAGGACTGGTGCTTAGATGTCTGCTCACGATAAAAACAAAAACTCTTCCACTAAAGTTTCCAACTACAAAATAACTTCACCTAAGGGAAGACAAAATGTACATATCCAAACACTGGCACATGCTTATAGTGCCTTCTCAGCACAGTAATGTTTTTCTTCTGGCACTAGGAGCTTACTGGTATGAATAAGAATTTTAAGGGGTATTTTACAGAATTTATTCTTAAATCAACAGTACTGGGAAAATAGCACACACATCACATACATTTGACTTGCAGAATGGCAGGCGATTCATGACTTTCTCAACAGTTTTTAATATTGATGAAACTTAAAACCATCTCTCTGTTTGGGAATTACATACTTTGCTAGTACTAGGATGGTTACAGACTCAGCAGACTGGTTTGCTCATCATAGCCATTTCTCAGCCAGAGGAAACAACAAACTGAGGAATTACTAAGCAGGAAGAAGGCTAGCAGGAACCAGGTTCAACCAACTTTTACTTGGGTGCATAATAGAGCTTCTTTCTAAAAAACAGAAACTGTGTTTCTGCAGGGATATAGCCTACTCGAGAAGTTTCTTTCTTCCAGCCTTTGCCCCACTAAAAAGCATTTTGGCATGGATGGTTTTCTTTAGAAGCAAAAATATGCAAGTACTAAGAATCTCACACATTTGTATGGCAAAGCTTTTGCGAACAGCAATGTTCTTGCCCTAGGTGAGCCATACCATGAGAAAAACATGCTCAATTACAGTTTCCAGGCTGGTTGATCAAGGACACCAGTAGTGGGTCTGCAGGTCAGAAGCCCAATACTGGTGCCATTATGTCAGCTTCCTGACATAATGGTAGGTCAGCATGAGACTTCAATGTGGCATGGTTATTCTTGTGAAGCCAAAAAAAAAGGACAGAAAAAGCCTGTGTGGGACTTAGAAAAACCAAAGATCTTACTCTCTACATATTAGATTTTTCAAAGTAAAATGTAATACACAAAAAGTGACCAAGACATGATTAGCAATGACCAACAAATAAAACAGAATTCCTAGCATGATTCTAGATCTGTATAAACCCTGTCCTGAGGAAGTTACCTGCCTTGAAAAAACAAGTGAATCAGTGGCATTTTAAAGGTAAAAGAGTTTTTGAGGTGGTTCAGCTACATTTCAGTTCACCACTGAGCATATAGCCTGGATTTTAAAGAGATTGTACTGGATAGAAGAGTGAGAGTTGAACTGAACTATCATGTGAAGTCAAGCAGAGAGGAGCACAATAAACGTATTTAACATGAACTGGTATATAGTTGACAAAGCAGTAATCCATTTGGCACGGCACACTTGTCATGATGTGGATGCTGCTAACATCTCTGTCAGAAGCTGTCTTTATTTCATGAGCTATTCTATACCCAAGATATTGCCAGGCTTCACTGGCATGAGGACTGGAGCAAGATCCTTATGAATCACTATGCTCACTGACTCAGCCTGCAGGAAAAAATAAAAAACTATCACAGGTAGCACTAAGGGACTTTCTTCAGAAATTATTGTCTCTATAGATAAAACAATGGATTAGTTTCTAATTAATTCTTAATTTCTCTGTCCCCTACTCTGACAGGTGTTGATTCAAGACCTTTGTACTAAAAATTCAGCATTAGGTTAGCCCAGAAGGAGCACTGGGAGAATGAATGAGGCAGATTAAGGCTTGTTACTTGTTCTTTGTGTTAAGTCAACACATATTTAAGGAACACAGAAATGACTCCTCTAAAAGCAAAATCAGAATGGTCTGAAGGAGCTTGTGATTTTTGAAACTGCTCTCCCATACACCAGAACTACACAGCATGAAACACTTTTATTTTGATCACGTTTCAAAGTTCCTTAAAGGTCAGAAGAAATTTAATTACAGGAATTTTCATACCACTATACTAAGGTATACATGCCTCTTTATCCCTTTTCACTCTTTTACACACCTGTCACAAACCAGGTAGCATATGATAAAGTTTCTAATTTTATAAATATTGATGCACCTGAAACTTTAAAGAAGCAAAAAACAAAAACCAACAGAAAACAAAAAAAAGAATGGCCAAGATTTTTTTTTTTAACCTTGACTGCTAGGTTCTTAAGCTGCCAGTATTTAACATTAATGTCCCTGTATTTCGAAGTCATGATTACAATAGTTCTGCTATTTATGGATATCAAGTGACAGATCATCTCACCAGTTCATTTTCACCAGTTCAGGTACTCCATCTACAGTTCTTCACATATTTCTTTATTTTTTCAGAAGTTTAGAATTTGTTCTTCCAAGATACAATTGGCAAAAGAGTACATTTAAGTGAAATTAAATTATGCTTCTCTTTATTTAAATAAAAAAGTATTAGCTCCACCGGTACATTAATCTACAAGAATGTTAACATGTCTAGCTTGAGACATTCATAAATTATTTTTGTAAATACTACAAAAGAGCATTCTACGATAGAGAAACAGAATGCACACAATCAGCACTTTCCTTTTTGACCAGAGAATGGAAGTTTTTAAGAGCAGATAAGCTGGAGTTGAAAATCAATCAAATGTGGGGCCTACAGGGGTATAAGTTAGGATGCATCATATCTGGACTTGACTCCTGAAAATAAATCAGGCACTATGGAAAAATTTAGAAAACTGTTACACAGAGGTTTAACTACAGTTTTGGCAACTTAATTTGGGACAGTACAGTACCATGTGTAGTAAAGAAAACAGGTATCCCAATTCAGTTTCAACATCACATCCCCAGACAAAATGAAGATGTTACAACTGAGTACCATTTCCATGGATGGAAATCTCACCTGCCATCCCAAAGTTAAGTTGTGGCATTTCTTCACTTTTTGTTACTTTCCTTGGGCTGGGTAAGTCTTTTGCAGAGTCGGATGCAATGGCCCATAGCTTTTTCCTGTTTGTAACACTGGATGCCTGGGTTTTCACAGGTTTGTTGGTTGTGGGGCACCACTTGTACCCTGGGTTTGCTTTCATAAATGCATCCTTGTACTAGAAAAGAAAACAGAAATTATCAGTCATGACATTATACTCTACACAGGGCAACACTGCATGTAAGAGGATTCAGTACAGTAACTAATTCTTAAATATCTTGATTTTTTAACAGTTTAATCACATGCTTGGAGTCCAACCACCAACATAATTTGCTAAGAAAAAATACTAGGATAAGGAAAGTTGTATCTAAAAAAGTGGATTTTCTCTTTCCTCTCCTAAGGGTCTATTACCCAGAGCAGGCTGAAGTTCTGATCCTGCTAACTGCTCCCCAGTACTGGTATGCTCATGCTCTGAAAAACAGATACTTAAATTCTTTACAGGTTTTCTTTCTAGTTTGAATTAAATAAAAACACACATTTAGCGATAAGTGCAGCATGATGCCTTGCACTCATTCTTCTCTAACAGTTCGGTATTTTAGGATATTTGAGTACATGCTTACCCAAACCAGGCACCAAAACCAAACTGCAACCTGTATAATGTCATATTCAGTATGCTGTGATACACCACCCCAGTGCTCCTTCCAAAATGTACCATGCTGTATGGCTGCATAAAACAAACTGTGACTATTTAAAACATTCTGTGGCCTTGAGCACCCAGCACACATCTCAGTTGTTTGCTGTGTTTTTGGTATGAGGCAGCAAAACAAAGGAAGCCAAACTACACATGGGGGTAGGGGAAAGGGTCTGGATCCCAGTTTAGGGGGCGTGGAAAAGGACCAGGATCTATTTTAGTCACAAAACAAAACACCAACGTTTTCCAAGAATTTTATTGCCCACATTAAACCAAGGTTTTTGAACGTTAGTGGTAACAGAAAGACCGCATTTCAGTATTTTACATGTGTTGCTATGCAAGGTTGAGAACTGGCAAATCAGAGGAACATGCCACACATTCCAGCTGCAGATGTTTGCCTAACAACTGATAGGGGTATATAGCACTTGCTGCTGTGGGAGCCTACCCAGCAAGTACCAATGCTCACCATAGAGAGAAGGAACCCAGCACCCCTTCCTGACTAGGTAGCTCTCACTGGCAGCAAACGACCTAAAGAGCAGCTTTGTGACTGGAAGTACAAGGTAGGGCAGATGTGGGAAGTTTGTTCTGTGATTACACATTCCCACCTACACAGCTGTCACCAGTCCCAGTCATGGCACAGAGAAGCACCTATGTCTCATGCACATGCATGCACAGAATCAGAGGCAAAAAAAATCCCTTGGGCATCAAATACAGAAATAGCACTGAAAGCCTTGTTGTCTGCGAGAGCCACTACAGTGTTTTCTCAGCTCAAGAGTCTGCCTTGTGGCAGGGTCACCACTGAACATGCACTGCTTTCTTTCGTTTCTGTCTTCACCTTTGAGCTGGTACTTGCTACCTCTAGACCGTGGCACAGATAAAAATGTTTCAGTTTACAAGAAACACAGCACTGCATGAACCCCGCTGTGTGAAGTCTTGTATTTATAGAAATGGCTATAAATAATAAAAATCTGCAGGGATCACTGACCCACATACACGCTGTATTTTCTGAATAGGATGTATGTATTAAATCTGCAAAGTAAGGACTGCGACACTGCTCACCTCACTCCTTTTCCCTTTCCCTCAGTTTGCTTTGGGAGCTCAGTACACCGTAAAAATAGCCTGGTGGAGGGAAAGGATAGGAAGGGGAGGGTAAGGGAGGAGAAGGAAAGGAAATACACAACGAAGCAGCTTTGCCGTCCATTGTTAAAGACACAGCCCGCTCACAAATCATGTTTCCAGCCTGCAGAGTGAAAAGCACTGAGTTGCTAGCAATGAGCTACATAAGCTCTTCATATCAGCAATGCTCCTTTGAGTAATTGAATTATTCTACTGAGTAATTTGACAAGCCGACAGGCTGCCTATCAAATAGAACGCATGCCGTTTGTGAGACGAGGCTGCAACAAGCTTTTAATCGGTTTTCAACAACAGCAATTCAAGTGAGCTGGTCTATTAATGTCTTTTTTCTCTGCAAAGCCAAGAAGTGAACACTAACTGCAGTTTCTGAAGGGACGGGAGCAAATTGAGGGAGGACAACTCATTGGAACTGTTCAGTTTCAACGCAAGATAAAAAAAGAGAAAATTAAAAAAGTTAAACAATAGCCAAGAAGTAATTTTTATAAATGCATAAAGGGGCCTGATCCAAATCTTAAAAACCCTTTCAGTATTGACTTTTGCGACTACTAGACCAAGGTGTAAAACAAACAGATAGATTTTGCTTACTGGGTCATGAGAAGATAACTTAAATGAACTACAAAGTAACAAGAAAAGGTCAAAGATAATAGTGAAGTCTACTGCTTTCCTCCCTGTAATCAACTGTGCAGTAAAGCAACTTAACACAGCCAGTCTAAGCAGATATCTAAAATTGATTAAAAAACACCCGAAACACAAGCAAACGAAACCAACCAATGAAAACCACAAAGAACCCAACCCAAACATAAGTACCTAACCTGGAATGCAAAGACACCACCTTGCTTTCCACACAGGGTCATGTTCTGAAGTTTAAGGTAAGAAAAAGAATAAGATGTGTTTGTGGGATTGGTCTGATGCCTTATTTCTGTTTTGTGAAAGCCTGGAGAATGTTGTGTTATGCAGCAAGACCAGTACCACTTCAGAACTGAGGTTAAAACTCCCCAAGTTGCTTTCATCACTAAATAAAAAAAGATTTGCTTCCTCTAGTTGTGGTAGGAACAGGAGCTCACAAATGGATTCCAGCTACACCTCAGGCTAGCTGTTAGCACGTGCTTAATTTTAAATGTATGATATTAAATGTCCCATGAATCCCAGAGACCTAACATTAAATAAAAAACTTTCCAGAAAATACAGCACTCCATTTTTCACTTCTGTAGGATGCAGGGTTGTTCACATTACACACGTTGCATACATTCCATACGTCAGCCAGTGGACTTGCCAAACTCCAGCCAGCAAGCCAGGACGTTTGTCCCCTCCTATCCTGAGGCAGCTGCCAAAGCAGTGGCACCACAAGGTCAGCAAGCTCCCAGTCTGGCTGACTGGACCTGAGACACCACTGGCTGAGGACCAGCAGGGAGAAGTGTTCAGCCCGGCAGCAGAATCACACTATCAGTGAGGTTGGAAAAGACCTCTGAGGTCACTGAGTTCAGCCTAAGGACCAACAGACCTTGCCAACTACACCATGGCACTCAGAGCTGTGTCCAGTCTTTCCTTAAACACCTTGAGGGATGGTGACTCTCACCACCTTCCGTGGCAGTCCACTCCAATGTGGAATCGCATTTATCAGACTGCTCCCTACAGGAAACAATTCTGACTGCCTGGATCTTGCTGATGCAAAGACATATTTAAAAATGAAACATCTTCTAGGAAGGGAATAGGGCCTGAACAGTAACAATCCTGCCAGATACTTTCTAAGGCAGTTGAACACTCCCAGAAAGGGTTAACAGAAGAACACAACCCTTATTACTGAAGTGAATAAAAATACTGGTGCATATTTATGAGTGGCCAGATTGATTTTGTTCAGTGAAGGAAAATGCTAAAAAGTACAGCAACACTTCTGGTTCCTTTTTGAGTATGTATCAACTACTGGGCTTATATCCTTGACAGTGAAACTTTCAAATTTAAGTTGATCTAGGAAGTCTGCAGGATAGAAATAGAAAGACTCATACAGGTAACACCAGCCAAAGCAGACATTAAGCTCTGCAGGTGCAGCATCAGGTCTCCAGGGCAATTATTGCTACAAGAGACCATAAACCACAAGATGGAGTGTGGGGCCAGTTTTTCCAGATAATTAAGGCACCTTGAGGTGCAGACAGGTACATAATGGGATTTTCCACAGTGCCTGAATGAACTAGAGATCTGATGAGCCTCTCAGCGGGAGTCAGCAATACATGCCCAGTCTACTAGGAAACTTCTCTTAATTCCAGCCAGCAAAATGGTTGGGCGCATTACTATCTTCCAAAATGCTAGATATTGCATAAAAATATGAGTATCTTGACTTGCACACTGCTGAGGTAATATCACTTACTTAGTAGTAAGTGGGTAGGAAACTGAAAGCTTCTTGCATGGTACATGATCTAACCTAAGTGATTTTGGGAGCTACAGCAACAAGTGGCAAAAAAATATTCTAGAGCCTTTAGAAGAGCAGAGACTGTAGCCACTGCAGGAGGGACCACTTCTGCAAGGTTCATCTGTAATCTCTATAAGTGCTGTTTGGATGCTTAGGGTATACAAGACACATTGCAGGGATAGCAGATATGATAAAGGGTTCTCCAGGAGATGTGTATCCTGCCAGGATAGTGGCTACAGGCTGCACAGTGAAACATCTAAGCCAAAGGACACTGAAAAGCTACATTTCAGCAACAGAAGATTACTCACTTTATCTTAAATCTCAGTGAGCTTATATAGGTACTCAAACAGAAGACTACTGGTACAAAGCTATTTTTAATCTTCTTCCAAAGACACTCACCTTCTTGATTTTTAAATAAATTCTCTTTAGGAAAAAGGAAAGTACCAACAGGTGGTTCTCATTGGAGTTGAGATTAACCTCTTTTTGACAGTCTCAGCTGTAAGCCTACCTACAGGTGAACCTGTGCAACCTGCTCTATGTGAACCTGCTTGAGCAGTAGGTAGTACAAGACGATCTCCAGAGGCCCCTTCCAACTCCAACCATTCTGTGGTTCTGTGAAAAGCAAGTGTTACAATAAAATGACCAATCCACGCACACAGAATAGGGTAGTTGGTGAAGAAGGCCCAAATGTATTCAACAGCACATAACAGCTGCTAATTATTGCTGTAACATACGCTGTTTAGAGAAAAAATTACATGCTATCTCTCTTCTACACATTCTTAGAACTACTTATGATGTAAACTATTTAGATTTATTATTCCGCTTTGACATTGAATATTCAATTTGTTCTTCATGCCAAAAAAATAAAATCACTACAAGAACAATGATTTCTATAACAATATGATTAATAGTTTCAGATCTGTCACTTCATACAGAAGTTCTGCAATTATTTTCCTTCTTAATGAACAAGTTTCCTTCAGCAGGACAAAAGTCTAAGAAAAACAGTCACACTGGATTTGTTTCTTCCAAAAATTATTTCTCTATTCTCATCTTTCCTTTCTCTGCATGTGTACTGAATCTTTTAATTGCCCTTTCTCCAGATGTTTAGAGAAATATTGCTAATTCGTTAGCAGGAATGCAGAACAAAACTGGAATGGTTGGACAAAGCTGAGACTCAAATGTTTCAATACTGTGCCACAGATGAGGAATTACAGAAATCCTACAGACCCTACTTAAAAAAGGATCTGCCATGCTAAACACTTGGATTTTACTGTGGACCTTTCCATGCTCACATGAGCTACTGAACAGACAGACTTTATATCCCGTTAACAGTAACAGACACCTTCAGATCCCAGGGCAGGCATGAAAAATAGTTTTCCCAATCATTTCACAGCTATCCGCGCTTCCCACAGTGTGCTAGTATACTCAACAAAGGAGAGTTATGTTTTTCCTTTTCACTGGTGTTCCTTTATTTTTATTGTGATTGAATTCAAAGGTTACCTGCAATCTGTATCATACAGGTAGGTAATCACAGGGATCTGTTATGGGGTCAAGTTATGAGTCTAAGTAATTGGCTGTGTCTTTCTCACTCTACTGTCAATTACCACAGCCTTCTTGGCAACAGCTTATCAAGAAAGCTATTTCTTAAAAGGCTCATTTAAATTTTAAGTTGACATAAAGATACTTTGTGAAATACAGGGATAAATCTCCTTTCCTTGATCCTGGTTAACGGACTCTGATTAGGCAGTGCTCTCGCATTTGGTACTGGGCTCACCAAATTTACTGTATCAATAAGTGGTTAACGGGGAATGTACGTCAAGAAAGATTAGTCATTTTTTAATTAATTAGCATAAAAAGTAAAAAGGGACTACATTTCTTGACTGTGCCTTTGGTTTGGTCCACCTGTATTACAGTAGCTGGCATCACTGGTATCAAATGACTAGTATCAGTAGTCAGCTGACATGGAACTGTATGTTATTGTTTACAATGGCCAGAATCCTTCTGCTAATGCTTGTATTGCAGAAATTATCAGGCAATACAATCACAAGTGCATATATTTATGCAATGATGACCAGAACCAGGTTAGTTTGTTACACAGACCAATTGCTTTCCATTCTGGTCCAAAGGATCAAGTGAATTAAAGCAAGAACAGCAGCTGCTCTGGGCACCATAATCCCGTGGTGAAGCTGAGGAACAGAGGGAAGAGAAAGATCTCACAGAAAACATTTAATACACAGAGAAAAAGAAGACAAATATGTAATGAACTCCCTTTACATCCATCATTCAGACAGAACATACCTCCTTGGCCATGTCAGTGTATTTCTGTTTTTCTTTTGGATCTAGAACAGACCACCAATCTGCCAAGATCTTGGTAGCGCCACGATTATCGAGGCGAGGATGTTCTTTCCGCACAAGAGAGCGGTGGCGTTTGCAGAACAAGAGAAACGCATTCATTGGTCGGCGAGCTCGTTGCTCTGAGGACTCCTCATCTTCAGTCTCATCAGCATCCTGCTCTAAACCATCAGGGCCAAGGAGCGGCACCTGGCAGAACCGAAAGGGAAGGGGTGTAAGCTCAGTTGTCTGCATTTCACACAAAGACTGAGACCCTGTGCACTGTGTGGGCGTGAGGGAGAGGCACACAGCCGTCTCCAAAGGCCATTCGTTCCTTCCACACTGAGTTCTACATCAAACCTCCTCACCTGATGGTCCAAGGTTCATTCATGCTCTGCAAGACTTAACATCGACTTCCAAGTGGAACAATTTCTAAGCTGAGGACCATTCTCTAGTAACAGTTCTAAAGGGGCTGGAGGGAAGAGATCCTTCCTACTCTCCTTCTGATAACCTAGAAATCATCTTAGTGGGATGAGGCAAGCAGAGCTACCTTGGACCTTGGTTATTCGTGTTTGCAACTACAGAGCACACAAGGAGGAACAGGCAACTCTCCAGATTGTCAGTTGTTTGTCCATCCCCTGCTCAGGCTGTGAGCAGCACAGCAGTGCAGCCACCACAAAGCTGCTCAGCAGAGGCAGAGGGCAAATCTCAATTGAATACGCTTCCAAAACGTTCTATCTTCACTTACAGGTCAACATATCATTCCTTCAAGGAATGAGCCACAGAACTTACTGCATGAGACAGAAAACAACCTCCTACCTAACCGCGACGCTGCTATTTTATACCATGTTGTGAAAGGACCTGTAAGGTCAACAGAAAGCACTGTCAGAGAATCAGGCTCTTGCTTATCCTTGTCAAGGTCATCCTCTCTTATCAGTGTACGGCTCAAGGCCGTCTCCTCAGCACTGACCTTTTCATTCCTGCCTTAGGAAGGCACCAAGGAGATACAGGTATGAATGCCATCCACATGCTGGAATAACCACATCTGCATAAACAATTCCTACTTCATGTTACAGACAATGAGTCTAACTGTGAATGTGTGAGGTGCCACATGGCATGAAAAAAGGGTAAGGTCAGCGTCATTGAAAAATAGCAAAATACCAAGTGTCAAACCAGAGACAGACTACTTCAGCTGTGCACTCAGCACTCCATAGGATAAGTTGAATTACACATGCATATATAGTAAAAACTGTAGACAGCTTTTTCCTTCTTTTTCCCTTTAAATCTTTGTAGTTTTTTAATCTTTAAAAAAGAAGAATGAAAACTTAAGTTTGGTATGCCCTTCAGAGCCATTAAAAGCAGATACCAAGCACAAGCCAACTTCATGTCTAAAATAAGCAATTAAAAAAAACCCACATCAAAACCCCACTTTTAACAATCAAGATTAGGATGTGCAACACATTATTAAAACAAAGTAGATAAAACTACTGCAATCTGAAAAAAATTGACCACTATTTTAAACACATGATTGATAATTCACTCTCTTGTGTCACTACCTGCTCTTACAGCCTTACGGGCATTGCATGGCATCATTTTTAATAGCTGTGTTTTTTCACAAAAGAGAACAAGACAACACAAAATAAAAAACACAGCTAGGGAGAATCCGATCCACCATTAACCAGCTATGGTCAAAACATCCAATAAAATCTACCTTATCAATATCTTCCTCTTCTTCTTCCTCTTCTTCCTCTTCAGAGAAGTCAAGGAGTTTCTTGGCAAGCAGGGGATGCCACTGAAGACACTTCCTTTTTGGTCGCTTCCCAGTTCCTTCACCTTCTGTTGAGTGATCCTTATTCCTACTACTGCCTTTCATTACTGTGACCTGTCATGCAAAAATATTGATAAATTCACAATGAACCCTTAGGCATAAATGACCATCAAATCAGTGACAAATATATGAGGCACCTATGTAAGACTCTCAGAAATTTCTGGCATGATATTAGAGATTTATTCCAATTATCAACATAAGCAGGGATGTACTTTATGCAATCTTAGCACTTCAATGTAATGCTTAGAGTAACTAGCAATACACAATTTAAGAACATGAAGTAAGGATGCTAGCTAGTCCAGCTCTCAAATGTGCTCCTGGCTGAAGGATGAGAGAAGTCCTTCACTAGCCCAGTGAGTGACTCCATAGCTCTCTCACACCTATATCCATTGCAGCTTTTTGTATTTTGCCACTGCAAATATCAATGTCAGGACATCCCTCTTTCTCAGAGTGGAACATACCACCAGCCACTCATGTGTTGATCCTGCACTTATATACATCAATGTAGATACAGAGTCCCATGACACTACAAACTAGGATTTGTCCAGTGCCATTAAAAGGTGCAACAGGGAAATCTGAAGCCCTAAGAGAAGTGAATTTTAATCCACAAATTGGAAGCAAAGAACCAGAGATAGTTATGTTGACATTTCCAAAGTACTGCGCAGGAAACAAAAACCATGTGCTCAACCAAGTGCATGCAGAAGACAAATCATGTTTAGTTGTGTGTGTGTCCTTATCTAAAAGATACCTCAGAACTACCTCTTAGTAAAAATATGTGCTTAACACATCCAAACCGTCAGTATAAGGGTACACTTAAGAGATGTGCTATCCATCTAAGGGACAAATGAATATATATTTATATAAAAAACCAAAATCAGCACATCACATCCAAGTACTGAAGTGCACAAGTACTGCTGGCACACAGTCTGATCCCTTGTAGCCTTCTGTTAGCAGAGTGTAGTAGCAGTGGTAGTCCTGACAGGAGCATGGTTAGCTTTCCAACAAAACAACACAGACATCAAAAACAAACTGAAAGAGTGATTAGCCAGCGACATCTTTACAAAGCAAATAAATTTGATGAAAACTCACTGGAGTTTCTAACCAGTAGGATAAAGTCGCTGCACTAAGCCCTGGTCCCATGGGCAAAGCCAGAAGAAGCTGTGTTGCTGACTCAGGAAAAGGGCACAGAAAGAGTCAAACCTTGTAACTGCAAGGCCACAGCTCATTTTAGGATGCTGCTTTCTGGAAGATGCCTGGTGCAACACTAATGTTTCAGCTTACAGTGGCAAAAGAGAAAGCTGCCACTCTATTGCACTTGTACTTAGACCAGCTGCCTGAGTCACTGTGCCACCTCTGGGGCAAATACCCTACAAGAACTATCTTGCACAGCTCCAGTCAAGCTCCTACATTTAGTGAGCACCATTTCTGGTTTAGGATGATCTCTTCCTGGTGTTTCTTGCTGATTAATTCACTGGCATTTTGGCAATGTGCCCTTGCTAGCACCAGAAACATGCATAAGCAGCTGCTTTCCCAGCAGACTTCAGTAGTGCAGAAAGCTGAAGCTCCTGGAGGAGCAACTGAAGCCTGAAGGAAAGAGGTTCAAAACTTTAACCTACATTTTAAAATGGCATTTTCCTGGACATATATTGAAATTTGTTAGATCCTCCCCAATCATCAGCAGTACCTGCCCCTCTACTAATTAAGAAAACCCTGTAACTTCATAGTAACTTTGTCCCATTAAGTGACATACTTTGTTATCCACATAATGCTACTTCTACCTGGAAAACATTTAAACTTTGATTTCATATCCCACAATTCTCTGTCCATTTTCTATAACCAACTCCTGTAGGTTATAGGGAATTTTATATAGCACATAACCACGCACCATTACACCTAAACTTCTTTCCATGACTTGCAAAGCAGATCCAAGTATACAAACCACTTTGTCTTAAAAAAAACAAACATTTAAATGTGGAAAATTAAGCCACAATCCAGTATAATGAAACGTACATTTGAAATTGTTTTTACTCCTCTATGACCTCTGCCATATACCACACTGCACTGTGCTCTCCATCTGTCTCTCTTCCTAAAGTGCTGAACCACCATTTGCTTTTGTTTGGGCTGTTTTCAAACACAAATCAACAAAGCTCAGTTAATGTTCAAGCAGGAACTTCAGCTCCCGTGGGCAGCAGAGATTCGTTCAGAGATTGCTAAGTGATACAGATCTGCCTATTACTGCAGTCAATAAAGCATGTGGCCTATTTCTGAGCAGGATAAATACACCACAAGTACAACAGGGAGAGCTACTCCAGCCCTTACCACTCACTCGTGTACATGAGCTAATCATACGGCTTCTGTCTACAATCAGGCCTAAGTATGATGAGTACTACTAGTAGCCTTCTAACTTGTTAGTGTGAAACTAAATTAATGTTTGAGAAGTGCTCCATGATCCTCCTTTACAAAGCTCAGTTGAAGTCTCAGGGTTATTTTAACAATAGCACTGCCCTTAGAGCTGCCGCCTCTCTGCCTGCTGCCCTTAAAAGGATGAGCAAGGGAAGACTTCACAGGGCTTAGGTGTATTTTACATGTGTTCCCCATCACCCGAGGCCCTGCCTATGCTCTATCCTGAGTTTGGCAAGGCAGCAGAGGGCCAGGCATCAGTCATGTTTCAAATCCCAAAGGGACTCTCAATATCTTACACCTCTGCACCACAGCTGAGCTCACAAATAATTTTTGTTTTTCATTCATGAAGGCTAGGTATTACATACTCACCACTAAAATAAATTAATCAAAGCTCATCACACTTTAGTGCTAAAATAAAAATGTACACTCAGCTTCTGGAATGCAGGGGATGTTCATTAGGTTGTTTTATTAAATTTTGAACTGTTTTACAACACAAAGTCAGATACTGGCTGTCATACAAGCACCATTTACCACAGAAAAACGCAGTCACTCTTTGCTTCTGTTTTGGAGAGAATCTCTGCAATGGTCAACAACAAAACCCCTCCTGATTTTGACCCCAATGATGGAAGGACTGAGGCCACAGACAGACTTCAAACTTTATGTTTACCTCATGGCCTGGAAGACCCTCACTTTTCAAGTATATCAAGCTATGCACTCTACCCTCTATGCCTGCTCTTTCCACTAAGGTAGGGGGTAATTCATAACACGAACACATAAAATTATTTCCTTCCCCTTAAGGGTGGGTCATATCCTATTTTTACATACTTTTTGGTTTCCAAATCCTCTTTCCCCATTTTTATTTATTCAGGTCTCTGCAAATTTGACCTACATTTCAGAGACTTTTTTTGGTGTGCACTTTATGCTGATGCCCCTCAGTCAAATATAGGATTGGTAAAATGAAATGTTCTTATTCTGTATTACATCACATATGACTTTTCCTGTTAAAAATGGATGCCAACAGTGTGGTAAGCTTGTTTTCCTCTGGATTGCTTCATCTTTTATTTTACTACGCCCCCACTTTATGGGCATTTGTGTCCCAATTGTTGATACATTCACATATTCATATAATTATGAGAGAAACGCATTAAAAAATCTAGGCAAATGCAAAATAGAGCTAACAAGGACATGGACGTTTTCCTTACAGTGAGATGTAGCAGAATGCATGTCCAATTACACAACAGTGAAAGTTTTACTGGCATTATTTACTTCTTGAATGGCAAAACATCAATGGAATCCAGTTATCTGACTCTTAGGATTCTATTTATCTGATTTCTTTTTGCCCTTGACACATTGTCAATAGCATGTTAGCTGCTTGCTTTACATGAGAGACTGGAAACTGGCAGACAGAAGCAAGCAAAAATACCACCTGTTTCTCTTTCAGGGATCCCCAAGCACGGGTAAGCATCTCTACTAGTATGCTTTTAAAGAAAGAGCTGGACTGGACCCTACAAGAACTGAAGCACACATTTAAGCTTGGCAATTGAAAAGTTCCATACAAAGTCACAGAACAAGCAATGTGCAATCTCTGAGAGATCTGGGCTTGAAAGTGGAGAAGATACACAACACCTGAAGTGCAAAGTTTGCAATAACTGGAATTATGAACCAAAACACACAAAAAAAGTAATTTCCTCTACAGATATCAGTAAAAAGATCATGTATCTTTTAAGGCAGATGTAATGGCTTTTAGAAGTTTGCAAGAGTAAAAATTATTAAAACCAGACAAGACTTTACAAGTTACTTCTCAGGTTAAGGATGACAAAAATGAAGTGACAGGCACTAGGGATAAAGTAGGAATATTTCAACAAGACAAAGGTATGGACAGCTTTCGTTAAAATAAGCCACATATGCTTTATAATGTCACTAGAGGATACCTGTCAAGGCTGATATTCATGATCCATTGACAGCAAGATACCCTCAGGGTAACATTCTACATCTACTTTTAGTGCATTTACAGATCAAATATTACATCAGTACAACAAATTTAAGAATTTTCTTGTGTGTGTGTGTGTCTGTGTGTGCTGGCTGTCCTTCTGGTCCTAGAAACACTAATCAAAGAATCACAGTCTTCTTGGCTGTCTTATAAATATGTACAGCTAATAGAGCTTTAGAGGGAAAAAAAAGTATTCCTTAAGAAAAGAGGTGGATGGAAGGAAATCAGAGCATTGTTTAGCTTTTTACTGCCTATGTTTCTATTTCTAATAGAAACTGTTTCACAAGTCTCTTTTTTTAAGTGTTCATTAACAAGCATTTGATTAAGTTTGGTAATGTTTTGATTTTTTGCTATCTTCCTCTGTTATTTATAAAACCTTATACACACAGGTGACCAACTTTAGCTGTATAAATTTTGGGACTATGTCATCCAAGTGTTGATCTGCCACTGAGACTGCTGCTTGTGCTACATAAGCTACACGCAAACTACATCCACAAACACCAAAATCCTTATAAAGGTTTGCAAAAGCAGCCAAGTGCTCTAAGGCATATGCTGTAAAACAGGTTAGAAAGAAATGCAAGACCTGCAAAAGCAGAATCCCTTAGACATGGATTGTGACTCCCTGTTGGAAGATTCTCCACAGAGTAACATCTGAGCTTCAGCAACTCCCATTTCCATGAAGACAGTGGAAACTCATTTCAGATTTCCTGTTACCTTAAGAAAAACCCCACATTTACTGGAGCCCAACTGGGCCCTTGGTTGACTCAATGAAGATTACTGGTACAAAGGAGCAGAGGCAGAGTTTCAAGTGGATTTTCCACACTTTCTGCTCCGTTTTACACTAAATTCTCTACTACATGATAAAAAAAAAATGCTAATAAGAAATGAGAGGACTGAACTATGACACTAATAGCTTGTTGTTTTGGGGACTACTGAGTCAGTGACTTGAGCTGTTTTAATAAAGAAGCAGGAGACTGAGTTCAGAAGCAGGGAAATGAGTTCATGTTCTCAGCAGTCTAGTGAGCTGAAGAGGTATTTGGATTTTCACATGAAAGGAAAAGGAGATTGCTTGCTGTAAAATACACCAACACAAATACAGAAAGGGTTTTTTTAAAAAAAATAAGTTTATTTTAGCTCTGGAATAGATGAACCAGAATATTTCTATAATGTATGACAAAAACCAGTTGGCACTAATTGCTGACCAGTCAGTGAATATACTCTTTATGGCTTCACAGCAGAAAGCCATTAATGAGCTTTCTAATTTTCAGAGATGTGATGGTTTAATGGGGGACATGCTGAGACTCAATGGGGTCCTGTTTGCCAGCGGAGGTTTGGAAGAGACTGTCACCACACGAAACACTTAGCATCACAGCTACAAGTGTTAGTTAATTTTTAATGATATGCTCTTCCATCTTCAGAAATTATTTTAAACTGTTCCTTATTCTCAAACTCAGATATCAGTTGTTTGCTTTCTTTGTTCTCTAATACATAAAATTAAACCCCAAGATCATTGAAAAATGTCAACAGCACTTTTTTTAGATTTTGGGTTGTTTTTTTAAGTATCCCTTTCATACCTGCCGAAGAGGAAGAAAAGCAACAAATAACACAAAAAAATAGAGTTTAAACTCAACTCTACTCTTTCTCTTTTCATCCAGACATGCCAAACAAGAAATATTTTCTTTGGCATTTTTTTAATGCGAAGAAATCAACTAAACTTTGTCTAGTATGAAAAACACTTTATGTTGAACGACTGCACTCACTACAGCACCTTTTGACTCTGTGAAGTGGCTCGCAGGTGCAGATGAAGGGAAAGAATTGATGGAAGAGTTTGCCTTGCAGAAAAAGGTCTGGGGCTGTAAGTCATCTTTACTCAAACAGAAGTATATTAACAGAAGCCCAGAGTCACTTAGGTAAAAACAGTTGTCTGAGACTTGGGTCTTAACCATAACAAGACTTTTTGTTGCCTTGAGTTTAAGTTACAGTAGGACATTAACTATTCTAGGACTCATTTTAGACTTCAGAAGCTGCAGAGGCAGAAACACAAAAACCAGAAACCCAGTAAGTTACAGGCTACAGTTATACTTACTTCACCAAGCAAGACTCCAGTGACACACGGATAGCCAAAATTTCTAGGTCACAAAGTACAGAAGACAAGCATTGTTGGGGTGACATCCACCTTTCTGGACACCAAGTGCTAACCATCCCTCATGCCAAAAGATCACCAGCAGGTCTGCCTACCAGCCCTCTGCATCTGCTCGAGTAATGCACCTGGATCATTAGCCTAGCAACTTCCCTTGCCTGGAGCTCCTGCAGAGTAAGGCAGGGGTTCTCTTGCTGCATGCTCTGTGCAGCACTAACACAAAGGAACCACAAACTGGGGAGCAGGGCAAGGCCTCCTGAACATGTAGGGGAGGTCACTCACCCAGGGGAGGGACACACCGGGACATCTACACTACCAAACCTGGCTCTGATCCTAGGAGAAGGAGATGTAATCCACAGAGCCCGGAAATTCTGGCAATCCTTTTGCTCCAAAGCAGCATTTCTTTTTTGTTCCTACATTTGCTGCCATGACAGGAGAGAACACCAAGAAACCTGCAAAGGTGAGCAGAATAAATGCCTGAAATTCAAAACACAGAGGCAGCAGAGCCCAACCTACTTTCCAATACTTCCTCCCACAGAGAGGAGATAATAATAACTGCTTCAAAGCCCTCTACTGACACCAGAGTAATTTATCAACAGAGCACTTTTCCTCCAGGAACACAGAATAGACTGTAAAATGCAACCACCTCTCAGACAGGAGATGAGTGCTTGTCTACAGAGCACCGTAGACCATAGCAACAGCACAATCCAAAAAAACACTGAGTTTCAGCAAGGTAGAGCTGAGAGAGCCCACCATGAAAAATTTGCTTTGTGTTCCTGTGTGTTCCTACCTGAGCCTGTATGGGGAGCAGCTTTTCAGGGAAGACAGCTGTAATTTCTGCATTTCCCATTATTTCAATATTGCAAAATGAAAATCTTTGTGATCTGTCAACTGGATCACCAGGAGTTGTAGCTCTCTAGCTTTTGCAAGTCAATGCTTAATCTCGGCATAAAGAGTTTTAGCAGCCAGTGAGCTCACAGGTAAGATGGCCACAGAAAAAACTTAGTGAATTTCAGTGCATGGATATCAGATCACTCCTAGGAGGGCATCTGCAGTACAGCAACAGCTTCCTCACTGAAGGGCCTATCAGGTAAGAAATCAAAGTCAAATTGGAGTTTTATGTGAACAAGAACTATGGCCTGCTCACAGCCTTCAGAGGATGAGACCCTATTAAAGAAAGAAAAAAGAAGTAAAAAAGTACATGTCCTAGACTTGCCACTCCCAAAGCTCTGTTTTTATCTGTGATTAGCAGGCATACAAATTGCTGTAGGGTGCAGTCATGGCAGAAACGCAGCCAAGTGCTTTTGTACAACACAGAGCAGCACAAAGAGGAGACGTTCCTGCAGCAGCCATCGTAGGGGGAGCAGAGCTGAATGGTAAAATTGTTCAACTCTCCTTTTCACCTCTTGTTGATTGTGTCCCAGTATCTTCTGCAAAACCAGAACAGTGCAGCTGCGTCCATCACTACTGTAACCCATTCTAAGGTTTACCATGTGCATAACAGAGCTTTCATAATAAACTTCACTCATAATTACCACCAGTGTCAGGGGAACCATATACAGCTGTATGAGCAAATGAAAGAATTACTCCCTTAATGCATATTTAATAGGTCATAAAATATCCCTGCACAACCCCATATTATATTTTGTCTACTTCTGTTCTCTTCAATTCAAGTGCAATAAGCTAAGGCAGTTGTCTAAACATTCCCTTGTACTGATACTACTCCCTACTCCTATGGAAGAAGAATCAAATGAATGGCTGCAGAAAGTATTTACTCACCTTTGTGTACCTTCAATATAAAGCCCATAAATCAAGGCAACATAACTCTTATGCATCTCAGAAACAACCACAAAGAAGCTACGCAAGAATTTCAAATAAAAGAGGCTTGTGGAATGTTCACTAACAGAAACAGCGCAAGACTGACTTGATAATAAATTCTGGGCTACTAAAATATTTTCTTCAGAATCAAATTGTCACAATCACCTTCCATCCTCTTCCCCTACTAAGAGGGGCAAGTGTGTAAAGCCAAAAATGAGAAGTGAACCCCTTTGAGTCTGTTTCCTGTATGAACCCCTCCCTACCAAACTCTGAATTATTTTCCAAGCTATTGACCATATTAAAGAAGCAACACTTTGCCAAAACACCTTGTATCTCATTTAGGCATAACCCAAGTAGGTAAACAGAATGCCAAGGAAGAGCAGAATTTTGCTAAAACAAATAGCTACAAATCTCTTCTCACAAACAACAGGAGTAAATGGTCTCAGATTTAGATTGGATATAAGGAAAAACTTCTCCACCAAAAGGGTTGTCAAGCACTGGAACAGGCTGCTCAGGGATCTGGTTAAGTCACCATTCCAGGAGGTCTTTTTTTTAAAAGACATGTAGATGTGGCGTTTAGGGACATGGCTTAGTGATGGACTTCAACAACCCTGAAGATTTTTTTCCTAACTAAACAATTCTGTGATTCCATTAGAAGTAAGTGGAAAGCAAAACAATTTGCACATATTTATCAGTTATATTTGTATTTATCATCTTGCTAAAGGCAGCATTTTAAAACTCAGGAATGAACTTTTAATTCAGACTAGATTTCTCATGCAGTGGTTTAGTCCGATCACAGAAAGAGACACTAAAGATAAAGGAACTTTAATTCTGATTTTGAAAGTATCACTGCCTCTCAGAACTATGCAGATCCACATAAAAACCTTTTGGGTCTGTGAACATATGTAATGATTTCAGAAGTAGATGTATTATCTTAATACACAATTTTCAAGTGCCATCTAGTGGTTATTTTCTTTTCTATTTCGATTTGAAATTTTTTAAAAAAATAAACCTTTTCCTTATCTTTAAAATTTTTTAAAAGTTTGTTATTTTTTATCACTTCCTATTATTTTATGATGTGACTCTTGACTGTGCAACGGTAGATAAAAGCTTGAATTAAGCCTAAGTTTGAGCATCCTGATGAACTCAACTTGGGCCAGAAAAGAGCTGATTTTAGAACTAAAGAACTGAAAGAAAAAGGGAAAAAAAATCCACCGAATCTTATCCATCTGATCCACGGAAACAAGGCACAAAGGTCAGTTCATTACATAGAGCTTTTTCATTACAACTTAATGACTTCTTATCATGAGAAAATTCTGACTTGTTAGTGTAAACAACTAGAGTGTCAATTAAACATACAAGAAAATCCTGGAGAAAAAAGTGTGTTCTAAGCATTCCTCACACTGGATAAAGCCAAAAATCCACAGTGCCATATCAAAAGGTTTCTGGTTTACACTCAATCCAACCTGTGATGTTACACAGGCTCAAAACTTAAACCACTCAGCAAAATCCGGCCACTTAACATACTAGTCTCATAATTGGAACAATTACTTCATGTCTTCTGTGTCCCATCTCAAATATCTTCTTATTTCCAAGTGTAAGGAATTGGGCTCACCAAGTATCCGAAAAAATGGCTAAATGTGTACATGCAGTAGTGAGCCCAAGGTAGCATCAAACCTTCAGTGTGTACCATGCAGACAACCTGTGTGAAACACGCAGAGCATATCAAATCCTGAACTTAATATGCATAGGAAGACATGTTATGTGCTTCAATTCCACCTGGAAATTTATGGAAGACTGTCCGGCCACCAACCAATCAAGGAAAGTATCTGGCCTTCTCCACGATGAAACACTGAGAGCCTGAAAGTAAGATGGTTCTGTTGCTGTAATATACTTTTGCAGAGCTGCAGTAAAATGGAAATAATTGTGTGCCCACCTCTGGCTATAGAAAAAGTACTAGAACTCAAAGTCTAAGACAAGGCCAAAGTTAAAAACATACTGTTACCAAATATCATCTTTGTTATTATTCTACTGAAAGGCTTGTTAGCTGTGGCAGAAGCAAATTCTCTAGGGGAAAAAAAATAATTTTACATCTTAGATCTCAGTAATTCTGTCTTGAATTCAAAGCATTTTAATAAAAGGTAGGAACATTGCTGTCTTCCTAACTTTTGCAGTTTGGAAAGGGTCTAACAGAAATGAAAAATCTTAGACAAAAGGTCAGAAACAAATTCATGGTCAAACTGGGAAGAGAGTTTTTAACTCTGATCCCAGTCTCTGCTCCCTTCTTCTGTCTCTCCTTTCCAGAAAATGAAGACATTGAAATGAAAAATTTCACATTCAGCAATCTTTTTGTGTGCTTGTTCCATGGGTAATCGCAGAGACATTACCCATGCCCAGCAAGGCACACTTTGGATGCAGCTCCCGGCGGGTGTCCCCGGAGCTGTGGAGCTCAGAGGATGCAATGGGAGCGACAGGCAGCTCAGCATGGCCCCCAGGCAGGGTCACACTGCTGCCCCTGCACCCCATGGCCCCTGCATAGCCCCCAGGCAGGGTCAACACTGCTGCCCCTGCATCCCATGGCCCCTGCTCAGCCCTCGGGAAGCAGCACAGCCTGGCTGAGCCAGCGGCATCATCCCAGCGTGGCACCAACAGCAAGGAGCTCGCTGGGCAACCCCATCGACTCGTGGGACCCACCACTCCAGGGGACAGCCCTGGGAGCACCTCACTGGAGAGCTGAGTCCAGCCTGCCACTCCTTGTGCGTGCTACCCCTCACACACACTGCCGAAGCTGCCTGATCCAGGGCTTATCCCACACCCTCAGTGTAGTAAGCCACCTACAGGTCCTGGAAAACTTACGTGATAGTGCAACTACCCCTGGGCAATTGGATAACAAGCAACACAAAGATCTGGAGATGGCAGGAGATCACAAAGTTGTCCCTGAATACAAGAACAGCACATATATACAGAATGCCTGAAAGAGTAAAACAAACAAAACAAAACAAAACAAAAAAAAGCCTAACACACATTTTGAAGGAAAGGAATAAACAATGTTACTTAAAAAGCCCTCAGAAGGCAGAATAGAAGGTAGAATGCTATCTTATTCCATGTATAACCTCAATAAAGCAGCCTTGGTTATTTAGCACATTAAACTCCCCTTTAAACACCTATCAAAATAATCTAAAGTTCTGTAGTTCCATTATCCTGTTGCCTAAATTGTTGTACTCAGCTAATTCAGTTAATCCATTAAAAAGGCACAAATTTTGGTCTACACTGCTTCAAGTTCTTTCTAGGATGAGAGTATTTTGTATTCCCTCAGGTGTGTCCCCTCTAAGAGCTCATGCATTAAAATGATATGAGCCAAGTTAGCAAAGCAGTTCCCCCAGGATGCCATGCAACACCAGCAAGTTCACTCCTCTTTTTGCAGGTGAAATGTGAGCTAAAATTCTGCATAGAGACTTACAGTACTTTACTTGATGGAAAAGGTCTAAAGATCAAGCCCACACAGCTTAACATTTTAAAAACGTTATTTTACTTTCATACCACAATTTTTAAAATTGCTTTAATTGAGAGCTACATATATTCCAGAATGAGCTAGAAAGCCCTGTATAAAGGCAAACAATGTGTAAATGTGGAACTGAGTAGGTCCTTATTTCACTGATGGCAATCCACTGTAGCATTACGGCCACATTCTCCTGAAACTTTGTGGATGTCAAGTATGAATGGTTTCAAATTCCTGGAAGAAAACACGCTACCAAGAAAATGTGTTCTTTGCCAGGGAGGTAGCTTGATGCTAGAAGACATTTCAGAGATTTTTCCCTAACAATCTCTCTCTCTCTTTGAACCAAACCATCAAAAGTAAGCGGGGCTCTAGACAATGCTCCCATTCTCAAGCCATATGCATGCTCATATGCAAAAATGCATCACCACCTCGAGTTCTGCTGAACATAACAGTCTCTTTTAAGGAGAAAGAGACTTGGCTTATTTTTAATTCACAGAAAGACAATCACAGGATTCAGCAACATCCACTTCAAAAGATCTAAAGCTAGAAATGTGACATGAGCTGCATGTGAAAGATTTAGGAAAATAACCCCTTTTGCATTGTTCCTCTTAAAATGCCATAATATAGTTACTAATTTTCATGCACTAACAAACCATTATTTCAAGAGAAGGGCAATATTAAATACTAAATTCAGTAGCTAGGGGTCTCTAGTCCTGCTCAAGGCAGACCTAGCTTCAAAGCTGAACCATGATGCTCAGGACCCCACACAGGGACAGAGAATCCACCACCTCTTTCACCACTCTCACAATGGAGGGTTTTTCCTAATGTTCAACCCGAATTTCCCCACCTGAGACTTCTGACAATCACCTCATGTGCATCTCTAAAAGGAGACTAGGTCCCTCTTCTCATAACAATCCTACAGATAGTTGGAGTCCACTGGAGCATCCCAGCAGCCTTCTCAGGTGAAGCACAAGGAGCTCTCACAGCCTTTCCTGGTATGCCATGTGCTCTGACCCAACCCCCTGCGCAGTCCTCAACTGTGCATCCTACAGTCCCTCTGTATGGGTACTCAATCTCAGGAGAAAATCTGCTGTCTGTGCTCCTGCCCACACAGCCCAGCCTACAGTCTGCTTTTGTGGCTACAAGGTCTTGCTGCTGAATTCTAGTCAACTTACTGCCCGTTAGGATCACCAGGTCTTCTTTGCAAAGGTGTTTTCTGCCTTTCTTTTTGTTAAACTTATTGGGATCCTACTAGCCTATATCAACTTTGCCAAGTTCCTCTGAAGGGCAGCTCCTGTAATCCACTAGATCCACCAATTTGGTGTCACCTTTGATTTGCTGAGGTGCACTCCAACCCATCTTTTGTATCACCAATGAAAATATTCAACACTGGAACCAGTATCAGCTCCCTAGGAACACCGCCAATAACTCTCTGCCAGTTCAATGCTGGCTCAGCCAATTTTTCACACACTGCAGTCTAACCAACAATCCATCTAGGTGGAATTCAGTTTGGCTCCAGGGATGCTAATGGAAGCATCAAAAAACTTGGTACCAAAGTAAACAAGGTACTCTGCTCTCCCTTTGCAAACAGCTTTTTCTCTTCATCACTTCTTCACACTCAGGAAAAATTTTCCCATGGTGAATTCATGTTTGGCTGTTTCCTGTCCTCCTCTTGTTCTTCATGTGCCTAGAAATGACTTCTAGGAGGACCAGTGCTGCAGTCCTCTCAGTGATCAAGCTGAGGTCAGTCAGCCTGCTGCTTCCCAGATGTTTCTTAGTGCCTTAGAGCACAATTAAACACCTCTGGGTCTGATTTCTTCCGCCTGCATGATCCACAGGAATGATGACCCTGTTTCATTTGACCGGTGGTGACCTGAGATTACAACCATGCTACCTGTTTGCCAACAATTCCAAATGCAGAAGAGCTGGAAATACTGGTATCTGGAGAACAAGCAGCACAGCTAGTTTCAACCCTTCCTGTTTCTTTCAAGAAGCTACCCAATAGTACAAACCAAAGTTTGCAAACACCTCTGCCCCACTTAAAAAAAAAAAATTAAAATCCATTAAATCTAAACATGGCAAGGTATTTTAATTGTGTTTGAAAATATGAGTCCAATTTAGTCCAAGCTTTCCTTTACATTCTAAATTTCTAAAAAGCTTGTTTTTCAATCAGGGTAAGAACAAGTTACTGTGATTCTGAGGCAAGTACTAAAAAAAATCTCAGCAAGAGAGCAAGAGGAAACAAGCGACCTTCCTCATCAAATAATGTGTGGCACCTAATGAAAAAAATCTAAAATCCAGATGTTTGCCATCCTGGGAGGTCTGCAGTGGACAGGTTGTTCACAAGTCTGCTGTTCTAGGCTCAAGGGTCTAAATACAAACAAGTCTTCCCTAGAAGTCTAGGTCCCTGATGAACTGATAAGCAGCTGGACAAACAACCACACATAATTTGCTCAACGACAACTTTGCTCAGAAATAATGAAGATTCCAAAGGACATCAATAAGCTTGGACAGGACTTCCCAACCTAATTTTTAAAATAACTTACTCTGTTTGCCACAATGTGCAGTTTGGGAGAAAACAGGTGGAAGGCCTTTGCATTACTCTAGAATTGCCATAGAATACTTCAATTTGGCAGCAGTCTCTGGGGCTCATGGGTCTTTCATAAGTCTTAAATGGCGACACAAAGAATTTCATTGCAAGAGATCTGTCAGTCCGCTCAAAAATCAAACACTTGAAGTCATCTGAGACAGTTCCTTCTGTAAGTAGTCCAGGTTTGCACTTGAAACCTTCGCAGGAAGCAGGAAAAGATTTTTCTTTTCTTTTTAAAGAGATTTTAAATGAAGGGGCACTTTGGAACACAAAAAGCTCTCAGACATGGCTGTGGCTGCGGATCCTTGCTTATTAAAGGCTGGGCTCTTAATGAAGCCCTCTCAGAATGGGTGGATTTCATGCGAATGTGAACGCGAACACACATCCGTCGTTAAGCAGCAACTCAGAAAGACTGACTGGTCTTTTGTCTTCATCTTCTGATGCCCATTCATAATGTAATACTATTCACAATGCTGGACCCTTTTTGTAATTAAATAAATGAATTTTAAAAAACCAAACTCCAGTAATAAAAAAGTTTTAAAAATACGAGCAAACAAACCGTAATTCATTTAGGCTCTCATCACGCTCAAAAAATTATCTTCATTTGTATCCAACATTTTCAAAAGATTGAGGAAACAGATGGGTTTCTTCTGAACACTCAGGGTTATCAATGATGGCAGGCTTCTGTACACAAGCAAGTACTTGTTATGCAGTTTACCACTCCTTGTGTTCCTGGAATGAGTACATCCAATCACCTATGGTCATTATCTATGACCTGAGTTCCTCTGCTGATGTAAACTGGAAAGTTGTGGCAAAGGAAAGAAGTAGACTTAATGTGGATGTTCCAGGTTATCTGATCAGCCGTACCTTCTTCATACTGCTATATAGACTCCTTTAGTTCAGTGGACCTCTTTTAGTTCTAATGACCTATTCTTCCATGATCAATAATTAACACTATCCTGAATTCTTGCTGTTTGGGACGTTCATGAAGTTACAAGTTACACCACAGACAGCTTAAAAATTTCCTCCAGATAGGAAAATTATTTTTCTGGAACATGAAAAGTGGAAGATAAACTCACATGTCTGTGCTTCAACATCTTTTCTGTTTTCATTGCATCAGATTAAAATGACTCATCCCAGTCCCCAACTAAAACAGGATTTGTGAAAACTGGCTCTTGGTAACTCTTTCTGATGTTGGCATTAAATATCTCAGTTTGCTTTATATCACAGTTAAATTATGACAAGTCAAACATTTGGCTAAAGCTTAGGAAGTGCAAATGAGTTCTCATCATTGTAAACATTCTCAGTACAAGGGCAAAGTCAGCGCACAGGAAAAAGTAGATCACTTCCACAGTCAATTATCTTTAATTCACACTTCCAGTGCACAGGCCTATCCCTGCAGGAGAAATCCACAGATATAAGACAGCAAAGGCAGATTCCCAAAATGTAAAAGCAAAGTATTCAATATAAAACATTTACACACTGAGTATTTTCTTGAAAAGAAGGATGTCTCAGGACCATCCATGGCAGCATCAGCAACTTCCAGTACAACATAACCAGCCAGAGGGATGATTTAAGGAAAAAAAGCAAAAGAAGAAGAATTGTAGGAAAACATTTGATGTAGGCATTCCTAAGAAACACTGGGTCTGGAAAGAGTGCATAAAACACATAAAACTAACACATAAAACACAGGTTCCATCTGCTGCCAAGTCCCATGGTCTGTGATTCAGCTCTTTGAGCACATATGAAAATGTGTGAGTGTATATGAGAAGTGTGGAAAACATTTGCCTTTCAATTTGGGGTTTTGTTGTTGTCAGCTATTCTCTTTTAATAACGCCTTGTACACCTCAAAAAAAATGTTGCCACAAGTAGAAGATATTGGCCTGTACTGTTTCATTAGATCTCCTTTTGGCGAAATTTTCTGCAGAACCACTGAGAAAAGTACCAGAGGCCCATAAAAACTGAAAGGAGAAGTTCTCTTAGTAAAATGGATTATTTAAACTTTGGGTTCTCATTTTGTTTATATTATTACCTATTTAAAATGCACATTTCTTAACCAACAGTCAAAGAAGTGGCTTCATGAAAAAAACTGCAACAGTCTGGCTCCAGCTGGGTGGTAAGAACTGCTCCTGTAGTTCTCCAGCAGAAAAAACTTAAAACAATAAACCTCCAGCCAACATAAAAAAACCACTTCACAAGCAAGCCACACCTCAAACAAGATTGGATAGTTAAGATTACAGGTAGGCTTTATGGGTTTTATCTTCCTATCTTTATAACCACAGAGAAACAAAGATGGAAATATTGCTTTTCTCAGTTCTTTTGATCACTACTGGGAATCTTTGCTGATTGTTTAACACATATAGAATTGAGTGCTTGTGAATGCCTCCAAACTTTTAATGAGCTTTACAAACGGTATTATTATGCTTATGTAGATATTCCTAGATAGAAATACAGATACATCTTGTCTAAACCTATATCTAACAATGTACACATGTCAGGTCATAAACTCAAGGTTTTACATCCAGCTGCTCTGCTACAGGAGAAGTGGCAGCTGTGCCCACAGACAAGTCAAAATACAGTTTACTGAAATGAAACTATCAATACAAAACTATTCATGTAAAGAGAGTAATTGTTGATGAAATCCCTCTACATTTAAGGAATGAATCTCTGAGTAGAGGAGAATTTTCCATTTTTTACGTTGAGGGGTACAGCAATGTCATTGAGGTTTATCTTTTTAATAATGATTTGCAGCACAGTCAGTTTTCAATCAAGGAATTCATCATATCCAAGTAATTGTAAATGATACAATGAAGTCAGAGGATAGTTCCTATTTGCTGTCAATTTAGTTTACTCAAATGTGGCAAATATGCTTTCAGTTTTTCTTGAAAGCTGATCAGACACCCTTTTCTGTTTACATGAGGACCCACAGCAGACAGATTAAACTACGGAGCAGAACAGTAACATCCCCGCTCCACCTTTTCACTTTCCTGCAGTGAACTCATTTATTACAGAAGGAAAACTGCCCATCAACCCTCCCTCCCTAACCCAAATATTCACCCATCACCTGGAACAGAGGGGAGCAGAAGCCAGATGCACACAGCACTGACCAACCAGCGCTGATGATTAAAGAATAATGAACACCCTACAATGCACCCAAACAGTAACTGCCAAGTCTCCTTATTCCTGCTGTGTCCTTATGAACACAGCTTTCTTTGAAAACATCCCAGTCAATACAGCAGCTGCCATCTCAGCATTCCTTCAATCATACTACCCCATGGCAGATGAGTGGTTTTGTCACCCACATCCCTGCCTGCAGCTACCACTGGACAAAACACACTGCTAGAGACACAGGAGAGCTGAACAGCACCTTGGGCCCTTCCCTTCCCTGCACGAGGGACTGCAGGAAGATGAGTGTGGGCAAACCTCCAATGTCCAAGAGGAACATCTGCACAGCAGGGCTGACAAATGCTTCCAGCTACAGCATCAACCTCGAGGCACAGGGGGGTTTTATGTTGAAGATTCCTCACTGCATAACTCAGGGCTCTTCCTACGTCATCGAAGTCAGCAGAGATTTCTCTTGAAACAGCCTCATCAGCTGCCTCCAAGAGCAACATCAAGCCTGCGGCAAGCCATACACGGCCCCGTTTGCTCCACAAAGCCCACTCTCAGTGCACTGCCAGCCTTCTCTCCAGGGGCTTAAAGCTAGGGCTTCTGTACACCCTCCTATCTGCAAGACTCACACCTGCAAGAGTGGTGAATTGACTCCAAAACAGCCTAAAATCATCAGGAGAGAAGCTGCATAATAAATAAGCAAAAAAGAAAACCAAAACCTAACCCCCAAAAGAGAAAAGGTCCTAAAGACTAACTCCTTCCAGTTATTATTTAGTTATTATCGGCTCTGAGATTGATAAGAGTGTCTGTAGAGAAAGGGTATGTGACAGCAGATATACTGAGCAGCACACCTTGGAGATTACCTTTTTTGTAATAGAAGCTGCATCAGTTATTGCTATGCAAGTAACAGCACATCAAGTATACTCATATCTGCAAGTACTCAGGATGACTCCAGGCATAACTCCAGAGGCTGTCTACTGAAGTCTCAAGGTCTTGTTAGGTCTTCATGCTACAGAGCATTGCAGACTTGAATTTAATGTGTTCAACTTCAGAGACATCTTTAAAAAGCAGTGTGACGCATGAGAAAACATTTCCTTATTAAAAAGGCTGTGCTTTTAAGTCATTAGGTTTTTTCCTAGGCATTCATTAAAGGACAACAGTATCCTCACAGACAAGATTATAAACAAGCTGAGTGTAGTAATCACCACATACAAAAACCCAGACCCACAAAGCCATCTCTCTGGAGAAGAGAAGCAATCAAACCAAACAAAAATCCCAGGTTACTTTCTTTTCCACCTCCCTGTCTTGTTTTGCTAAGGAAGCCCAAAAGCCTCTATTATGATACCAGAGAAACCATAAACAAACATATAAGGTTACACTAAGCTTAGACTCAAGGCTAATTTAAGCATGCGTGAGAGGTAGGAATAAAGACCATTACTGAACTACTGACACCATTGTATTCAAAGGGTTTTCTTATTCAACCTCAGACAATTTGAGATTGTGCCTTCCCTGCTTCATGGAAAATCTTCCATGAATCTACCCTTCACAATGTAGATAACGACCTGCAATACTTATACCAGGTTATGGAAACAAAATCTTACAGAAGGAGAAAGACTCAGAAAGAGAGAAAGCAAATTGACAGCTTATATAATGCTTGAACACCTCTACTGAATCACTCTATGACTTTATTCTGGAGCAGCTCTTTACCACAAGGAGTCCCCAGCAAAGCCAAAGATAAACAAAATAGATAAGTCAGGATAAATAAAATAAATACATTCAGGTTTGTAATTTCATATTCTGCAGACGCTGACTGAGCATCCTGTATGCACTGTTATCACTTTGAATGGGTATTTAGCGAACAAAGACTGACTTTGCTGTTTAATTGCTATCTGAAAAAGTTCTAATGCAGTTCTTATTGCTTTGCACAATAAAAGCTTACTGAAATGCAGAGTGTTTTAAAATGGTCTCATTGGAGAAAGTGTAAAATAAGTAATTTACCAGAAATCCTACTTTTTACTCTGTTGTATTTTACATACAGTGAAATTACTAAATTGAAACAGCAGGGATACAGTTTAACATGTACAACTTTTGCATTTTGCACCTCTATCAAACTTGTTTATTTTACTACATACACATATTTACAAGAACCAGGAGAGGGGAATTTTACTTTCAGAGAGACTCTTCTGAATTATGAATTGCTTTATGACATTAAATTCTAACCAGATGCATCTCAGAAGACCATTTGTGCTGGAGTCTGCTAGAGCTCAGTGTTAAGAAGCACTATATGCAAGTTCTGTATCAGATTAGAAAGCAATTACATCACTCAGTGAGTGTTTGGTATTTGACATTTTTCTTTCTCTGGATTACCCATGTCACATAACTTTTCTCAGGCCATTACAGAAATTCACATCAGCAAAGAAAATTTAATTTTTCCTACTTTTTAGGATACGGAAGTTATCTTACATATACAACAACAAGTCCTTATTTACACAGTTAACTAAAATTAACTCAGGTGTTTTCAGTTCTTATTTGAGATGGACTTGTTTACTCTCAGATAGCTTAGGCTTGTCCCTCAACACCACAAAGCTCAGAGGATGCTGGGGGAATACAGCTGTACCAAATGCTGGAATTTACATTCATGACAAGAGACTGTCAGTGTATCCCAAAACCCAGACTGATTTCTGATGAAAGACTCCACAAAACTGAAGCCTTGTAAGACAAATCATTTAGAGAGTTCACTACTTTGACTTAGGTTAAACAGATTTATGAGCTTAGAAAGAAGACTAAGTTACTGTAATTTGAGCTGTGTAGCTGACTATACATATGCACTTTGGCCTACAGCAAAAGCCAGGTCAAGTCCATTTTTGCCTTATGGAATTCAAATGATAGGAGATGTGAACGGAGAAAATTCAAAGAAAGAGTATTTATGGGGTCTACTCACGTTAGCTCACAACTGGGACAACAGTACTCCCAGCAGAAGCTGCAGATACCCAGCCAACAGAACATCTTTATCCAGTGATCTGCTGCAAGGTCCATCCCATGGGAGCACAGACTGGTGTTCACACTGTAACACCCACCAGGTGTCCACCTTCTGGACAGCCCTGACCATCAAGAATTCTCCGTGTGTGAAAACTCTGCACGGTGTGTTCCTCCACATGCCTGGCCACGTAACTAACACAAGTCAGCACTTAATGCATTTCTCATGATGACACAAAGGGGAACACAGCAGCACCTGCTAAGTGACTACACTAGGCTGCCCACTGCCACAGAAACAGACAGCTCTCCTACTACAGCTGAAGTCTGTGATACAGGGTTGCAGATCAGCGACACATTACACAACCCATTTGTTCATGACTGAACACACTGTTAAAAGGCTCTGACACATCAGATGGTGGCCAGATACTGGTGATCCAATTCATCCTAACTTAACAAAATTGTTTCCCAGAGTCAAAAGCAAACAAGGATTACCTGGAGATCTGTGTGTGCCCCGCACACCTCAATTTATGACTGAAGGAGAATGGCACAATACTGAATTGCCAGAGGTTTAATTTAAGACAATATTAAGATATAAGTTACAAGCCTGAGTTGGAGGAAAATGTGGAGGCAGGCACCTTCCTTAACAGAGAGACAGTATTACATACCATAACTCACCAGCACACTCTTGAATCTTGTTACCTATTTTAAGTCACAGGTCAGAACCCCAGCAAGGCCTCTTTCTCCAGCTGACTACACTGATTCACAGTACCTAGAGGATCTGACCCATGTTATTGATGAACTCCTAGTGCCCCCTGAGTTCTAAAACCATTACCTCTGGCTTGACAGGAGTGAAATTTATCCACCTTCTTCTGCAACTTGGATGAATGGCAACTGCTGCTAAATCCAATGTTAATTAGAGAGAGGAAGTATTTCAAGATTTTGAGGTATTCATCAATCTCTAGCACAGAGATTATTATTCCTGGTGAAGACATTATAGCCTGGAAACACTGCAAGCCAGAGATGCCTGCTCAAGGCTGGAGCCAAGGGCTCAGGAACCCCCCAGGACCGAAGCAGGCACCCTCTCCAGGGGAAACAGAAGTGCCACAGAGACACAAGTAACCGTGAACTGAATGACCACTCCCAAGGCTCGTCAGCACACTCCTTGCCTGCTGACCAAGCCTGCTAGTGCTTCGAAGTAGATCAAGTTTGAGAAATGACATCCTACATGTGGGAACTGCAAGCAGACCTGCAGGTGTGTATCCCTGCAGCTCACAACAGTCACAGCAGATGCTCCGGTCCATTTATTGGCTCCTTAAGAGCCACTGGTGCATCAAGCACCATTATCCCAAAAGAAAAAGCTTTTTTTCAGGAGAGAGTTGTACAACTTTCTACATTTCACAGATCATCATCTCCAAATACTCAAGCAGCAAAATCCTTGACTGAAGCATCTTGCAGCTAAAAAAGTGTATCTGACTCAGAAACCAACCTCCAATTGGAAAACGTTCTCAAAGAAGCCAGAGATCTGAGAACTATCCCGATGCAGCACAGTATATTTTATGATACTGGGTATAGCTCAGAATTACACAAACCAGAAAATGCAGTTCCCCCCAAACTCTTAGGGGCCTATCCACATAAACTGTCTGAAAATCAACAGACAGTATATAAGTGAGGAAAGTGAAATGCTCTTCACCATCACCCCCTCTCCCTCAATAGATCCCAAATCTTCCCTGGTAACTCCTAAGATACTTTAAATCTAAAAAGGTGAGGGGGGGAAAAAAAAAAAAAAGACAAAAAAAGGGAAGTAAGCATATTCACTTGCAGGTTGATATACCTTGGACATGTTTAGAAACACAGCTGTGAAAAGGAAGTTTAAAAACCACTCATATTTCCCTGCGTGTATTTCTGGGCTTTTTCAGACCATTCTGAACTCCTGGGCCCAGCCTCTTTGTGCTGCCAAACGTCCCCAAGACAGCCTACGGAGCTGCTCCCAGAGAAGCAGGACTATTGTGGTTGACACTGCACAAGTCTGCATGTACATGGGGCATAACAGAGCCACACATCAGAGCCATTCCCTCCAATGTTGGACTTAATGAACCTCGTGGGTTCCTTTCAGCTCAGAACACTGGCCAAAGTTTGAAAGAATCATGAAGATAGAAAGAAAAAAAAAAATAGAAGTAAAATCTGACCCCTTTCCAATAAGCTCAACACCTGGAGGGGAAATTCTCCTCCTGTTTAATATGCAAGATGAAAAATATATATAGTAAAAAATTTCATATACATGTTATCTTTTATATATATATATACAAACATAAAACCTGAACAAACAAGGGACCACAAAAGAAGGAAATGTAAGCGTTCTGTGGAATCTTTTATACTGCTACTTTATACTTCAAAAGACACATTTTCTTGTTAAATTTTCCAGTCTTCTTATTTGCAACAACCTACATGTTATTAAATATATATATATATAAAAATCAATCAATACACTGATGTGTCAAATTCTGCAAACAGTAGTAATGAGAAGCACTTTAACTCTAGCATGGACTTACACATACCCTTTTATTACTCTGACCCATATCAAAATCTCACCTGGATTTATTTAACTACATACGTTAAGTGGATTGGTCCAAATTAAAAATTCTGCACCGCTAACCTACTATTTACTAATAAGTATGGAGAAAGTGTATGTACACAAAATTGCATTAGGAGTAAATATCCTTTCCCTCAATAGGCACTCCTAGAAGTAGTGATGCAAACCTGACATTTCCTGACTCAGCTGACAGGCTCCCTGTCAGCGCCCTGTTTGGTGACAGAAAGAGCCCTGTTAGTTCCCAGTCCTACTCCTGGGGCCAAGCCAGCAGAACAACAAGCGGATAAACAGATCGCAGCCTCAGCTCTGCGTCACCAAAGCTGCCCACCAGGTTTTGTCTGTAAGACCAGTTTCTGTGCATGTGACCCACTTCCCTTTCTCCCACACTCAGCCCAACAGCACAGCAGAGCTGCCAGACAAGGCAGAATCAGGCCCAAAATTAACTTTATCAAGCACAGTAAAACCATAGGAAGAACCCAATTAACTCTGCTCCTCTGAGCTAAATTGTGCAGGACAAATAATATGCATTCCTATAATTCTTCTGGATTTTGCATTCAGCAGATTTGTTACTATACCCAGCCTGCAGCCAAACCTTTCTTTTTTTTTTTTTTTTTTTTAAACCTGATTTTTGCCAGGAATTTCTGAACATTCTCTTCCACCTCCCACCAATGTGCTTCTGTAGTTAGTCCACACACCAGTCACCTTCAAGCCACATTTCTAGTCCTGCAGAAGCATTTTGGTGGAATGGACAGACAGGTGTCCAAAACCACTGCAGCATTCCTATGTCTGGAACTGTAACCACAGCATTTAATAACCTAGAGTAACTGTGATTCCAGGTGGTTAGTGCTTGGAAGTACAATATATCTTTTGAGGTTCAGCTCAGTGGAATCCTCATCTTGATTCGATTTTCTTTTAATGACAAAAAAAAAATAAATTGGAAATGAATATGCTCTCATAACAGAAGAGAGAAAATTATAAAATCTTCTCCATCGTTTCGTTTTTAAATCATCTGACAGATTTTAGTATTAAAAAATTGAAGCTTTTTACAAGAGACTGGAAAACAGTACAGTGAAGAGAAAAATGATGACTATTAATTCTTCTTAATCCTACAGAACACTATTAGTTACTGAATGATGATGCATGACAGGAAAAAGAAACATTAAATAAAATTAAAATCTCTCTGAACAAAATATTGAAGCAAAAAGTAAACAACATCCAGAACACCAAACCAGAAAACCTCCACCCCAAAAACCATAGCACAGCAAAACACTCAACACTAAAATAGTTTTTCTAAATTGCACCTGTCAATTTCTAAAATCAACTAGAGTGGCTGCATCTATTTTCACACCTTGTGATTAACTGAATTATAAAAGCTAATCTAAATAATAGGAACCAGATATTAAAAAATATCTATATACACACACACCTTCAAATTAGCATTAAGAAATTATTTTACCCACAAACATGCTGTTTCACTATCAGTCAACTCTGCAGTCTCTTCTTTACTGCACAAAAATAAATAAGATCTCAGAACTGTTTTTTCTAACAAATTATCTTCAACTTTTATTTGATTGACTCCCAACAGAAGTCCTAAAGTAGAAAAAAAAAAAGTAAAAATCTTACACACCAGGCACTCTGAGAATCTAGAAAAGCACAGAAATATATACGAATGAAGAAAAAATAATTTTTCTAGTTAGAGCAAACAAGATTAGTTTTTCAGAAGGTATACATTTACCCACATTGTTGTGTGCATTTTAGAAGACTGTATGCATATCTCTATCAGGCTTTCCATTAAAACCATCCCCACCAAAAGCAGCAGGATTAACCCATATACAGAAAGGTTACAATCAACGTAAATGACAAGAAAAGAAAACAATCCTCCAAAGGTATCTGGTGCATTTGCATCCGTTTACATTTTCAGAGTACGTGCTTTGGCAGAGTCAATGGTCTTACTGAAAAATACCACCTGAGCAAGATTGGTCTTTTAAACTAATTGGAAGGAACACAGGGACTGTCACAGTGAGGCTGCCTTCTCCACAACAGCTTCTCAAGTTGGATTTTGTTTCTTAGAGGGAAGCACTGCATTTAGATTCAAGAAATTAAAGATGTACTAGGTAGGACTGCAAGTCCACAAAGATGTATTCAGAACTAAATTTACAGGAGGTGGTTTCAAGTAAAAATAATCCTAGTTGATTTTGTTGTTCCATCTCAGGAATACAGCATTAAAACTATACTATGGTACCAAGTTTTACAAACAGATTACATAAACTTGCTATAAAGGTGCAGATTTGTCATGCTTTGGGATAGCTGATAATTTCGATTAGAGTGTACCCTTCAGTACATGTACATTCCTATCCTTTCTCTTCATGTTCACAGAAATTATGCAGAAGAGATAAAAGCTCAACTTTCAAGGCAGCCCTCACATAAATTTGGGTGAAACAACAAGGAAGCGTGCTGGGATGGGAGCATCATCTCACTGTGGATCAGGTAGCAGTTTGCTGGCAAGAAGACAGGTAGCCCATAAGCCCATATGGCCTCATGGCTTCCCAAAAGCGTTTCCCATTTAGACCCATGAAAACAGATCTGTTTGGATGGTGGTTGGTGACAATGCCCACTATTTTGTAAAGGCAGCTGTATGAGGAAAATCTGCCTAACACAGGAATCTTTAAGGAAGCGTGCCCATCAACAGGCACCACTTTACAGTCTTTCCCAAATTCTAGGTCTTAATTAGGGAAATCTGTTATGTTTGGTACTGCAGGACACATTGACTTTTCCTGTAAAAACTGAGAGGCCGTAGAAGACTGAACACAGCACTAGAGATGGTGAAAGGGTTCCACTCCATTATCTATCTAGTTGGCAACCCAGGATGTACATCCTATTCCAGCTTTCTGAAAAACAGGAAACAACACCTATTAACTACCCTGTGAAGAGTCATAGTCATGCAGTACAATAAGGAGCATTATGTACACATTATTCCCCAGTGCCAAGTCATGTATTTGTTTCTGTACTATACAGCAGAAATCAGCTTTAAATTCACTGCAGAAGTAGCTGTTCATGATGTAAAAATTCACTGCTTAGATACTCAAAATCAGTTGCACCGTAACAGCGAGCAGCCAGTTACCAACCACTTGAAAACAAACCACACTTACAAAGGGTGAAAAACATCCCCATTTTTTTAGGCAGTGTTGATGTCTTAGGTGCCTACTAGCTTTGTGCAATTACTCAGAGGTACCAGTATTTATATTAATATGTGGCAACTGAAAGTGTCTGTAAGTGTATGTACTTTCTACCCACCTCATAAAAGGCATTTACAGATATCACAGAGCTGTTTTTTAAACAACATTATTAACTGGAATGCTGACAGAAAACTGAAGCCACCTGAAACAGCTGAAGCACAGCATTGTTTCCCCCTCCATCAATATCACACACAGACCAACTCAAACACTATCATCCATCAGCCTTGCATCTATTCCTCAGCATGAGTCCCAACACCATGAGCATCCCCAGTGTATTAAAGAAAACAAGATAATCATGACTGCCTTGGGAAATTGATGCAGCAGCTGGTCATGACCCTGACAATGATTTCAGTAATTACTGCTTTTTTTTTAAGAGCTTCAGAAAAGTTGCTTTTATTCTGAAATAGAGTCAAGCCTACCTAGGAATGGATGCTGTACCTAAAATCTGACCTTCAGTACCTGTGAGCATGTAAGGACTAGAGTACCCGTGATGTCACAGCCTAGCAAATATGCCAGTGGAGCCCCAGAAGATGCCCATCCTTCTGGAGCAGGACACGGACAGTAGTAGGAGGAAGGAAAGTGAATGCCACCCTTTGCAGTAGTGCATTCATTTACACTCTGCATCCCTGCTTCCTGTTACAAACTGAGAAGCGTTAATATTTGGGCTCCATTTCAGATACAAAAATCGGCCCTGAGGTCAACAGAAGGGAGCTTTGGTGGAGAAGTTATGCCTACACATAAATAATCTCAAGACCAAGACTTGGGAGCTGTGGCCTTTGAGTTCCCACTTGCTACAGCACTCCTGCAGACCTTGTGAAACTGCGGTGATGTGGATTGCGCACAGAAGTCTCTTGTCATACAAGCTGACTCTGCTTTTGAATCTGACTTTCAGGAAAAGGTGTGAACCAAAAATAATAAGTATTATTAGTAGTAATATTATAAAAAGGATAAATCCTATGGGATGAAGAAAAAATTAATTTTGTCTTGGAAAAAAAATAATCTGGAAAGCAAACTTTTTTTCCCTGACACAGTCTCTGATTAAGGGCAGAAAGTAAGGGAAAACTGGCTATAAAAATTTGGATTTCACAGAGTCTGCTCCAGAGCAGTAGAGTCAGAGGGGAGCACAACACACTCTTAAATATCACATCTTGGTATGTAGCCAGAAGACAGATATGCAGAAGCCAAAAGCATGCTAGGAGTTGCCTAAAGGCAACTCTAACAGGGACAAGTTTCAAAGTAGTTCCAAAAATCCATTAGAAGGAACTACCTTTGCTCTATGGGGCCAATCACAGGTAGCAAACCACACAGTTGGGCAGGTTGTTATCACTGCAGCTGAAATGGAAATTGATTAACTTTTCTTTAGAAGTGCTCACTGAAGAATACAAGCCTGAACGTTAAGACCAGGTAGGGCCATGAAGGTTCTTTGGTGATTTTTGTAGTGAAGAACAGTATTTCCACCCTAAAATGAGGTGGTAATACTCAAATCTTATTCCTAAAACACACTTGTATCATCTCATAATTAACTGTAATTAATATACAATCATTTCCAGACTCAAATGTAGTTAACCATTAACTTGTATTTGTAGACTGTATTTGCTGAACAGCATGATATTTTCCTTCATTCCTCAGTGCTATGTAATCATGGAGTTACAGACCTTATCAGAATGCTCAACTAAAACAGTCTTTGTAGGGGTGGGAAAAAAGACATAAACATCATATTATTTAAACATTTTAAAATAAAAATGACCATTTTTTTCATAAAATTTTATCAGGAAATGAAATAATGAATGTGGAACTGCTTATTTAGTCCAAACCCCAGTTTCAGTCCTTGTGCCTACACCTGGACACGAAAAAGTGGCATCAAGACAATTCTTCAGGTTTCCACCTGGATTTCCTTACTATGCCTGATCTGTGTATGCACATGTCTATTAGATAACAAGAGCACACTTTGAGTCTCCTACTTAGTATAAATGTAATTTAGTTGGTTCTTACATAATAACTAATGTATTGTTACCATAAAAAAATCCTTTAAAGCATTTGCAGTAATATTCAGTTGTGAGAAAATAATAATACAACAACAATATAAAGAACACTATTCACTATTTTTTACCTGTTCTAGCAGTACAAATAGCAGCAGAACAGCCAAGATGCCTGGAAAACCGCTGCATACACAAAATTATGCATATTCAATTGTTGGCTGTTTGAGGGGATATTTTGGGGGGAGGGGTTGGTTTTGTGGTGCTACGTTTTCTTAGGTTCAGGTTAGGTTTCTTTACAAATTTATAATTAATAGCACCTAACAGGTTTCTGCAATCACATCTATGGATGTTGCTTTGTAGTCTATTACAAACAGAAGTACTACAGATCTCTACCAAATTAAAGCAAGAGCTTGATGCAGAAATATACCACAATATAAACAGATTGCCCATCAACCACCTGGATGTAATGGCTATTACAAATAAATAAATATCTAGCACTGTATTAGAAGTGTAGTTTGCTGGTTCTTTGCAACTGAGAGGGAAAAACAGTAACACTTCAGAAATCCAGAATAAGTTTCAACTAATTACCATCAGCATCTCACTTCCACATGGGATCTGCCCATCTCAGGCTGTAAAAGCTCTGCCACAGACCGTACATCTCTTTGGAGACTTGATCTACAACTTTCAGCTGCTCTAGAAGGGCTTGGCCAGTGTGAGGTGTTACTTTTATGTCTCCAGTACCACCTCATGTATAGTTTCTGCCACAACTCAGTTAGGGAACCAAGCCTTATTAAACAAACACAGATTCTTTATCCCGTCCTTAATTCACATGCAAAAAATTATGTGTCATCTTATCCAGCATGATGCATTGGCCCGAGCCATAAATAGATTGTTTAGTTGCACATTACCGGAAAATACAATGCTGGAAAGGAGACAGACTGAGATCATGACTGACTTCAGAGGATTCCAAATAAATCAGTGAAATTAGCACTGGTATCATCCTAAAATGAGGTATTAGTACTAACGACCACAATTTAGTAATTTCAGCAGTCTTTTTCCATAAGTTTCCTGTTCCAAGAGTTAGGGAGGGTAAAGAAGATGGCAGCAGCTCGGTCACCATGGCTGGGGAGGATACTTGTGCTCCGTCGGGTGCCCTACACAGCTGGTGCACAATGCACTGGAACAGGCTTTGACGCCAAATCCAATTCTCAGCAGTACAAAAAGCATTCTTCTCAAAGCAGCTTTGGGAGGATGAGGAAATCTAATCCTAGAGGAAACCCTGGTGCCCATGCACAATAGAAATCCTACCCACAACCAAACAATTTTCTGGATGCACATCAAAGAATCACCCTCTTCAGAGTGAACACCAAATACACTTGAACCACAATGTGTCAATATTGGCACTAGGAAATGAAACCTGACTTCTAAAACTGATGCTGGGAAAGACTCCAGGTGACAGAAACTTCATGAGAGCATTAGTGCAATGCTCCCTGTGCTTCAGATGATGGCAATACAGGTATAAACCTTTGCAAAACACAACGTTTGGGTATGAAGATATTCCAGTGTTTTGCAGGACAAATTAAAAATTTTAGAAGCACTTGTTTTAAGACACATTCAGTTTACAGCTAAATAATTCAATGCATGAATGAAAAAACCAAAATTTCTGCGAACAGTCCTCAACAGGATTTCAAGTTCGCAGTTAAATCTTGCTTCATAATCAAATGCTTGTATTTGACATGAAAATAAGAGTAAGAAATATCTGAAGCTTTCCTTCTTAACCCTAAATGCAGTAACTTGCTTAAGCAAAACTGTCATATGATCTTGCCTCAAACAAAATCCTCTTCATTTAGAAGTTTCTCAGACTCTGAGAGAGTTTTTTTTTTTTAGGATTTCTTTTTTTTTCCTTCCCTAAATAAACACAGTGCAATGCTCATTATCTGTCTCTGCCTGGCCATTCTCAGTACTCCCTTCCCAGGGTCTTTCTACAACAAGACATACATTACAAAGTATGGCTATTAACCATTCTGAACACTGACTGTCCAGCCAAGGGCTGGGAAAAAGAAATATCAAAAGGACTGGTTATTCCATCACCAGATCACAGTCAGTGAACAGGGCAGGCAGGGAGGAAAGCACAACAGCAGTCTCCAGGAAAACATCCGTGCCTTGCTCAGCCTTTTCCCTGCTGCCTGACTCAGCTCAGCCACTTCAGAGAGGAAGCTGAACACAAAATATGCCACCCTCCCTCGTGCTCCCGACCGCTGCAGCAGCCCAGCTAATTCCTGAAATGCCAGATGCACTCGGAACTGATAACCTGTAGGTCCCAGCACGTCCTTGGGGCCCAAGAAAACGAGGAGAGGGACACAGCAGAGGCTGGGGGGGATAGGACCCGCACATACACACACACATATGAACACACCTCTTCCTTTACACAGCTCTAGATAAAATTAAGCTGCTCGTGTCACTTCCACAGCTAGCTTAGCTCAAGCACGGTAAATTTCCAATTCCACTCATTCACCTCACTTTGATCCATGTTACACATGCCTTCTATTCATAACAGTAGCAGAAAAAGCATAAATCCAACAATAAAACATTTTTCAGAGTAAGAATCTAATGGGAACTACAGAATTAGGTATTTTTTGCTTTAACTTTTTCTTTACATTTTATTAGCCTGATCTTAACATGGTGCAGCACAGTTTTATTTCTCTTGCACCACATAAGAGATCAACGCACTGAACGCACCCAAACCAAGCAGGTTTAAATAGATGGCCACTAGCTTTGCTCCTGGCCTTGCCCCTGAATCGTCCTTCTTGGCCTTTCAATCAAACCACACAAGGCATCTCCTTAGAACTACAGCTTTTAAGTAAACAGATAAAAACATGGCAATCTCAGAAAGCAAGTTAAACAGAACACTTAGCGTAATAAAACAATGATACAGCAACAAGACAGATGGAAATGATTTAAGCAAATGCGAAAACCCAGTCTCTTTTTTCAGTATTTCTCCTCATCAATTCTGTCATAGTTTATTTACAAATAGTCTAAATTACAGATTATGTAGTTTCCCTTTAGACCAGTAAAAAATTGCTGTATTTTTAAACACAATCTCAAAAACAGGGTCTTGAGGCAGAAAACAAGGTAGGAAGGAAGGGAACGATGCCTGTGCGTATGTGTCAAGGTATGCATATTTGGAAAGCAAGAGACAAGGGATGCTTGCATATACTCATACAAAGAACTGTATTACATACATACCCTACATGCATAAATAGAAAGTAACCAAAAATCTCATACAACAGCTGCTTTTATACCATGTCTTTGTGAAGCATCCAAAGAACTAAAGCCGAAGATGCCACTGCATAAACATAACCCTCAAAAGAGAAATGGTTTGGGTCAAGAAAATTCTAGCCCTGGTTTGCAGACTCATTCCAGAATTGCATTTTTTGGAATTTAATAATAAGAAGTTTTGGACTTACCAACAGGTTTTATGTATTTAAGACAGAAAGAACTTTAGCGGAAGAAAACTTCAAAACATGACATTCTTACTGTGCATTGCTTAAAAACAAAATCAGTAGTATGCTTACCACAAACACTGAAGCACTCAAGACTTCACAGCTTCAAAGAATAATATAAAACCTTCACAGATCAAGCCATAGATCTGGAGCAAGTCTTATTGCTGTAAGATTTTTGGCTTATAAAAACAGTTTTGAATTAAAAGAAAATCAGACATGAGCACTATTGTTTAATCCAGCACATACTTTGCACCAGGAACTGGTCACACTTAATGGAAACTAGAGATTCATTACTACATCTCAGAAATAAAATCAGATGTGAGGAAACACACAGAGCAACATCAGAATCGCATCATCACCCAATTACCTTGATAAAGGGACTATACACTTAGTATATATAATATACACATTGGCAGAGATATATAATATACATATATCCAATATACACATTGGCAGATACATGTTTATGAAACTATAGCATTATCTACACTCTCTCTAAATGACAGGAAGATTATTTAATCCTGAGCATCATAAAGTGAGCAGACCCCCTACACATGCAATGAAATTTGTAGTGAGTTTGCGGGAATTCTGTCTAGGCTTTAACTTCAGTAGAGTCTTTTTATATTATTCTCACCCTAAGAGGATTTGTCTTGCCCATCTACAAGATGCGAAGAAAAGACAAAGATAGCACTATGTTGCTGCTGGTTTGGGTGGAGTGTTCGGTGGGTTTTCTTTTCGTGAAAGCTTGCAAAGAGCCAGAGCTCCTCACAAACCCAGGTGTCGCAGTCTAGTCAACAAGTAGTAAAGCCTATAAAATTAGCTTCTTCACATGCTCACTGCCTCACTGAATCCAGCTTGACCTTCGGAGGTTAAGATCTTTGTTTTGAAAATGCAAACTTATTAACAAACATCCCAAATTAGTGATCCACAGAGTTTTATTACCCTCAACTATTTCCACTCAAACTAAAAGCCCCGTTAACACTTCCACCAGTTGGGAGATAATAACCAGTTTATTTTGGTGCACCTGTCAGAAGGGAACAGCCCCTCCTTCCCGCACCAGCTCTTCAGGCTTTTCTTCAGCTCTGAGTTTATCCACCAGCAGGCAGAAGGAGTCATCTAGTGGTCACAAACAATTCCTGCAGCCTCACCCGCTTCTGTAGTCCCAGCTGCCAGGGCAAAACAGGCTTTTTACCCCTCGAAGAATACTAGCACTGACAAGAGTCCACTGCTTGTGGACCATGCCACAAGTAACGTGGACAAGCAAGGTCCTTGCTGCCTTGCTCATGATGTTTCCTATTGATGTTCGTTAGCATGCCCTGGGTATTAGTTTCCCACTACCAGCCCATGTCAAGGCCAAAATCAAGTTCTTCCCTTAAACACGCTTAGGAGCAAACATGACTGTGTTATTTGTAACCCTTGTGCAGCTGCCTGTTCCTCCCTTCAGGGATGGGGAAACCTTTTCTGAGTAACCTTGCTACCCCCTGGGAAGCACCAGTTCAGGTGACTTGGATTAAACTGCTAAGCAGCAGCAGGGCAAGCCAAGGGATGTTCCTTGGCCCACATCCCTCCTCAGCCACAAACCCGCTGTGTAGGCTTGGACAAAGCACATGGGGACTTAGGTAAGGCCTCTCAGCCATGGGAGAACCATCTACCTAATAACATGCAAAAGAAAGAACCATAATAGTTTAAACAGATATCTGAAGTATGACTTAAAATAACACTTTGATAAACAGCATTAACATCTATAAAAATCTTCCCAAGCTTAGTAGTATTTGTAATGTGCTATCAGTTCTCTGTACATCCCTTCCAGTCAGGTACGCTACAGGAATTTAGACATATAATTTTATATGAAAACATCAAATATTAATTCTTCAAATGAATGGTCATTTTAACTATGTAAGAAAGTGAAAAACTGGTAGTGATTTTTCATAACAACACCTTAGTTTTAAAACAAACTCAGATCCATTTTTTTTTTAACTCTGTGTTAATCTGGGTTACCTGTTGAGTGAGTGAATCGCAGACATCTAAACACACCTCAGGCAAGACTGTCTTAATCTTTTTTTTTTTTTTGTTCCTGGAAATCATTTTGATGCCACACTAATGCCAGACTCTGGAAGAATATGTTGCTACTCTTTCTTCACAGACTAGGGATTGCTATTTGCATATTTTCTATTTGAATGTCCGCAGTGTTGATCAAAGGTGAATCTAATACAGTGAGCACCAGGTGTAAATCACCACACACACACAACTTCCACACCATTTTATCATATGCCCCCTTACACCCAGCCATACAGTTTAACATCCTGTAACTTAAAATCCCAGCAGCTGCACCTTCCCCTCCCTACCCCCAAAGTAAGGAACCACAGGTTCTCCAAACCTTTCAAGGAAGCCAAAAGACTTCCTTAAATTCGTATTTAACCTCCCTGTGATTCAAAGCTTCTACCTGCTTCAATCACCTCAGTCACAAAAGGTGTCACCTAGCTTTTTCCATCAATCCTGTATGTCATTCAGGTAAAGCAAGTGAAAAATGCTATAAAATGCAAATTATCATTCTGTTATGGTTAAGAAGCTCCAACCTATTTCAAGCTGCAGTTGAAGGTGGAAAGCAGTGGTACTAAAACTGAACTGGTTTTGGTACTGAACAAAGATGTGAAAGAAAGAAAAATTATCCCTGCAAGCATTAATGTCAGAATTAAACAGAGAAGATTCCTTCAGAATGGTGAGGGCACAGGCAGCAGCTAAGTGATGTTTAAAGCTCTGATCTCAGCAGGCAACACCTCCACCTTGCTTCGCACACCTAACAAATTAAGTGTTGGCCAGACTCGCCATATATGGAGGATCTGCAGAAAGACTAACTCTAAATCTCACTTATTTCTCCAAGATGGGGGACACCTTATCCTTTTAGGTTAGTAAAGAAACAAGAGCTATTTCTTGCTACTTACTGCTCAGTGGTCCAGTCACAGAAGTATCCGGAAGTGAGAAAACAGTTCTGTAGCACTCAGAGGTTTATATAGGCACTACCCAGGCGTATTTCTCTAGCTCTTAAACAGGCCTAATTTGTACTGTCAGTAAAAATAATATCAATATTTTGCAGCCTTAATTGGCCAGAATCATATGAAAGATAAGGCTACTCTTAAGACTATATTTAGCATTGACTTTATTTGGATTTTTATTTAGACATAAATTTTGGTCACTCCAACTTTATTTCTTTATCTATGTATTTTAAAAATAAGATACTCTTTGGTAACAACAGTGAAAGAGAGGGTTCACTACTGATCTAAAACAGCATGTCAAAAATTGCCACTGATGAAATGAGTTGCAGACAGTACCAGAGGTCTCCCCATGTCTACTGTGTTAGGCCAAGTCTTGTTGTTACCTTGTCTCATGTTTTCAGTGAACCGCAAGACTGAACGGGGATCCAGATTAGCCGAAGCTCATTTTGTCCTGCTACTACAGCAAAGATGCACATACTTTTTCTATTACATAGATATTCATACATACACATACGTATGTGTTTACATGTGTAGGTATCTATACATACTTTTCTGCAGATACACGCAAGATAGAAGTGAACACCACACAGTAGGCCTGTTTTGCAAAGATGATGTGCAGAAAGCAAAATTAATGGCAGACTTGAAAACACCAAAAATTGTAAAACACCACAGCCACTCTTTAAGCCCTTCCCTGTGTGCATTAAAATTAAAATGGGAAGCTCCTTCTGAACCTTCTACTATTTCTTAATACGCAGATCAGCCAAAGCATGGTACTTGGTACAAAACATGTACTTTGTTAGAGCTGCAAATACCTAGCTTGGCATACTTCCTTTTGATAAATGCTTTATGATATTGACTAGGCTTCTATTGCCCCAAAAGACAGCCATAATATGCCTTTTCTAGAGGTCTTACCACAAATTATCTGGGAACTTTGGTTAGCTGGGTAGCTGTCTGCTCGCTTACTCCCACCAGGTCTGACAAAGGGAGCACATTATGCTCCTTAATTATCTTCAAGAGATGCCACAACGTTCAAGAGTTATTTATTTCTAGGTATAAATCAAGGACTCTGGCCATCTTAAAACAAACATGGTACTTAATGAAGTCTAAGCATTTCTACAGCCTCTATTTGCACCTTAATTATCCAGCAGAAATGTTCTAAAGAGTTATCAGTCAACTGAACGTGTCTTTCTCTAAGGACCTGCAGGACAAGCTGAAATACCTCTTAGAACTGCTAAGAGCAAAGGATTTATCTGCTTTTAAGTGCATTTGTAAACTCATACTGCAGAAAATTTAGTCATAAGCAACAGTGTAATGATGATAATATTTAGATTATATTCACTTCCTATGAAAGCTCACCCAGAAAGTACCTATTTTTCCTCTGCCTACCACCACTTCAACATATCAATTTGGATTCCTTGTCTCACTAGAGGTCCATCAGAAAGCAGACATCAGTACCTGCAGCAAACATTTCCAGGTGCAGATTCAGAATTCACAGAGCAAGTATTCAAAGGAAAAAGCTTGGCATCTAATACAGAAAACCTCTACCTGAGTCTTATTCCTGTGATCATTTCGAATAAACCACGAACACTGCTAGAGATGGGAAGGCCTCAGTTGTGTTGTTAGAATGCAACACTGTTTTTTTTCAAATGGGGCCTGGCTAGCTGCCTGCCTTATTGGAGCCTTCAAGGGAGAAGGAAATACCTGAAATCTAGTAACTCTTTATTGCTCCTGACTAGCAAGAACCTGCTTCTTGAGTGAGTTCCACCAAAATTCTGCTTACTGAGATTTTGTCAAGGCCCATTTGGAATTTGCCTGCATCTTTACCCAAAAAAAACTTCCAGGTGTTTACACACCTGATTGCTACTTCCAAGTTACTCCATACATTAACAAGCTTTGAGGGGCAGCATCAGTTACAAAAAGAAAGTAATCTAGTTAAGTATGGAACAGCTACAGCAACAGTACTACAATTTTAAATTTAAAACACCATCATACATTCTTGTAGCTAGCTGGGAACAGGAAAACTCTATTTCTGTTTCTAGAGACACTTTAATATTTTTAATTAGTTTTGGAAAAATATTTTGTTTGAACATCTGCATAAAGATATCCCTTTAAAGTATTTTAACCTCCTGATATCATAAAAAGCACTTTACTGTACAGTACTGAACTAACAGATAAAAAGGGGTGGATACATTTTGAGCAGCTTTCCCCTCCAGCAGATCCCACTCATCTGCAGTTGAAATGCACAGGTTTTTCGGGCAGCACCTTCTGTGCCTGCTTTTGAAGAAAGTAGTAATCTGTAAAGTATTACAAAAGCCATGCCCTTCCATACTCAAGTTTCACATCTAAAAAATCTCAGATGCTGCCAGGCTTCTGATTCAAACTATCTGGCCATCAGGCAAAACTGTCCCAAAGGAGCACATGACTTCAGCTCCCTGCAAAGCCCCTCCACCGCTGTGACCGTGCTTCCCAGCGAGGCTCTCCCAGCATCATCCCACACAGAAGTCCAAGGAGAATGGTCCAAGCTGCTGCCATCACACCACGTCCACGAGGAGGATGAACACAGCACTGTTAAAAGGTGCTGCAACTTTGGTCCTCACCAGCAGAAGCTGTGAGCTTACAGAGCCATGGTCATGGCCTAGCTGCACCAATTCTTGAGGATTTAAGGTCCCTTGTGCCATGACTTGACTACCAAAGAAAGCATTATTTTTGTGATTTACTCTTAATTAGTACCTTTTCCATTTACAGCAAAAAGAGAGAATCTTATTTTTGCCTCAGAAAGAAAGATACAATCAAAGTTGCCAATTTTATGATTTTTATCGTGTTTGTGTTTCTAGATCCTTGTTTAAGTCCTTTTGGCTTTAAAAAAAGCTATGTAAACTTGACAGGGATATAAAAGTAAGTTTTCTTTTTCATCCTGAACTATCATTCCTCTTGTTACTATCCTACAAATATAATTTTTGCTTGTATAAAGTTTTCATTAGACAGTATAATTTTGCAGCTTAAGGTACCCTAAAATATTACTCAAAAATCTGAAGACTCAATATGCCACATTTTTCTATGGTTTTCAGTTTACTTTCATAGGGCAAGGGTAGGAGCAGAGATGACATTTTCAACTCCAAACTCTACCATCTCAACAATTTCCAAGCAAAGTAAACATTCATCTTTTTATCTCTTGTCAAAATCCACTAGCATGGATTTCTGTCCTTGCATGAAGTCTCACAGAAAATAACAAGGCCCCAAACAAAATGCACAGGTCTACATTAGCAAATCTCAGAACAGGAACTTTACCTTGGGATGTAACATTTGACTTTCCTAGCCAAAACACAGCCCCAGTGAATGCATGCTGAATACATTTTGTTGGTTTTGCTAGTACCTGACACATGACAAAAGCTTGAAAGCTCCTAATAAGAACTTCCTGAACTCCACAAATCACACTTGAGCAAGTAAAATGACCCTGTTATTTAAAAAACAAACAAAAAATATTAGAATATTAGCCAGAGAAAGATACTCTTTTGACAGGTTACTTGAAGAGAAGCTATCTGGTCCTTTTCAGGTAGTCTACCACTACTGAAAATCTCAAGGGTAACCAATGAAATTAACACTTTACAACACTAACATCAGAAGGGATCACAGGAGAAAGATAAAAACAACATCACAATTAAAAATTTGTTATCTTCAGCATCAGTAACTAACGGATGCTATCTGCTCTGGAAACTATCCAGACTGCAAAATCATGTTTAAAAGATACATATAAGTCCCTAGTAGAAGAAATAGACAGTAGTGCTCTATTTCTGGAGATACACCCTCCTCCTCTTGCACTTTACTTAGCCTGCCCTTAAGGCTCTAGCTTGACAAGCAGCAAGCATAGGCCAGCTCTGAAATCAAAATGAGTCGCGTTCCCTGTCCTGCTTTCTATTGTGCACTCCTGGACCCCTTTTTAGGGGGCAACAGAGCTGGTCAGCTCTTAAGTCTGATTCACAATACATGAGCTGATCCACCAAGTAGTGATCAGTTCGATTTTTAGGTAGAAAGAGTTAAGCTAATAAAACATTAATTTGAGCTATGATCATTTCTCCAGTCCAGTCCATTACACAACAAAAATACTTGCTTGGCCCCATAAGGTAAGATGCAAGTGTCTGAGGCTTGGACTGTTTCTTACAGTAATAGTGTTGCCATTTAAATATGGTGGTTCAGTACCACTTCTGTCAAGTAAGTCTTACTCCACTTCTTTGTCAGGGAGCTGTAATTCAAATAGTGTCTGTAACTTCTACCTACGATGAAGATGGGGTCAACATTACACATGCTGAAGGTGAAAAAAAGTACTCTGGGAGCCATTCCCTTCATGCCTACAAATACAGGGTATGTACCTCTGTGATCTCCCCAATGAGGAAGTATCCAGATTTCAGACACAACTTCTCAACCTCCTTTGGTGGATTCCAAAATACATTAATGAATTTCTACAATATAAGAGGTTGCCAAAGTATGACAGAGAAGCAGCAAATGCTTTGACTCTAGCTGTCAGTGAAGCAGGAAAAGCAGTTATGAAAACCAAACGTAGAGCCACTGGTAGGAACCCTTTACTGATACAGGTTGGATTTTTTTACAGCACCCTTCTATCAATTTTAACTGAAATGCTGAAAATAGGTACAAACTGAATAAAACAGCACGAAAAGTCCAATAGCTGTTGGGCTTGATGCTTCACATCATGCTGAGGTACTCAGTGCTACAGAGCTTCTTTACTGGCAGAATTCAAGTAAAAAGGTAGTAACTTTGGCAATTAAGGGTTGATACTTGGCCTCACATAGGAAATACATTTACATCTGCAACACAGGCACATTTACCACAAATTTCTTGTGAAGACATTAGCATGTAGAATTATCTTTAGATTCAACACACTGAAACAAATGGGCTTGTGCTGTCTTTTTAACACCCTGATAAAATGTGCACAGCACATAAAATGTCTTCAGCTACTGTTTTATCCCTCAGAGTAATGACATAACAGAGTTAACTTCCTGAGCACAAGTTTATACCAAGAAGCAGATTTAGCAGCAATGAATTTGGAGATTGCATAGAAGCAAAAACATGCAGTGTAGTATACCCTGCACATGAAAACAAATACAAAAGTACGCATGACTGCAAGTTTCATTATTACTTCCTATACAGTGCTCCTCCACCAATACTCCAAGTGAAGGCCACAGACTGGGCTATAAAAGTGGTTTGTTGTTTTTATTTTGGCCTTACACCCTTACCTACAAAGTTGTTCAACTGCAAGCAGTAAGTGTGAGCCTGTAATACAACACTCTTATGACTTCTACTTGCCTTGAAACTTGAAAAAGCACAGAAGCACAAAATCACAGAATAGTTCAGGTTGGAAGGGACCTTAAAGATCATCTAGCTCAAACCCCTCTGCCACAGGGGTGGCAACTAGACCATATTCCATAGAACTCCATTCCACCTGCTCTTGAACACCTCCAGGGATGGGTGAACATCTCAGGGCAACCTGTTCCAGCCTCACCATGCTCATAGTGAAGAATTTCTTCCTGATATCTAATCTAAACCTACCCTTCTTCAGCTTAAGGTCATGCTCCCTTGTTCTATCACTACATGCCCTTGTAAAAAGTCTCTCTCCAGCCTGCTTGAAAGCCCCTTTAAAGTATAAGGCTGATGGAAAGAGAACAAACTTCCATCAAGGAAAAATGGCAAGTCAGTCATAATCAAAAATATGAGCAGAAATAATTTACTGCACCTCACTCATTTTTCACCAAAATGCATCAAACTTTAAAATACGTGTTTCTCCAGAATGACTTCAGCAAAGATACTGGAAAATTTCACTGTAAGATCTAATAAAAGGTTCCACGTCTTTTAATTTATAGAACAATCAATAAATTAAACTTGTTAGAACAGAAAACAGCTACTCAAATCACACACTCTTGTCTGGATCAAGAGCACAAGCAATTCTCGTTAGGCCTCAGGTGATGATGATCAACATCTCTGATTTGTTACTACTGTCCCCTGTCACCTGGGGAGCAGCTCAGACCTGCAGCAGAGCCCTGTAGCTCCAGTGGCAGCATCCAGCACCAGGCTGACCTACCACAGTTGTGTGTTTGAGTGGCTTCTTATGAAGAGTCCTCAGCAAAATCCCTCAGGGCATCAACACCAGAGCAAACAAAGTCATCCCATTAATCTGCTTGTTAACAGGCAGTAATAAAAAGATAGTAAAAGCAGAATATGACAACACAAAGTATTCGTGCAACCTACCACCAGTTACAGATTAGTAATTTCAGAACTTTATTTGAGGGAATACAGAGAATAGTGGTCATCTGTTAAAAAAGCTGAAAATTGATAAATGAACGTGTGATATTTACATTCTTCATTCTTTAAAGAAAAATAATTTTAAAAATCCAATGCAACAATGTAAGAAGATACGTTTCCACAGAAGTTGCCTGTTTCAACTGAGATTATTTCAAACACTGTTTTCCATCAATCAACCTAGCTTCCTTTCTGAGGGATGCTTGGCAACTGTAAAAAGTATTTTTTCCTTTTTGCTTTTCATGTCTATAATTTTATTTCCATGCAATCACATCACTCCCTCAAATACATCACACTGTTCTAGATCCACAGTTATTACCAAACCAGTGTAGTGTCTTCCCTTGCATTACTCAATCCATCCAGAAGTTCTAAAAACCCATGTACGTTGTTTCAAAGTTGTTTAGAGTAAACTTTACCTTTATCATCTGTCCTTTATGCCTGTATTTGTGTCATATCTATTTGTACTTTTCAATGAGAAAAAAACTCAGGTATTTATAAACTATAAACTTTCATTGACTACAGATCTTTGCCACAGCAAAACACATCATCATTTCCTGAGTATACTCCATTACAGGATTACCAGGAGCAAAACCGTCTAATCAGAGACGGTAACAACATCATTGCTCGTTTCTCGTTACGGAAGCTGGGTAGGTCGTGACTCTTGGTTCCCCCTGCAAGCGCTGCCCGGCCCCACGCGCGGTACAAGCGGCACTCACCTCCTGTGCCCCGCCGCTCACAGAGCTGGCACAGACGCGTGCTGGGCGCAGCTCTCTGCCATCCTGCCTACGGCCCCGGCTCCGCAACACACCGCCGCCACCGTGACACCGCTTCTCCAGCCCGCCGCTCGCCTGTCACAAACAGAGCCCGCAGCCACACACAGAAATTAACTCCAGACCCATGAAAAATCCTCTTTCGGGGGAGGAGTAACAGCGCTGTTCCGAGGGAAACGAAAAGCAGGAAGCTGATCTCAGCAGCGCGGGGAGCACGGACGGGGCGGAGCAGAGGCACGGGGCGAGGAAAAGTGGAGCAAAGACTCGCTGCTTATAGCTTGGCTTTGGCAGTATGACCAACCAGCACCGCATTACTGAAATACCAGCGCCGGGGCTGACACGGACGCCAGCGCCCCTGGCCCAGGGGCACGGGCCTGCGGCAGCCCCGCGCAGCGCACTCGCCGCACAGGTACCGGCCCTGCGCAAGCGGCCCCCACACGCCGCCCGCCCTCCTGTCGTCACAGCCCCCGGCCCCACAGCGGCCCTGGACGCTTCCCAGCCCGCCCCGGATGCTGCCCCGCTCGCCCCGGCCCGGGGTGAGGGCTGCCGTGGGCGCCGAGCCCGCGGTCACGCGTGAGCCGGTTTGCAAAGGCACGTCCTGCGGGACGGACTCAACGCTCCTGCTCCGCAACTGCGGGAACTCCTCTGGCCTGCTAAAAGCAACAGATGATGGCACATTCTGAAAGGCTGAACTGCCGTGTCTAGCGCGTAAATAACTTCGTCTGAAGTTTAAAAGGAGGGGATTCTTTAGGAAAACAGCTTCAAGAAGTGTGAGGCTTTTCATGTTAAACTGACTCCAAGCAGGGCTTAACCTTGACAACAGCATCTCCCACCCTGTAAGAACTTTCTCTACCTTCACGGGGCTCCCGCTCCCCTGGGAAGGCAGGCCACGGAAGCCCACTCCCTGTAGGAGCTGGATCCCTCAGGAAGGCTGGTTCTGCTCCTACAGCAAGGGACAAGCTGCTGTCCTGCTTCTGCTGCTCGCCTGTCCCCCACACTGCTCAGCAGCAAGGCTGGTTTGTGCCACTAGAACAGCGTTACAAAACCCCACAGAAAACAGTGATACGTAACATTCTAAATAAACGTGAGCTTGGAAAACAAAAGCCAAAAAAATAAAAGGGAGGGTGGACTGACTACCGTGAGAGCCATCAGGCAGTGTTTCAAAGTAATAATTAAAATTCATAACAGGAAACAGCATCACCGTGGATCTTCATAACACATAGCCAGGATCTGGTCTACACCTCAGCCAAAAGCCCATACATTTAGGGCTTTTTCTAAACGAGGCTGTGGAGGTAAGCAGGAACACTGCATGGTTTTTACACTTGTCTTGCCCTCTTTCAGGTCTCAATGTTTTGCCCCACTAGCTCTGTATGGCAAGATGCAGAATGTTTTGTACCGGTGGGTACAGAGCAGATACAGGGCCAAAATAAAACAGTCAATTGGTTTGAGCAAAGTTCTTACATTTTCAAAAATCCCATCTGATGTCCTCTATACTATACTGACAGGAGAAGGGAAAACAGAGGCAAGGTGGCCAACCAATTTTAATTTTACCATTTCTTTAATATATTCTTCTCTTGTCTGAAAATGTGAGTTAGACATGCTGCAAGTATAGGAACTTGCAGCATGTCTAACTCACATTTGGAAGATTCTCTTCCAAATTACAAAACTCAGCAACTTCTAAAAAAGCATTTAATGACTCCTTTTGAATTCACTGTGGCTTGTTCACTTTTTGACAATGTCCTATACTCAGTCTGCAGACAAATCCAGACAGAACTAGAAACATAACCACACCTCTCTCCTGGCCTCTCTCCAAAGCCTGTGGCCTTCATTTCCAAGAGTGGACAGACAGGACCCATGCCTTTGTCCCAAGGCTTCCCAGTTCACAGCCTGCCTGTGGTGACTGCAGTTACACTGAATTCCCAGGCTGTAAGCTGAAGGTCACTGATGCAGACACACATCCCCATCTACAGCTCCTCCGATGGAGCAGGCAGCTCCGACTGAGCGGATGCAAAGCCTCATTGCAGCAGGATCTTAAGGTGCTGCAGCTACATCACAATAGCCACAAGGAGACTCAAGGCAGCCTGAATCTCAGCAGGAAGGCTAGGCCAGCCAGCGTAGGAGAAGCAATACACCACATCCTATCCTCCTGAATATCAATGCCATTTCTGCACTATGTCCCTGTAGTTTGGCAGCTTTAACCCTTTTCAATTATAAACTAAGACACTAGTTTCACTCCCATGAGTATTTAATGATTCTTTTTGGGGGAAACTATTAGCACTGGAGAGATATACAGCTGCTTCCTTAGTAAGGAAACATACAGCTTAGAGCCAGAACTTTATCAAAACTGCAAGTATGATTTATACACTCAGCTGAACAGATTTAACGAGCATTTAAACCAAGAAACCAAAAAACCTGCATGGAATATTGTGCTGCAATGGTGTGTGGAGCAACAGCAGACAAGGTGAAAATAAGTAAGAGCTCTTAACAGTAAACAACTTAAGAGAAACAGCAAAGATACTCCCAAAGCTTTTCTGATACAATTATTGTTACATAAATACCTGGGCTTCTCTTCAAATCAAAACCAACACTTGTACCACACTACTCACAGCTCTGGGAGTCCACAACACCTGAGATAAATGAGCTCACAAGCCCAACATCAATCTCAGGGTTATTCTGTGTATTTCAGAGAAGCTGTTTCCTGCCTGCTGTATAGAAGAGATTCTATAGCAATGAGCATTGTTTTCCCCCTGCTTCTCAATTTGATGCTTAGTTTTAAAGGGCACTTAGTCCTCCAGCCATACTGGACAGGGAGGTGTTGGTACAGTGTACAGTGCACAGTGCAGCCTCCTTCCTCCCCTCTACTTCTTCATTTCAAGTACACAGGTACACATCAGAGTATTTCACTAGGTACAGAAGAGCAGTCTCTGGCACTCCTGACGTAACAGACCCTTGTCTGTTATTTATTTCAAAAGCGACAGAAGCACCGTGGTTTTTTTGGTTTTTTTTCTAAAAGAAGTACTTCTAGTAGTAAATAAATATAATTAGCTATTGTTATGATGTTAACTAACAAATCACCTAAGGCACATTTTTAACAACTAAGGCAGGTCTTCAGTCTATCTTGACTTGCTAACAAAATAAAACTTTCTCACTTCTTTTTAAGCAACTTGCTATTATTTATTTTGTGAATGACTTTAAGTTATTCTGAAAGACCCTCCACTACCAGCCCACTTCAGTCTTTTATTATTAAAGGTACTTCATCCTTAAGACGACAGGTCATACAGAGAAAAAGCTGGAAAGACAAGCTAAAGTATTGCACTGTTTTCAGTACAAAAAGCTCAATTTCTTTAACCCTGTCTTTCTACACAAGAAACTTCCTTGAGAAACTAGAGTAGCATCTGCCTGTACTTCAAACAATTACCCTCTGCTCCTTTGTCTCTCCTAAGTCTCCTTGTCTGAGGTCAAGAAAAGAATGAATACATTTTAAAATCAAAATTTACCATTTCACAGTAGGATTTCACAGCCAGGACTATTATAGTCATGTTATGCCACCACTCTTCTCAAAGCCAAACAGTTTGTGCTTAACACTACCAAACAGTTAGACTTCTGTCATTATCTTTGCTGACTAGTGTCATTACCCTGTCCAGAGGTCTCCAACTGCAGTACAGATACAGCAGCACAAGAGCAGTTTTTAACACTGCACTCATTACTTCCTACAGGTCTGAAAAAGGAACTAAGATTAGTCTTCTGGTAGGCTTATATTAATTTTTCAGGCATCCCTATCATCTACAAGACGATGTTTTAATGTCTTTAAAGAAATTTTGTTAAAGTTGAAAACCCACTACTTTAAATTGTTTCAGCTTTTTTTCTTGCAAGGAGATACACATTTTTTTAAAGCCTGAACATGATCAAAAGGGATCATCCTTTAGCTACTAGATAAAAAACTACCTCAGAAGAAGACGTAAGGAAGGAACTAGCAAGCACTACAAGTGTGGTATGAACACACTTAGAAGTCCAAGCACTTTCAGTCACACAGTTACTGCTTTAAGACTAACTTGATGTTTTGTATTGCTTAAACTATAGTCGTTAAATAAATTTCTATGCCACAATTTCTCACCTCTCATTCCCTTCATTAATGGCAGGTGGAGATTAGGCACCAAACTACCTCTATATTTCTTTAAACCAAGCCAAGCCAGAGATAGTTTGATCGTGCATTTATTAACTCCAGTTTATCTATCTAGTCCTGAACTGACATGACAGGATGACTTTTCCTGGCTTGTTGCTCTGGTACTTTATGAACATTAAAATTATTTCATAAGTGACGAGGATGGAGAAGATCTGGTCAAAGAAAATAGAAAAGGGAAAAGTAACACTGATTAATCTTTTCTGAGTGAAGGCTTTCTCCTGCTATATAGTAAGGAAATACAGCAGCAAATAAAGAAATTAATGAAATAAATATCTTGAGAGTATGCTTAAAACACTCCAAAACTTTACCTGGAAGTGACTACCGGTGAAAACATCCAAACTGTTCTCCAATCAAATCTGCAATTTCAGTCTATTATAGTAATCCCACCTGCTGTAAAATTCAGACCAAAACTATGCTCACATAATCACAGAGTATTGCAGCAATATTAATAAAGTAGCATCTCCACTGAAGCTCCACATTTTATTCCAATTCCATGAAGAAATACAATTTTAATTACTAAATCTAAACCAAGTCACTATTCACCTCAAAACTGATGCAATTTCCCTATTCAATGCTTATATAATGCTGCAATACCACACAATTAATGTAAAACTAAATGGATATATCAATTCATAAAACATTCCAGAAAACATCAACAGTCTGTGTATTCAGAAATAGCAGCACCACTGTTTTTATGATTCTTGCATCTCAGCACTTCTTAGAAGTTGTATCAAATATTTTCATATATGCACATGTACACAGCAATGCTTTCTGAGCTATGCAGTACATGAACAGCACATTTCCATCACAGAAAGCCACTGCCCTGTTACCTACTGCACACACCCACACATCTCAAGCGTCAGAAAAACTTCAGGTACGAACGTCATACCTAAATAATACACGAAATACCCAAGCCAAAAATCCTACCAACAAGCAGCATGCTGTCTCTTCTTATCCCTCCCCCACACTGTTATCGTGAGAAGTTAAATCTTCTCTGCTATAGGTGGAACGTACTCAGATACCACATACAACGTGGCAGAATAAAATCCTATCATTGTTGCCCCTTTTTTAGAGTTATGAGAACAAGTTACTGGCCAATTTACAGATGAAGAAGTTTACTTCTCACAATGTAAAATCACATATTACTTGTAGCAAAAAGAAAGAACAAATATCCAGTATCAAAGTTTCTAAAATTAGGAGGGTTTTGTCTAGTTTTTACTTTAAGAATAATAATAGCTGTTCTCCATGAGATTAAAATGACATCCAAAGTTTTAAAAAGAAACTTCCATTATTATAATCTTCTCTATTTTCTAGTTCTATCAGAAACAATTTATTAGGATATACACTTCTGACTTTCAAAACAACCCAGTTTTCTTCCTAGATATACTGCTGCAATATTCTAAACATATTCTTAAAAGAGGTGCAAAGACTCAAAGAGCAGTTGTAAAGAAAACTATTTCACTCTGCTAATTTGCATGAAGTTTTATAGTTCCTATCTTTCCTCCTAAATGGAAAACTAATTGTGATAAAACATCAAACCCAATTAGAAACAGTCACTACACACAACTATTCATTTGAATAATTTCCTTTAGAGTATGTGCAATTGTTTTTCAGAATCCTCTTGTTTGGGTCAAATATTGTCATCTTTTCTGAGGGGAAACAACCCCACACTCCCTCCAGTTTCACATCTCATTCACTGAGTACCTCATTGAATTCAAACCCTAATACATATAAAATAAATCTTTCAAATTTAACTTATTTTAATGAAATACTGACAAACCATTACAGCAGCTTGAGTTCTGCTTTCAGGGTACATCTGCCATTTTCTTCAGGTTTCAGTATTAGTTTGCACATTAGAAAACCCAAGTTGGGCACCTATTTGTGTATTAAGACAGTGATCAAGTGCCATGTGAGACTCAAACAGCTGAACTAGAGCTCAGATTTTTGGAGCTTGATCCCACTGGTGTCACTTCTGTCAGAATTCTGAAGTTTAGCTTTGTTTGTGGATACAATCTGTGGCCTTTAGATTTCCTTTTACATTTAAGGTCCAAAAATCTTGACCTGCCTCTGTAGGCACTGGAAAAAGCTGAAGAACAAAGTGGGCAAGATTCAGAAAACAGGGAAGTAACTTGGAGAAATATATTTTGTCTGTATCTGCGGACAGTTGGGCAGCTGTGCCAGCCACGGCAGGAGATGAGATCAGTCTCTGTGGCAGCACTGAGTGAGAGGGAGCAAGCATGGAGGAGAGGTCAGGTCCCTGCAGGAGGGTTGCCATCCCTTTCCTGGCATATTCAGGTTATATTTTCCTCCATAAACACACTTGCGAGCAGGGCAGCAAAAGCAGCAGGGAAATAATTTTCATTCAGTTTTACTTAAGAGCAAATCCTGCCTGACCTTTAGCTGTCCTTATGCTGCTTTAACCTATGGCTTCTCTCCCACCTCCCCTGCCCTCTGGCAGTGGGGTCCAGGCACCCACCCTGCCCCAAGGTGCCCGCAGGGGTACATCAGCACACATCATGGTTTTGGAACAGCTGGCCTGGCACAACCATCCCTGGGAAGCAGAGCTGCAGGAGGATGGCAGGCCCCAGCCAAGGCTACCACAGCTGTGAACAAGGAGAGAGGACTTCTCCCTGGACACATGAGGAAGGCAGGGTTATGCCAGCATGAAAGCACCATATAAATACAGTGACCAACATGAAAATGCAGAAAAAAAAGAAAAATTTTCAACTATCCCTATGGATTTGTGAGATGCCACCCAATCTTTAGCTGTTCTTTTATATCAACAAGTAATTCCTTGGAATAACTACAAACAAACTGAACTCAAGGTACTTCTGCAAAAGCAAAATTTGCAAACTGCAAACTCACTTAAGAAAACCAGTGTCATTTCATCTCCAGTAGTAAGTGCAGTTTACTGTTTCCTACACCAGAGCAAAATATCTACTGTAACATCCCTTGTGATGTCTGCTCCTGTCTAAAGACCTGACACTAAAGCCAGATGTGAATCAGTGGCTATTACATGGTCTCCTCTAAAAGTTTCTCTACGTTTTGTCCACATATTATCTAAAACTAAATGCGAAAATTTTCTCATTCAATTAAGAAAAAAGGCATTATTTTATCCTCTGGTCTGTGGTTTTCTCCACAGTGTTTGTGTGGAATTCAGGGTTAAAAAAACTTTATACTATGCAACACTTCACTTTACAGTTAAGAACACAAAACAGATTACCAAAAGTCAAAATTCATATTTTACTTCAAAAATGCAACTCTGCCCCTAAAAAAAAAATAAAAATCGCCCAAACCATTTTTTTCCCCTACATTCTAGGTTCACTCACCAGAAGTTAATGAAGGATGCAAAATGATACTGCACCCAGAAATACAGCAGATCTCTTCATCAAGAAAAACTATACAGGTTCCTTGCATTGAAGTCTAAAATACATGTGTGGGACACCATAGAAGAGGGTGGGTCTCTTCCTGCCACTCTAGCATGAATGCAAGGAACACAGATTCCAATCTACATGTTAGATAGCTGCCCATATAAATACAACACAGTAACAGCATTAGTATATACAAGCACTTTGGGGTTTTTTTTCTGCTTGTTTTTAACTGACAGGAAGAAAAGGTTCAAGATAGGCTACTCTTTACCAAAGGAGGCTTCATGGATCCCAACCATACCCAGTCATACAAACTCTCCTATTCCTGCTCTTGTCCTGCACTCCTTAAGTTAAACACAGGTTAGCAGAAAGAGCTCTTCACACAAAAACATTATGCTGTGAAATGCAGCTGCTGCAGAATTGACCTACTGCTACTTTTCCACCACTGCATTTTGAACTGCAGCAGAGAGGTACAACGGCCCATAGGAGACCAAAAAACTCCCAGATGCTGTGTTGTTAAACTCTAGAGAAGTCATCAGTTGCATTCCTGCATCTCTCAACTAGCTGACCACCGCTGCTGCTCTTTAGGACCCTGCCTGGTACAGCCCAGGAAAAGACAAGAAAACAAAAGCAACTGTTAGCTTCGGTGATGAAAAGACCTGAGCAAGGGTAATAAGCTTGCTCCTCGAGAAGCAAAAGACTGCTGTAAAAAGTGATTTTGGTATAGTTCAACATCTTCTCCAACACTTACATTTATATCAGATTCCGGAATTACAATTTGATCTTCTGCTTCGGTGAACGTGTGGCCTGTGAATTTAGCAGCATCACTTGTAAACCAATGCAGTATATAAACCACAAAGACATATTAACTCCCTGTCAACAGACAGCCTATGCAAATCTAAAGCACACTAATTGTTCTATTTTTTTTTTTTATGTTGCTTTTTTTTAACCAGAGAGTAGAGGGAGGGCTGGGGAGAATGTTAAATACAGCCTTGATAATAAATGGGCTGGAAACACTGGATACTTTAGAGAAACACAGGTAACTTGGTCTCAGCGCTGAGACCTTAGAGCATACTTCTGTATTTGCAATACATTCCCAAAGACTCCAGTTTTCAATAACAGCTTCTTTAAGGAAGGGCAGAAAAATAGGGCAAAAATTCTACCCCAAGCATCAAAGGCAGTAAGCTCATCCTCCCCTGACTCCTACAAAACCCAAGAACAAGTCCTCTAATAAGCAGATCTTATCCCCAACTAGTTTTCACTTTCAACAACAACAAAACTTATTATCAAAATAAATATCAATTTAATTGGAAAATCATTTCCCAAGAGAAAGTACTGTTTTCAACATCCAGTGCTCTAAAAGAAACCCATAAACAGGATTTGCAACCTCCTAGCACAAGGAATAGTTGTTACTGCAGCCTAACCAGATCTTGCCTCTTGAAGCAATGTCCAGGACATGTCCTCATCGGCACCAACTGTCAGCGACTGGCCCCAGAGACTCGATAGTTTTGGTAGCTCCTAGACACAGAAACCTGATTTAAAACAACTAATGAAGTACCAAGACCTCCAAGTGCAGCTGCCCAGCCCTGCTCTGCATGATATAACACCCCCTTACTCAAGGCAAGTTAAACTAGCATGCACAGAGCTCCATGCTATCAAAGCCAAACCCCTTCTGATACTTGTTCTGCCTTATTGAAAGAACACTTGGGCAACCACAAAACCATGTAGAGACATACTCTTAAGATTTGAGATGATTCCAGGCTTTATCAATATGTATTTTTAAAGGCTACATTTTAGCAAGGTGTTTCCATAAAGTTGATAATAAAGAATCTTTCAATTTTTCCTTTAAAAGACCCCACATGTTGCACAAACAACTCTCTAGACATCAAAATCCCCCAAATCAGACTTGGGAGGGATGCACAGAACTCTTAGTTACTAAACAGGCAGTATATACTTGGCCATTTGTCTGCCTGGACTCTTCTTGAGTTAGGCATTTACCACAGGCCAGTGACGCCCTGCATTCCCAAGCTGGTCACAGAGAAGAGAAAGCACTCAGCACCTCAGCAGGGAATCTGGTAGATGGGACAACTCCAATTGTCCCTGAATTAACCAAAGTCAGCAAACACTTGAGGCATTTGACAGGGTTTGGCAGATAGGGAGGGAAGACACTGGGCTTCCCAGAAGAAGATACCTATGTTGGAGGGGCACATGCCCTGTGCAGTCCTCTTCACCTTCTACCTCTGCTTCCTCTAGTAATACTAGATTAATCTGGAGTTATACAGCAATTTACATCAATTGCCAAACTATTCAATAATCCTAAGCCTCCCAGTTCAGTATAACAATTTTAAGTACACCACAAAGTGGGTATCCCCTCATGATCATTTATTTGCCACTACTGAGAAACACCATCCCCCAGCATTCACTGTTCCCTGGAAAGCTACTCCTCTGCCCAAAAGGATATGTCACCACACACTCCAGACCCTTTTTCTGTACTGACTGTGTGCTCAAGTTAAAATGAGTTGCTTGCATTCTCTTTCTAAACCTGGATTATTATGATCGATGACTTTTTGTGCATAAGAAACATTAAGAATCAAACTTTATACCCTGACATAGTGGTCTGAACAGGCAACAGTAGCAAACTCACTGCAAGCCACATTACGGTCCAGGTTTGCAGAATGCTGGGACTACACTCAACAGTGTTGAACACAGACACCACAGTAATACATGGTCTCCCAGCTTAAAGTCTGAAACTGATTTTTTTACGTTGTATTTATATACAGGTATATAGGGTTTTTTCCAAGTATTTCACATCAGCCTAAGCTGCTTCTGAGTTGCAATGGAAGTGAGGCATCTATCTCACTTGTGTGACTGAAAATTTCAAACCGAAGAAATGACAGATATAACCAGGCTTGTTTCAATAAGCAACAATTACTTAATAATAATCCACACCTGAGAGTCCTGATCCTACTGGTACATTGCCTCTCTAAATCATGCATCTTTTCAACTGCATTGAACAAATTTCACTAGCATACTCATCAAATGCCAAATCCTTGATAATTATTTACTTTCTAATAATTATTTTAGGATGTTTATGGAAGAACTAGAATTTCTTTCAAATCAGAGGTAAATTAAAGGTATAACCATTGAAAATCACATAATTTTTCACTTAGAAATCATAAGTACCATCTGACTGCATCCACTAAAATTACTCAGGTCAGCTCTAAATCCAAAGATTTTTCTAAATTTCAAGAATTCCTGCAAATAGAGGTATAAAAATAAGTGTTTCTGGAACTCACATATTTCTGCAGGACAATGGTTAATGTTGCTTCTTTGGGGCAGCTGCTGCAAACACTCATCTCTCTCCCCTTCCATCAACCCTGTCACTAGAGAGGTGTAAGTATTTTACTGGACAACACACACTAGTGCAACAGGTCTGTATGTCAAGAACATTTAAAACTAATTGTGTAGCAAGTTCCTTCCATCAATACTATTTCATATTAGGTGTGGAAGGATTTTCACTTCATTCACTTTATATGGTTATTACAGATATCCCCACAGCACAGGCTTAGAAACCTTTTTTACATCATAATGACAAGCAACTGACACCAAGTGGCATGGAATAAAGGTAAATTTCCTGAAAGAGTTGAATTAATTTTACTCCTAGTATCTGTCTGCTAATTCAGAAAGCTACCTGTTTCACCTTAGTCCTACTGAATTGCATTGTCTGTCCACATAAATACTACATTTCACATTCCCAAAGATACCTGGTTGATACACATACTTGTTCTCTCATTCAAAAAAAACCAAAAATAGATTAGCTGATTCAAAATAAAATTTCTAAATACAAATCAAGAGATTCACAAGTCTCAAACCAACACTTTGTGGTCCACTGAATCAGAGATAATCACTTCATCTTATTACTGTTTCTTTCAGTGTTATTTCTGCCAACTAAAACCCTCAAGTCCATGGATTTCTAAGGCAGGCCAGAGAGGTTTTTTTAAAAATGAGACTTGGAACTCAAAGTGCAAGGTTAAGCAAGCATGGGGATATAACCTCAAATCATGCTTTTGATGAGACATACTTGATTAACCCCTTTGCCCTTTTGCATCTTGATCACAGAATGTTTCAGGGAAGTGCTGACCCATCCATGTACCAGCAGGTACATGGAAACAAAAGCAAGAAAAGTGGAATAAGAATTCCAGCAACCTAAATAAAGACTAGGGCACTGGGAAAAGAAAAAAATTAATCTCAGCCTTATGTTCTATATACTAGCCAACACTGTGTCAATAGTTAGGATAAGCTATTTCAATTATTGCCAATAATCCCCCAACTCTGACACTTTTAACAACATTTTGATTCTTCAGTTTCCAAAGTAAAATATCTCTGCAGTCTCACTGAAGCAGCAGAGAATTCCTTTGCTTCTGCTGTTCCTCAGCGCTGTGTCCCACCTCATGATCAGCATTCCCACAATGTCAATGTGGATTTGCAAGTTAGAGATGCTCACTGCCGATCTGTTTAACTGTGAACCTCATTCATCACTGAGTTCCTCAATGGACTCATTCCTGTTCTCCATTTACAGTGACAATGCACATTATAAGCAAATTACCACCACCTAGCAAAAATAAAGGTCCTGTTTTGTTGACAAAGTAAGAATGCTTGAATTTTCTGAACTGGAGTAAGATTCTTGAGGACAGAATCTTGTACATTTGCCAAAATTATTCGAAAGTCTAAGAAACACAAAGGTGGTGTTTTGAAATTTTGACCTAGCTGGCTTATTATCTGAATGCATGCCACTAGCAAAATGAGTTTATTACCTTTATTTTTTTCTCCAGGTCACATAATGGTCTAGTATAGAACAGTTAGCTCCTACCACCTTATGGGATTTCATGGGTTTCCTGGAAAGCTTCAGTAAACTAGTGAGTTAAAACAAATAAACACTTGGGAGTTACTTTTCTTGTGATTCACTCTGCTGAAAGTTGAAATAAGAAAGAAATATTTATGGAGAGAGTATGCCATTTTGAATATTTTCTGGTTCATTATCCATAGCATTGTTTATATAGTTGAACTGCTGGATTTAGTAATCTTATGGAAGGTGTTTTAAATATTTAAATATCTGTCAAGAATACTAAGTTTTGGAAGCTGATGCGTCCAAGTTTAAAATAACATTATGATCAAATACTTGTCACCACTAGAAAATTTCACATATTCAAAATAGATTCCACACAGAAATAATACAAATTTAGACTGAAAATCCTTGCATTCAGGGGCAATTTTGAAAGCAAGTAATAACCTCAGTCTCATAAAGAATTATGCATATGCTTAATTTTTTAACTTGTCCAAACCAAGACGTGGTGATTACACGTCTAGTTCTCCCAAAAGACCCTATTCCATGTATTTACTTTCTAACTGAAATTTGACTACCTGTTTCATGTTTTTCCTCTCCTCATCCAGCGTCACCTCTATCATACATGGCCAACTTAATGAATGAGTCAAGTTCTCCAAAGAAGAATAAGACAGTTGGAATAGAAGACTTTTTCACCATAGTAACAAAAAGGTGAAGATGCATGGATCCTCATCCTTGTGTTTAATGTGTTGTCTACTGCCTCTCTGACAGGTAATTTGTCATACCTTTGTGGGATGTAAAAGACAACAGCAGCCTCAATTACTGGGAAGGGATGAGGTTCTCTTTTCATTTAAGACACACCTCTGCTGCTCCAAATATCAGAACTAAACGAGCACAGAAGATTGCAGATGATGTGACTCCATAAACCTGATAACAACCTCAACAAACCTGCTCCTGTCTATTCTTGGAGTCAAGTGATTTGTTATAGATGGACAAAAATGTAAGACCAGTTAGGGAGCACTTCTTCCCCCTCACCATCCCACAACTGCTTCAGTGAACTTGGAAGATCTACCATGCTGTGTACTCTGCCAACTGTAGCAAACTTAACTCCTTGGAACTTCCTTCTGCTAGGGAAAAACCTGTCAACAGACTTGAAACAGCAACAGTTCTTCCTGATGTCAAAAGCAAATCATCTCTACCTAAAGGCCTTTAGTAGCTCATAAATGGACTCAAGAACAATAATCACAGATCCACAGCCAAAGGAAATGCAGCAAGAGTATCTTTTTTAATCCATAAACATAATGAATTTTGCTCAAGACTGAAACAATAACAAAATGTCAGGCTATGAATCAATTGGCATAGCATACCTAGGGAACATAAACTGTATGTTCTTAAATAAAAGGTTTCAGGATCTCACTAGCTTCCCTGGTAACTTCAGAAGTGAGGTTGTTTCTGACAGCCATCATATTCCCTCGCACAACCCCTTATCTCTTACATGTTTTTAAGGTGCTAGCAGCCACACAATTAACTTAAAAGGCAAAGCTCATAGTTGTTCACAACAATCTCTGACCACACCCCTGCTCCAATACTGAGAATCTCTCCCCGACTGAGACATGTCAGTGTCCTGACTGTCTGGAAAGCACCAAAACACTCCTCACAGCTGTCCTTACCCATCCCAATCTCCACTACAGGAAATCCAGAGAGATAAACCAGCAGAGAGCTCTAGAAGACTCATCAGTCTGGATGATGAGGGAATCAGAACCACAGGGCATATTCTACCAGACCCCAACACAGTCAGCACCTTGCACCGGCAGGACAGGCACCACTATTCTCTACCTCAGTGAGACTGTTAGGAATACAGACACCTCCTTATCCAGAGCTTATTTTCTTCAGAGTTTTCCCTGCTCTGATGTTATGTCAGTCTCACTGTAACTGCAGACATGTATCTAAAAGCCACCTTCAGTCCTCAGCTACAGAGAAAAAGAAACAGTATGCTCTAGCAACAGAATGGATCAGATCCAACACCCAACTGCAGGTCTCAATAACACCATAAAGCATAAGAAGTAAACACTAGGACCTTATAAAAAATTCCATTTTGATGCAAGTGAATCATACCCTGCCATATCCTTTTATTTTCATTTTATTTCTCTACTAGTCCTATGTTCTGCAGTGTTACTAATCTAGCAGGAAAATTCCTGAGCTAACCTTCTGCATGTCTGCCAGCCCATGGCTGTCGAACTGCAGTACCAGAGTTAAGCTGCACCTTATTCTTCAGGATGCTTTGAAGCCATTGGAAGCACAAACACACTTCTGATACCCTGACTAGACATGCCCTCCTTGCTAAGTGTAATTCAGTCCTGACAATACAGGACTCCCAAGCAGCAGCAGATTGCAAAGTACCGGATGATTTTTCAGTTCTTCCTGGAAGTATTGCACAGTATTTTGAACACTAGCAGCACAAACTTACCAGCATTAACTTTGCTTAAATTTGTGAGTTCTCCAAGGAGACAAAAACATCTGGTCCAGGTCATGGAAGAGTCACAACATGGCTTGAGCCTGGTTCCCATCTGAAACACTACTGCCTAGCTGTCAGGATAAGATTTGTTTTACATTTTCTCAGAATATTTATTTTTCTATAAAAATGTTATTTGACTTTTGCAAAATTTTTTTGAGGGAACTTTCCAAGAAGTTACATAAATTAATTACTTTATTCATATACTTAGTGGAGAAATAAGTATTTAAAAATAAACAAAAACCCACAAAACAAAACAAACACTACTGGGCCACTTGTTCCTTCTGATTTTTATTTTATCTATATTTTTATTGTCTACTTTCACAGTCAACTGTTTAGCCTTACATTTCAAGGAGAGAAGAGGAAAGTTCTGAATCTTTAGAAACACCTCTAAAAATCACTGAGGTTACGGACTTTACAAACTTCTGTACATAGCCTGCTTTATGAGATTTCCAAGAGGAACCTCACTGCTTCATAAAGTGGAATACATAATCAGATCCATCTTCACCATTGTTTCAATGATGCCAAGCCACAAGAGCTTACCCAGAACTGTGCACGTGCCAAGACTCTGTGCCAAAATGTCTCAGGGCAGGATCAGGCCCCTGTAAGATTAGCTGCATGTACGGCTTCAATCCTGCAACTGCAGTAGCTCAAAGAGACTGCTATGGCAGAGGCATCGCAGGACAGGGCCCTAAAATAATCAAGTATATAAAGATCTTTGTGCTCTCCACAACTGAAGCACAATTCTTAAAAATGAATGGAACAAAAAACTTTTGTATTTGTGAAATAAAAATCAATTCTTTGGACAACAAGCAGGACCAGCATTCTTCAGGACAGGCTCCTTAAAATCTATAGGCTGTTTTCCCATTTTTTGTTTTGTTGGGAGTTTTATTAGAATTTGTTTTTCAGTTGTTTTGAGTTTTTTCCTTGCAGACAGAATTACCAGAATAACCCTGCAAGGCCTGTGTCCTAAGGATAAGCCAAACAGAGGAAAAGACTCAGTCCAAAAGACAGTAATTTGTTCACATTTAGAAAATGTGAACAAATTTCAGCATTTAAAAAAACCTGATAGTGCTGACTGGAACTGTAAAGCAAGGATATCTACAGACTCACAGTATAGCATATGGATTTGAAATCAGAAGATGAACAAGTTATTAAGAGTTTTCTGTAAATCAGATTCTGGTATACTCAAGACTGTGTACCAACTGAGAAAACAGAAATTATTTAAAATCCTAGGTGCCACAGTCCACAGTTCTGAACTGTATTAGCCTAAGAAATGAAAGCGTCATCTTATCTGCTTTGAAAGAAAGTCACTAGGCTTGCTTGTTACTGACCCAATATGAGCCCAAACTTTGCACCTGAATTACAAAGTACCTCACAAAACCCCACACTGCCACAATGCTGACTTCCTTCCAGGCCACTTGTGCCAACCCTTAAAGCAAGCAGGTCTGGCTAAACTGAACACACTGAAATACGTAGGCAGAGGCAAAGCCTGATTTTACAAAGTCCTTCTGAGCAATAAGACATTTTAGCTCACTCTCAGAACCAGCATAAACATGTTTCTATCACCTTCACACATTTGTACAACAAACAAAACACGCTTATGCATCCTTGCAAAAGTAATTTTCAGAGCATTAGGATAGGAAGAACAGAGGGCAATATTGACACAGCACTACACTAAAAAGAGACCTTGGAGAACAAAAGACCAGGCCCAAAAACTCTGACCTGCAAGGATATTTTCCTATCAGGCATCACAGGCTCTTAGATGTGGAAGAAGAATCCTGAATTGAACTTGGATGTGAACAGATTTCTCAAGCCTCTAAGTTCACAAGTACTCAACCAGTAAGCTAGGAATTGACAGGTAACAGTTCACTACCATTTTTTTCATTAATCAATATCAGAAAGTAATGTGCATAGGGCAGATATTTTAGTAACACAGAGGTAGCTGGTGTAGTAAGCTTAACAGTCATGTAAGAACTTGCCAGAAGTTTAGGAATTCTGTACCTGATTCTGCCACCAGTCATCTGGTCTTACCTGAATATGCCTGAGTCTACTCTGCAATCTGCAAAATGGGGGTGGGGTAGCACTGGTTCTGAAATGTTTGTAAAATGTAGTTAGTTGATGCCTGCAAAAGCACACAACAGGAGAGTAAAATGTTATTACACCCTAAAAACATGCTGTTGCACAAAATACATAATATATAAATGACTACACTACCTGTGTTCTACAGTACACACTCTTAGAAGATTTCGTTATATACCTGTTTAGAAAGTGAACTGTTTTGATTCTCTGGTAGGATGGACCTGAAGTCCATCTCTCCAGAGAAAGAAGCAGAGAAAGATCTTTTTCTAGCTCTTCACAATCAAACAAAACTGAGCCTCAGTGAAAAATTTTCCCCAAGTATTATCACACAACTACAATTAATGCAACTGCCATCTTACCTTGACAGAGCTAACAAAAAAAACAAACAACAAATGTGGACAACTCAACTTTCTGCCCTGCTACACACTAACAAGCTTTTATTTCAGAAACTGCACAACACTGTACATGGGAAGAAGCTATCACCATCCCAAATCCGTAAATGCTGAAACTGCTTGATTTGGTCTCCATAGCTGAAAGGGCTGTAGTGGCATATTCTACCTTTATTCTAAGGTTACCACATACCTTCAATCATTTTTGTAAAATTGGGAAATTCATGCCAATCACCAGTGTCACTATACACTGGTAAAGTATAGATGATCCTTCAATAAACTGCAATGAGATACATAAATTCTGACTTTTAAGAAAATCTTTATTTTCACTGAAACCTATAACAAAGTTCTCACTAAACTCAGCATGACAGCAATTACACCTAATGGGGTACAGCTTCTGGGCAACAGCCTAGCTCTTTTTTGGATAGGAGATGAGGGAAATCACACATATGGTAAGCTGCCCCCATCACTTTTGGTGTGTGGGAGAAGTACTTGGGGAAGCAACAGAATCTGTTTTGCAGACAGTGCACAACATGTATGATACTTTGCAAAGGACATTCCTCTGCAGTTTACCTTACACAAACTTGGAGTCCTCAGGCTAAGACAGTGCAACTGCTTTTCCACTCCCTCTATGCTTGGCTAGCACCACGACAAAAGCAGACTGCTTGGCAGAGACACTACTGAGGTTCAGCACTAGCAGAAATGCTTCTGGTTCCTCAGTTTAAAATTGTTCCAAAAAAGAAGACTGGACCATCATCTAAATATGGACTGCCGGTTGATTATTTCACTAAGTCATCTATCTGACTAACTCTTCAAAGAAAGAGAAAAAAAGTGAGTTTTAATTGCAGTGATGAGACGCCACCAACACCATTACCCACTGCCACCTCTTCTTCTGCCCCCAAATAAAAAATAAAAAGGAGTGAGAGTGTCCCATTCTTCTCATCAAGTGCTACACAAGTAGCTTCAGCAATGTTTTAAACACACACTTCTTCTAATTGGTTTTGCCACAGCCTCCCTGACTAACACAATCAAATTCTGTTTAGCAGCCTCAGTGGAACTGGGTAAGCTCACATCAACTTTGGGTTCAGACCAAAACGAATTTTACACCCAGATTTTTTAGCCTGACCAGTAGCCTATTTCAAGGTAACCTAACAGGAGAACACTGCTAAGCACATGCAGATTGACAGGTTTCTCTGAGACATTTCCGACAGAACACTGTCAGAGGTACCAATTCTCCTGATAAAATCTTGGCTCCAATACCTATTTTCAGAAAGAAAGGAAAGCCTCAATATTTCATATGTCTAAGGGGGGTGTGGGGAGGAAGAAGCAAGTTAGGACAAGAATAATTCAATTCTACGAAAATGCAGTAATTATAAAATCAGCCACATTGTAGAATCACAGGATGGTTTGGGTTGGAAGGGATCTTGCAGGTCATCTGATTCGAACTCCCTGGCCATGGCGAGGGACACCTTCAACCAGACCAGGCTGCTCAGGCGCTGCCATCCAGCCTGGTCTTCCAGGGATGGGGCAACCACAACTTCACTGGGCAGTCTGTGTTGTCATCCCATCAGAGTAAAGAATTTCTTCCTAATATGTAATCTAAGTCTTCTCTTTCAGTTTGAAGCCATTCCCCCTTGTCCTGTCACTACCTGCTCTCGTGAAAAGTCGTTCTCCATTTCTCCCATAAGGCCACATAAGGTACTGGAAAGCTGCTACAAAGTCTTCCTGGACCCATGTCTTCTTCAAGTTGAAAAATCCCAACTCTCTCAGCCTGTTTTCACAGGAAAGGTGCTTCACCCCTCTGATCAACTGCATACCCCTCCTCTGGACATGCTCCAACAGGTCCATGTCTTTATTATACTGGGGATCCCAGAGCTGGATGCAGCTCTCCAGGTAGAGAGTCAAAAGAGCAGCACAGTGGGGGAGAAGTAAAGCATTCTGCTGCAACACTTATGTTAAAAAAAAGTTAATTGTTTTAGAGCAGTTAAAAACATGAATGCTTCAGCAATAAACAGCTCCTCTCAAAAGTTACCTAAATATGTGACTACACTATTTCCTTACTGATCTTGAGTCAAATGTACATGAAAATGAAAACGACAACCCTTTCAGGATGAGTGATTCATCTTACTTTGGCTTGTTCCTTTAAGAGAAAGAAACAGTAATTTTCCCACTTCAGTTTTTTACAGAAGGTTTTCTTTCTCTTTCTTTATAAAAATTGACCATTTTAAACATTTGCAACATGCAATAGCATTTGCACCTTTGTTTCAATTTTCCTCCGATTTCTATTCAGCTTTCTAATCTTATCATATTTAGTTCTACTAGACAATAACTGCTGAGACTTTGAATACCCTATACATTGATACAAAAGAATACAGAAAAACAGGACAAAGACAGGATCATGAAATCTACGTTTGCACCAGGGAGTGAAGGCCATAAAACCACTTCTTGAAGTGTGTAACTCCTGCTTTTTAGGTAGCAGGGGCAAAACTGCATTTGTAAACAGTTTGTGTAACTGTACTACCAGGCCTCAGGCACACTCTGCATTTCTGAACACAGCTCTTCTCCTACCTGAGGTCTAACTCTGCATTCCTTAATGGTCACAAATACTGCTACACAGTTCCCCTGCTGTAGAAAAAACATGTGGAGCTGCAGAGTCAATACATGTTATCAAGCTCTTTGACTGCTCAGATGCTATTAATATTTTGGTAGGGTGGGGGTTAGAATTCGTGTCAGTCACAGAGTTGCTATGGCACATATACCAATTTTTTTTTTTCATTATTTCTTTTCCCTCTTATACATCAGCAATACATGCAGCATCCAGTAACAATTAGGTTTCATGTTTTGCTTTCGCTCACCAGCAGTGCTAGAGTCTTTCCTGGATGTTGTAAAGTACCCCCTCAACCATTAAAGTCACAATCACATACCACATAGTCAAAAGGAAAGCTTGTAACAGCAATTTTAAAAAAATTAATTTTTTTTAATGTTAAGTACGTATTTGTGTAAATAGAGATCTGTTGATCTCTATCTTTTAGAAGCTACAGAGGAGTCTAGCACCCACAAAAGAAAAAAACAACAAACTATTAATATGGCCACAGTGTTACTCAGTAAGCTATTCTGCATTCCTTAATGGCAGAAGATACTGCCCAAGGCATCTGCTATTACAAATAGGAACCAGATAATAGATGCTGAAGTCATCTAAAAAAATATATTCTGCTTAACAGAAGTAGATACTGTTACAAATGAACCACTTTATGAACAAAGAAATCATATCCACATTTCACATGTTATTGTTGCTGGATGTATTTTAACAAAAATATACCTAATTGTAATTTGCCTTTCAATTATTACAAACCAATGTTAAATTCCACTGTAATATTATGTAACTCTATTTATATTAGATTAAAATAAATTTCAAATGTTTGATGTCAAAACCATAAACAAAGTTCAAATACTCAACAGGTAGGTCTTCCTTGAAGTACCAAGAACAACTATTAGGTTTAGAATGAAGTTATCTGAAACTAATACCTTCCATTGCATCTGTAGAGTCTTTGCTCCATAAGTCACTTAATGGCACTTCCTGTAAAGCCAGGAAACTAACTGGGAATTGAAAGAGTAAGAGAAAACAAAGAAGTTTGAGTTCTGTTAGTTTTAAAAGCTTGCATTCAATTAAGCAGAATCAGCTACCTTACCAGGGATAATACTTTGCTTTTATTTTAGGTGCAAAATCTATTTCATCAAATCTATTTCTCTTGTGTGTTTGTGCGTGAGTGTAATTTTATTAAGCAGGACATTTTTAAAGGCAACAATCAAAAAAGGCATAATTTTTCATGTCCTAAATAAAAACTTTCCGAACAGTTGCAATCTAGATAAATGCACACAGGCCATGAAATCACTTAGAAAGTGTGCAAGCATGCTCTGAAATAACAAAAAAAGTAGTGCCTAATTTAGTGTAAAGGCTAAATTTAGCAACATATTTTAATGGTTGTCTACTAAAAGAGACTGCTTCTGAAAAAACAAAAAATACCAAAGTAAAATGAGATTACAAGCAGCAATTTAAACCAAGTGTTTATTGGGCAAAATCCTGATTTAAAGCAGTTCAATAGGTATAACTGGAATGTCAAGGCAGCAGACATGGGAGCGTATGTACCGAGGGGTTCACAAGGGCCAGGAATAGGAGAAATAAAACCCTCCTTGCTTTCTGTGTGCCTGCCCCCACTCTCTCCTTCAGCCCTTCTCAATCTCTGCAAAGCCTGTTAGAGCGCCACAAAACACCATCCCCCACTCAAAGATTTTTTTTTTTTCCCCATTTAGGATCCTTGACTGAGAGAACACATACTGCCCTCACTGTAGATCTGAACTGTGCCCTTCTCTCATGTAATCCATTGCATGGGAATGTCTGTGATGACAACCTCACCTCGCATTTTGAGTTCCTTCTTCCTGCAAATTGTAACAGTAAACGTCAAATGCAGTCCTGTGGGTCCATCCAGGAACGCAAGACTGCACACAGAAACCAGATCAGCCGTGGCAGAGAAATCAGCAGAACACTTCTTAGACAAAACACAGTATCTGGTCAGTTTTCTCAGGTGCTTCCCTCCGTGTGCTCCAGCATCCTCTCACTCACTTCAGCCCCATCAGCACATGGTGCAGCGAAACAGAAAGCTCGACAGGGACATCCTCAAGAGTCCACTTCACTATATAAATAAATAATCCATTTCCTCTAGACATGTATCTCAGGAGGGCAGGATCTTCCTTTGCGGATTAAAAACCAGGAAGATATTGCAAGCACGTAGACCCAAAGCTTTGTTTGGAGCCCCCACCTGAACAACAGGTCAGCCCTGAGCAGCACAAACTAAGTGATTTCAAAACAGGCAACTGAGTATCCAGATCCCTTAACAGCTTCCTCCAAAGGACTCTAAGGACCAAAATACGAGAAGGGCGCTCACAGTGCGAGATTTTGTCTGGGTCACTTTTAACCATGGACTTTATTTACCTTCTGCTGCTTTGGTACACAGTGCCAAGGTGAGACAGATAAGCATAAGCATATACAAGAGATACCTACTACTCAAAAATTGTTTTACACACACAGAGGCAATTTTCTCATATTAATGGAAATCTCATAGTAATGAGACATGGACAAATTCAACCATAACATTTAGTGATGTCATTTACTTGCCTTATTTAAGGTCTTGCACACTAAGAAATAAAGTTAGAAACTTCCTTCCCTTGCTCTACTTCTGACACCTGTGCTTTTTTATTCAGTCCAACCGTTTTAAAATAATGGCACTAGAGCTTCTTCTTACTCTTCCAGAACTAAAAAAATATTTTTAATCAATACAACAGAGGAAGTAAATTGTGAATAATTGCCTGCATTAATATATTTGCTACCAGCTTTGTCATTCTTTAATTTGCACACACCAAATTTTCCCTTCTAAACACCTCTGTTTCTCCAAAAGCAGCTGGAAATTAATTATGCTGTTTTTATTTTCTTATTAATTCATATGCTATAGTTCTGTAATCAGTGCAGGATCATGCTGCAATTTTGCATACTTGTTTCAAAATACATTATGAGCACTTGATGATTGGTGTTTAACACAATGTATGAAAGAGCATCTCAAATAAATTAGAGGGAATACAAATAAACAAATAAGAAAAAGAATTACACATATTTAAACAAGAGCTAAGCCCTGTAACTCACAAGTTTGTGGTTCGGAACACTGAACGATTAGAACTGAGCTAGGCAGAAAGTTTACACTACTCAACATAAAATTTGGATATAAAGAAACCTTTTGCAAAGAGAAGAACAGCCAAAGACAGATTTATCAATGAAGCAGAGGTGAAAATGGTATTTCTTTCGAAGTCTATCATCTCTGACCATTGATTTGCAATACATAAGAATACTTTCTATCCCTAGACAGACAGCCAACTTGTGAAGCAAACATACTTGAAAAAAATGGCTTAAGTGCCAGAAGACTTATCTACCAAATGGCATTCTCACACTTCGTGCTCTTCCACCCTCTTCTCGTTTACAGGAACTCAGCATGTTTCAGCAATGTCTCTGTGTATTCCCAGCTCTTCCTACATGGCTCACCATCAGGTCAGGGATGGCCTGCAAGCTTGTGAGCTGATCCTCGAGTACAACAGGTGTACGATCCTGGCAGAACTATCGGCACATCACTAGGAATGTGAAATCTGCAGCTTTCCTGAGTAACTACAGGCCACCAGGAACTTCAGCCAGCAAACCTGCAAAGGGGTACACATTGCTGATGCAGGTCTAGTTCTGGTTTTTTGTTCAGGAATTAACCTGCACGGTTGTAACTGCAGGATCAGACTCTTCAGCCACGAGGTCAAGAGAAACTGATGCTCCTGTACTTCACCCTGTAAGTCAGCATGATGTTGCTAACTGTAGTTCACCATAGATAGAATGTGGCCCAAAGACCACCACTTAGGGAAAGCAAACCCAAACATGGCCAATCACAAAAATAAAATGAGGTAAGAAATCAAGTCCTCCATCACTCCTTCCATTCTCACCTAATGTTTTCAAATTTCTCGTGAAGTCTCTCTTAAATATTGCTTTGACAACCACAAAACAATGCATTCTCTCACATACACAAACAAAAACTTAGAATTATTTGTTTCACAGAAGAACACACTGGCTGTGGAGGGAAGATGTACGAGACTACTGCAAGAGATGCAATCCTAACTACTACTGAGTGACATGATTTCCCCACTGCTACTGCTGGGTACCTCTTAACAATGCAAGGCTTGAGTACAAATGAAAAATACTCAAAACAAAAAGACAACTTCTAACAAGGTTTAAGTTTAGAAGTTCCTACGTAGCAAGCAGAAAAAACATACTGGGGAATGAACTGAAAGGTATTGATTGAAAGCAATCAAGCACTGAAACACTGCCTGACACTCAGCAGCACGGTACAGTCACCAATCCTTCACCCAGCTCACCAGGGGCACAGGACCTGCCTTAAGACCTCCCCAGCTGAATCCTGCTGTGGGCCAGCTCAGTTCTCACCAAAAGAACCAAGGAGCAGGCGTTCGATGAGTGTGCCTAACCCTGCCATGGGGGCCTCAAGGTTTTAGAATCACTGGACAAAGCCCCTCCCAGGAGTGAGGGTGGCAGAAATCTTCCTGTTGCTACACCTGTAAGAGGGAGTCCACAGTCAGGAACACAGAGGCCTTCCACAGTGCTTCAAAGCAGACAATTTACTACACACATAATGCCTTTCAGAAAGAAAATATCATAAACCCCCAAACAAAACACCCAACAGCCAGAGGGAAGACACCTTTCCAGTTTCCCTCAGAAAGAGAAGGTATAGACAGGACTTTATAAGTTTCTTGACAAGAGTGCTTCCACCTGCATTAAGTTCCATAGATCCCATGTTGTGCAAGCCCACTGAATTATTTTTATCTTTGCTGAATGAGGCTCTGTGACATTAAGGGTCAATAAAATGCTGCTTCTTACTTTCAGCATTTGCTACATTTTATAAAATCTCATATAGAGACACCCACGTGGAAGACTTCTGACAATAAAAATTCCATGCTTCCTAAGCAACTGATTTTCTTAGTGTAGCCTCATAAAATCCTGTTAACTTTCCTTCCCCTCACTAAAAATTGAAATGTTGTCGTACTAGGTTTCTTTGTACTCGGATATGCCTGAAGCTAGTTTATTTTCACATGCTGAATTGTCCACGCTCATAAAGACTTGCTATTACATTATGCATTTGTGTGCTATAAAGGAAAAAGCACAAACACTGGAAGGTGTCAAAACCATGCTTTTCTTTTTTGTTGATTCATTTTTTAGGTAATTGTATTTATAAGTATTAGAAATAATAAAATTGCTCGTCACTGTAAAAATACTAAAAATAGCTCTACACCCAGGCATTAAGTAAAGTGTGCTTTACTCCTCAAATACACCTCCAATTTTTACATCAAATTCTTATTTTAAGTAACAAAACACCAGTAAACAGCAAATCTGAAATGCTTACATGTTTACCATCCCTAGAAATAAAAAGTTCAGTAAGCAAGTTACCCTATTCATCACAATACTGCCAGTGTCCAAGTCAACTTCATGTTTTATAAGAAAATCAGTTGTCATTTTGCATTGCATTATGAATATGAAAAAATAATTTAATCACGAAGAACTATTCCACATGAATCATACTTTAAAAACTTCACTATGAAGAATAATTTTCTTCCTTACATTAACTTTACAAAGTTAGTATTAAATAAACAGGGGTAATAAATACTGCAATAAACAGCAGTTTAAATACCATCTTTACTGGCAAAAACTCTTCAGTAAGCTCTCCTCCTACTTTACACTGTCTTGTCATTAAATATAACCAAATTGTAAGCCAGTAACTTCACAACATTCTGAAGGTGGGATTTTTTTTTTTTTAAGCAGCATTATGAATGAAAGTGGAGTACTGGCAGATGATGTCCAAGTGGCACAGAATTCAGTGAGACTACTCAAATCTCAAGACCAGGACAGCTTCAGAGCACTAGCATACTCCAAGGGAAAGGACACAAAAATAAGGAGTCAGATGCAGATTTTATTCCATTCCCTGCTAATGCTAACCTGCTAAGTGACTGCAGGCAAGCCTACGCTCCTTCACAGCTTTTCATCTCAGATGCCTGAAACTGGGAAAAAAATGATTGTTCCTGATCTTGAGGTGTGTTCTTACAGCATGGCTTGTATACTTCACTAGACAGGACAGAAGTACATAAATAAGGCAAGGCCTACAACTGCCAATAATTAATAATATCACTATTATTGAGAAAAGAGTACGTGCCTTTTTTTCTTTTTCAAGCAATGCAAAACAGCAGCCCATCAAGCCATTCTTAAATTTGGAGTAATTCTTAGGCTGGTTCAGATCTTACCCTTTCTGAAACTATCAAGCAGGGTGACAGCTGTAGGAGTCTTTTGTGAAATTCCCATGTCCACCAGGACCACACTCACCCCACTACTCTCAGACAGAAACACTGTATCATTACTGATCTTAAAAAAATAAAAACAAAATAATAAAAAGTACATAAGTCCTAATAATCTTTTGACATGAAATAGAACAAAAAAGCTTCTGGAAATAATACACCAGGAAAGGGAGAAACACGATAGAAGGAAAAGAAAAAATACTACAGAGGTCAGAAGGATGACTTCAACTTAATTCTTCTCAAGAATATTTTGAAATACATATAAGTTCAATCCAGCTTTGCAAACCCTTAAGTAATAATGAAAACATAAATTATTAAGTTTACAGTAAGCTACAACCATAGCTATACGGCTTTGAAAAACTTAAATCACTTATAAAACCTGTCCCAATATGCAGGTGCAACATGGAGGGAAGTACTGTCACTCTCCATTTAGAATTAACAAAGGGACATACGGCTATGCTTCTAGAAGTAAAGATCTTGGAAGTCACCAGCAGGCCAAAGCTGTGCTGCTGATTCCACTGGTGGCTATAGCAGGCCATGCCCATGGCAAGGCACAGCAAGTCCAGCTTGGGTCCAAGATTTGAAAAGCAACTTCTGGTTTTGACTACATCACTTGCCAGAGCTCACAGAGACAGCCTGCAACACATGCAAAAATTAAAATGAAGAGTTTCAGTTCAGTTCCAATTTTATAGTACCTTCCTCCACCATGGAGCCGCCTTCAGATAAAGAGAGGGATCTGAACACTACACAGGCGATGTACCGTTGAAAGAGAAGCAGTGTCTCACCTCCTAGGTGTCCAAATTTCACTGCAGGTACATTTACAAACTTCACTTCATAGCAGAGCCTTACACACCACAGGTCTCATATACTTTACCTGTATCTTTTGCACCACCACATGTGGTGGGGGAAGAGTACCTCATCCCAGCTCACTCAGACAAGATCTCCCCTCTTCACACCACTCTTTCCTCAGCTCTGTGCCAGAAGAGTGCCCTGCCTAACGCCATGTTCATGAGCTCCAGAGACACTGCACATCCTCCGCCCACAGACCACGAGCGGCAGCAACCTGGAAGAACTTTAAACCTTGAATGCGAGCAATCATCCCAGTGAATTTAACAAGACTTGTCATCTGCTTCAAGATATTCACATGCTTACAGGATCGCCAGCTATGGAACTACTAATTTATGAACAAAGTGTATTAAGAGCATTCCGGATGAACAGGAAAAACATTAGTTACAAAATAATGGCATAATTACCTCTGATATTTTATGTGGAAAACTGACATTTAATATCTTCAATTATTCACACAACAGCTATGAAAGAGAAAGGTTTTCTTCCTTGATGGGAAAAATAAATATGGAAAAATTCCTCTCACCATCACGCCTTTCCTAAATAAACCTCTTACTAAAGCCAGTGGAAGTTTTGCAGGCAATGAGCTTACAGCAAGCAGCCCCCAAAAAACTCTAAAGGGTCAAGGGTGAGCTTCTTAAATATTCTGAGTTTACCTCCATACAGAAACCATCTACATTTCTGCTAAATTATATGCCTGCTTGACATGGTTTATCAGCTTGCTGTACAAGAGGGACAATAGTGCGCAACCAACTTTTGAGAGCTTGGGCCAATTTCTGAAGCATCCACAAGGCCCCTTGCTAAGCAGCTCATCACCTTCTATCCTGTGACACACCAGCCCTGCACTGGCACTCACCACACAAAGTAGAATTCGTGTACATCAAGACTCAATGACCAAAATCATTCATGAACAGTTACTTTAGTGAGAACTGTGTAATAAAAGAAATCTTCCCCTTTACCAAAATAAAAGCTCCCTAAAAGTAAATTGAGATTTCTAGTCATGGACAAATCTAATAGAATCTCTGTTCTCATCTTAACTAGGTGCATTATTTCCATTGCCTTTTTTTTAAGCTACAAGGAAATGTATTTATTCTCTTTCTCTAAAGCTCCTATTATGCTTTTTTCATAAAAAAGATACTCTACCCTTTTCTTTGCTCAAGCCAGTTCAACATCAGGTGAGACATACATTTAGCACTATGCACAAAACCAAGATCCACTCCTCTCAAAGTGTGGGAAGATTATGATCACCACTTCACTGCCAGATGAACATTCCATGCATCCATAAGACTTCATAACAAAAGTAAAAACAGATAATGACAAGACCTGAGTAAAGGTCTCTGAGCTATTCTTGTTCACTAGCCCTTACTATTACTCGAAATAAGAAAATGTCCTTAGCACTTAGAGCACTCTCATGTGACTCTTAACTGAAAATACAGAAAATTAAGTTCAGAAATCAGTACATTTGTATTCAGCCCTGATCAACATTTTGAAGCCTATCTGCCAATTTTGAATTTCCAGATGCATTTTCACTTGCAAGAAATTGTTGCACCAATTACTCTTCACAGAACATGATCCTTGTCAGTAATGCTATAAAACCAAAAGCAGCATTCTCCTATGCAATTAGTCTGTCATAAAAAAATTCAGTAATTGAATTGAGTGTTTACACTCTGAGACCTGTACATACCAACCGCACCGCACACAAAATCCGAAAACCTGAAATTTGGGTGTAAATCTGCAGGAACTCAAGTACAGTAGAATTCTCCCTTCAAAGCAACTGCCCACCGTGGTTATCCCAGCCTTAACACTAGCTCTGTGGTCATAATATCACACCAGAACAGCTGCTCCCAACAGCCCCCTTCAAGTTAGCATGTTTGGGACCATCACTTATCCTATGTCTGCTATACACTGCCTGCAAAAGGTCAAAAGTATGTTATTAATCATTTGCATTTATGAGTACTAAGCTTATCCCAAATACACGTCTTGTCTTGTTTTTAATTATGTGCAGAATAGTACCAAGAAGAAATGCTACCTCCCACTTCCCATTCTGGGCCAAACACAGCTCAGTGACACCATGAGTGACTGTATTAGAAGTGCTCCAAGTGCCACCCATTATATGTCATCTATAAATCTGACCCAAAAAATTTAGAGCCTCTCCTTTAAACTACCACTTCCACTTCAGCTTAAAAGGTGTCAAACCCTCCAAAAGTTACCATAACTTTTCCCAGCATGCAGATCAAAAAACCCCATTGTTGTGTACATGAAAGCTTAGGAATACTAGTAAATTAGTCGCTAAGATAGATATTTCAAATTGATTGGTATCTGCATTCATCAATGCCAAAAGAAAAAACAGTAACACAGAATAAGCGTGGATGGAATTCTAATTAGCTTTCAGTTTACATGTTAAAACTGAACAAACTCCTGTTGCAGTAGCATTACTGTTTGGCTAAACTTTTCACTGATTCTTGACCTCTCAAGTTTTTTAATTACCTATTCAGTTTACATTCTCATACTTTTCTACCACTGAATTTTAAAAGGACTTTACACACGCATTAAATTTTCAACCTGTGTGTTGCACTTTGCATATTCTAATGTTACTTTGGTTTAAAACTTTCGCCCCAAGTCAATCAGCTGATTATGCTTACAAAGTTTTAGGGTTAAAAACCACGAGGAAAGAAAAAGCAAAGAGAGCTCTGACTATGCCTTTTAATTCCCAGGTTACTTGGGAAGTTACACCTCTACATACAAACTTTGTATTCTAGCAGTAGCTAAGAAGATATGTTTTCTGAGGTGCCAAAACCAGAACTAGTGTCTTCCTCATAAAAAGTGGCAGCACGAGGACCTCTATCTTATCAACAACAACCAAGTTCTTTTTTCATGTGTACAGTTTACATACTTACCCAGGAAGCCAAATGGAAACTACAGACAGAAGATGAAGCTGTCTCAAAGCCTTTGTCATGTGATAGTGACCTATAAAGTATCAAATAAAGGCACATCATCAGCACACCATGATTTTACAGTATTGCAACTCACCACATCGCCAACAAGAGGAGGGATCCCAAAACTTGAAACTTGCTTCCTCTTCATCCCCATCCCCGCTAAGTTGTCATTAAAACAAGATGACAGTCACAGAAAACCGTAATAAGGAGGAAACAAAAAGATGTATCCTATCTTTAGAGGGTATTAGGAGTGGGCAAATGGAGCAAATCATCTGAGTGTGCATCAGCAGGGTGGGCTGTTTTTCCTCTCTCTCTCACACGGATGCATGTTTATGAGCGTGCACAGACACATATGCATACACACAGGGATGCATCATAATTATTTACGAGCACACACAGTAATACTCGCATGTATTATCAAAATAAAAGACAGAAAGTTGACCACCATCTGCAAGGAAGCATACACACCAATAACCCCCGGGAACTTACACAAGTGAGCGATCAATCCCCGCGCGTGAATAAGCCAAACAACGCAAAAAATTAACAACAAGAATAAGCCGCCAGACCGCAGGTACGGGATCCACCCGGGGAAAGAGCGACGGACGAAGGCTGCAAGGCTGGAGCACAGTTGCAGGTAATGCCCGCTGCCCCCCGGCAGAGCCCAGCCGAGCCGCCCGGAGAGCTGCGGCCGCCCAGCCGCCCCTCCGCCACCGCAG
>VZTB01005004.1:338451-399758 GCA_013397245.1 Thryothorus ludovicianus
AGCCGATACCGATCCGCGCACTCTCCCCCGCGCCTCGCCGCCCCTCGGGATGAAGTTTCGTTTCTGTCTGCCGCGATTTCCCTGTCAAGTCCCCCCAAGAGGCACGCACCGAGCGGCGGCCGGTGGCCATCCCTCCTCCTCCTCGCCCTCCTTCCCCTTCCTCTCTCCGCCGCTGCTCTTGCCTCTCTCTGTGGCGGCGAGAGGTGCCTGGTTTCAAACGCAGCCTGGCACTGGCTGGCCTACCCCCGCCGCCTCTCGGGCTCGGCTCGCTGGTGTTTTAAATGCCCTGCGCTGTACCGTGATCCACTTGGCCCCCTCCTCGTCAAACACTCCCGGTTCACCCCTGCCCTCCCGGCCGGGCGGAGGGCTGGCGGCACCAACCCACCCGACCTCCGCTGCCCAAACTTTCAAAACGAAGGCAGGGCTGGCAAGAGGGAGGAAAAGTGACTGGGAACCCCGGCAGCCGCCGCGCCGGGCAGAGGAAGGTCCGCGCCTCCCTCCCGTCCGCCAGCGCCGCAGGAGGGGCGCGGGGGGCTGCCCTGCCGCTGGGGCGCGGAGCGTAAAGCGTGGGGCGAGGGCACCCCTCTCCCTGTCTCTCCCTCCCTGCCTGCCTGCCGCTGCCCATCTCCGCCCGCTCGGCGTGGGTCGGCGGCCGGGGACACTCACCTCGGCGGGGTGCGCACCGCGCCGCTGGGCCGGACGCGGCTCGCAGCGCAGCCCCTCCGCCTCGGCGCCCGCGGAACGCGGCTCCACACAGAGCCATGCAACCCGGGCAGCGCCACAACACTCCCCGCGATATAAGGCGCGCCGCCATTGGCCGGCGCGCTGAGCGACGGGCCGGCCGGCCACTCAGCGCCGCCGTTACACCCGCGGCCCGCGAGGGAGCCGCCGGCGCACACACTCCCCGCACACACTCACACAAAGATCGCCGCGCTGCCCCTCGCGGGGTTCGCGGAGCCCCGGCGGCGGTGCCGGAGCGGGGCAGGGAGCGGGGGCCGCCCGGGGCAGCGCGGCGCCGTGCCGGCCACAGCGCCAGCAGCCACGGTCCATTGGCCGCCCGGGCAGCGCCGCGAGAGTAAACTACGCGTGACCTGGGCAGCGCCGCGGGGTGCGGGCTCGGCCCGGCCCGGCGCACCGCGAGCAGCCCCCCGATAACTTACTCGGCCGAGTTGGGCGAGTTTCAGTCAGAGGCCACAGCACGGCGAGCCAGAAGTTGCGGGCGGCAGCGGCGCATCTGCGCAGCCCCTGCTGGGGCAGTAAACACGGGGAGGCAGCCCCGCGGGCGGACGGGCCGGGCGGGCGCTGCCCCCTGACCCGGCCTGGGGGCTTCAGGCGGCGGCGCCGCGCGGGGATGCGGCGGAGCTCCGGGCGGTGCCCCCTGCCGTAGGAATCCTCGCCCAGGCGTGGCAGAGAGGCCCTCACCGGGCCGGCATCGACAGCACGGCCGGCTTCACTTCGGCTTCCCACGGAGACCGCTCTGCTGGCAAAACCAGCAGAGTAGAACGCTGGGATCTGCGCCACGCTCTGTGTCCTGCCCGGTCCTCTGCCCTGCACCTCGCGGACCGTACCAAACACATGGATATGAAATTCATTTGAGGATTTCTGTGGCTCACGGGCTGATATGCACAAAGCGACAGTGTGAGGCCAGCAGCTTTTGCATAGCTTCATGGCGATTGTGCTGACGGGTGTTGGAAATGTAGTCTAACTTTTTGGAAGAAGCTCCCTTCCACTACAGAAATCAAACACAGTGCAGAAGCATACTACATACACTGACCCTGTGTATTAATGTTCACAAGGGCTTGAATATATACAACATGAGACGCTCGTGGTTTTTAAGCAGAAGACACATGGCATTTATTCTTAGGAAGAACTAATTTTTTTTGTGCAGCTCTGTCTCCAGGTGGGATGCTGACTTCCAGTCAGCAATTGTCATATTAAAAAAAAAAATAAATTAAGAAATAATAGTTATAATAACAATGGAAATGTACTAAGTTTTTTCCAGTAGAAGAGCAATGTTTGTGTTTCATGATGGCTTTACACATGCAAGGGTGTTGCAGAGTTTATTCCATATGTTGTCAGTCTTGAGCTTTGTTCCAATGTAATATGGTTCATTTCAGCATCTTCCCATGGTTTGTCTACTCTTCTTTCATTCTTCAACTCCTTTTGTCAGTATGGCAGAATTATGTTAAATAATGATGAAATAATATTTCTTCTATCTGAATAACACAATGCAGTAAAGTACTAGCTCATATTAGAAAACAAAGTTATATCCGTGTTTCTGAGAAAGCATTTTAATTTAGCCTGCACATTTTTTCCTTAAGTTGTGACAAAAGTATTGTAAATGCCCCACCCTCTTCTTTGTTGTAAGCAGGGGTGGGTTTGTCAGTGCCTAATATAAAAACAACAGCATAAACATATTCTTGTCATTAATGCATCCCACTTCAGTATTTCATTTTCATTGCTAAGAAGGCAGAGCTGACCATCGATCCATAGGAAGTCAGGTGCACGTCAGGTGTCAGAGGCTGGGACACTGGCAAGTGAAGGCACACACGTTTCATTAGTCACATGTGAAAAGGTTGGCCTAATTTTTAGGCAGAACTTCCTCCTATCGGTTCCAGATTTTGAAGTGCTTTGCGTTAGTGGGTAAGCAGCATCTTTTCAGTATGCATAAAGAGTTGCTGGTAAGAGTAAGAGGCCTAATCCAGACAGTTAAAACTTACATAGTGTAGTTTCTTACATGTCAGTATTAGTGCTTTTAGTGCCTTGTTTCCTGGATTCTTTTACCTATATTAATAGCACCACTCCATGGAGTTGCTCATACTTCTTCATTGCTAAAATCCTGTCAAAGTAGGTAATTACTAAGCTATATAAGTGATGTAGACTTGATAGTATACATGAACTTCCTTTTAAAGGTTGTTTTATTTTGTTGTTAACAGATCTCTCTATTACACTTGATACCTTTGCTGGTCGTTTCAGAAAAGAAGCCAAGATAAGGACACGTTGCATGTTATGTTGTTGTTGCAGCAGTACAAAATGGGTATAAGGTGCTCCTAAGTAGAACAATTGTGTTTTGTGTCTGCTTCATACAGTTACAAATGGCTTGTGAGTTAGTTGCAAGGTACGCCACCTATTAGGTCTGTAGAAGCACAAGGATTTTTTCACCCTTTGAGAGAGTTGAGTAAGCTGAAGTATGCTGTTATGTTCAGAAAATAGAATGCTTGCATTTCCACTGCCTTTGATTTATTCTGTCCGTGGTGATAGAGAACTGTATTTTCTTGGGTTGTCAATCCAGGGCCCTTTGCAAATGCTGAGATCATGAAGGGGAGAGAGAGGGGATAAATATTTCTGGGTTTCTATTTTTCTGTATATGGTTTCAAGCAAATTAATCTCCTTTTATACCCATTTGGAGATATTTATGGCTTTCATCAGCCATTGTTATCAAGAGTTTTTAGGTGTTAGCAAGTGTGCTTGAGGAATTTTTCAAGGGACAGCAAGACAGCAAGTGCTGAGATTTTTTAAGTTGCTTTCTCATTATTATTTTAGAACTGCACACAAATTGCATTCCTAGATTTTTCTGCAAAAACTGTTGTCATCAGATGGGACCTTTCTGTCACTTTTGTGTAGCTGGTATTAGTTTTAGAGTGATGCCCTGACCCCACCTTGCAGCAGGCTCATGTGGGCTGCTGTGTGCAGCCAGCCTGCACTGAAATCGGTGCAGTTCAGCTCAGATAAAGCGTTTGCTCAGTAGTGTGCACAGCGGGGTTTGAGGCTTCCAAGTTGCATGTCTGTGGAATTTGTGTAAGTTCGTCTGGGTTTGCCTGCTTTGCACTCAACTGGTGGCAGAGTATCTCCTCCCCAGCTGCATGTCCCCTCCTAATTAATCCATGACACAACATAAAAGACCATGAGTAAGTAGCCATGTGTCTGTGCTCTGTCAAGAGAGAAAAAATATTTCCATACACTTTGTTCTTATTTAATAATAACAGGAAAAATAGTAGCATTTATATAAATAATAGTGATGGGGATTTTTTAAAAATGTTTTTAGCTCCCTTCCTTTGGGGCCTGCCATGGAGCTCAGTAGTGTTGGGGAGGGGACTGAGTTGGATCCTTAATTACCATCTTCTCCTGCTGCCCAGGGCAGAAGCTACCTGCTGCCTGTGGAACTGACCTGTCCCTCGGTAGCTCTTCTGGGCTGAGGTGGCTGTGTGCTCCATGGCCATTGTAAATGTACTCAAATAATAAAAGGAAGCTTGGACTAGCCAGCTGCAGCCTGAGCCTGCAGGCCCTGGATCCCTTTGAGCTGCTGCCATGGCTGTCTACAAGTGACTGTTGTCATGTGAGCAGGGAAGGAAGGCCATAAGGCAACTCTGGGAGCATATGCTTTATCTGCGTTAAGCTTTGCACACAGCCTGGGGAGAAGCATGGGGAAGAAAGGGTGAGGCAGATGCAGCCTTAATGGAGCATGTCCCACCTCTGTGCTTTTTTCCCGTGGCCTGTGCCCACCCACAGTCCATGGAATAGCGTGGCATCTTCCAGGTTAAAAAACACTGGAGCAGGACAATGCATTAGTGGGCCTATTTTCCTCCCCAATGCACTTGTATAACATGGTAACATTAATAGCAATTTATGTGCAAGCAGTGAAGGGAGAAGGCATTTTAGCTGAACTAAAGCTGCAGAATATTCACTGCAGAGGAGGAACAGAGCCACAGGATCAGTGCAGGATAGCCATTCTTCAAGAAGCACACTTCTAGGAAGTTATTGTTCCCACCTCAGCTCCACTTTCAGTTTCTGGGGAACTCAACAGAAGTTTGTAGAAGCCAAAGAAAGGGCCAACTTGTTCTGTTGGTTTCTCTGTAAGAGGGCACAGTTATACTCTGACGATATTTCTTTATTCCTATTCCTTACTCCTGTTCTTTCACAACATTAATCAGGGTATTTTCTTCATAATTTTCTACTTCTGAGTGTTCTTCTATATTAGTGCATCTAATCATCTAATTCCTACTGTCTTCTATCAACTGTTTTTTGTTTTGTTTTTTTTGTTTCAATGCCTCTTTTTACTAGAGGAGCATTAGTAACTGCAACCCTTTAACAGAACCAGACATTAAGAGCATTAGATCCTAGAAGCAACCTCTGGCCTAAGCTGCTACCACTTTCATTTGACAAGTTAGACATGAAAGTAGGAAGGGGAACAGACAGGTGAAATGACCTGCCAGGAGTCTCACAGTGTGGAAGTAGCAAAGTCAAAAATCAGATCAGAGCTTCTAACTTCCAATGCATTGCTCCATCCATTTTTAACTCTGCTGCTCTGGGATTTCTCTTTTATAGTGCCTCCCTTTTTCAGAAAAATATAACTACACCTTGAGGAACTATTTACCATGTTTTTCCTGTTTCAGAAGGAATGAGTAATAGGTTAGCCAGAACATCCACATCCATTTGAGTCTATTGTTTCTGTAAAAAGCTCCATCTGACCCTGCAAAAAATTTAGGTATATCTTAAACTAATATATATTAACTACCCATTACTAGTGTACATAAAGTATATGAGGTCGAGAATAGTGAAGTGATTGTCTGCTAGTCTCTAAATTCAGTAGATTTTCCTTGTCTTTATACAAGTATACTGCATCACACAAAATATGTAAATCAGGTCAGACCTATACAACATTGCCTGATGTTGTATAGCCCTTTGAGTTAGTCTAGTTCAAGCAGCTTCCGTAGCCAATGACACACGAAAGCAGTGGGTCTGTCATTCACATCCAGTAACTTGGGATTCCTCCACTTACTGACAAAGTCCCTGTTAAAAGCTGGACCAAAGCATAGCAGTTTTTCCTCAATGCCACACTTCCAATTTTTACAATTCTGCTTTAATTCTCAAGTAAACTTCTATAATATTTGACTGCTTTGAGCAAAAAATGTAATTGGAACTCATTTCAATTTTAGATTGTTAGTCCCTTATTACATTTTAGTGCTATCAAGTAGGTTTCTTCCTCTTCCACCCAAGGGTCTCTTTTTCCTCTCTCTGTTTCTGGTATTACTCAAGCATTTATTTTTTTTGCTTGCTATTCATATTCTATAATGTTCATGGTGCTTTAAAGAAACCACAGCTCTGTTCTACTGTCTTTCTTCAACTTCCAGGGTACCACCAGAGATTTCAAAGCTACCTCACAAGTATGTATTTATTGTCTAGAAGAACGAGGACAGTCAAGGAGCAAAAAGTTCTCAGCGTTGTAGGGCCAGTGCTTAGCTGAGGAGGGTGTTGTTGAGTCTGTGCTTGACAAGTGACAAGTGCCTGCAGTGACTCAAGTGAAAGAGCAGCACCCATTAGGTCCGAGCATGAATCCTTGCACCTTGCTGAGCTTCCCAGGTGCATGCCTCACTGCCCCACTGCCATGCCTGGAGTTATGTTCATTCTGAGGCCACAGCATGCTTTTTTGGCCACGGAGTGTTGCTACCATTTGTAAAGTAAACAAAGCAAGTGACCATTTGACCCTGAATAACAAGAGCATGCATTAGTCATTGTACTACTCAAAGACAAGGTATTTGACTCATAACTTGTTATATCGAGGGAAATACAGAGCACTGCAGACATTGCATTAGGGATCTTGTTCATCTCTGCAAGGGAGAGGCTTCAAAGAGGCAGAGATCAGAATTTTATTCCTTCAGGTGGTGGCTATGTGATACAGGGAAGACAGTGGACACTGAAAAAGTCCTGGCTAAGCTGTCAAAGAGAAAAAAAGCACCCAAAACAGAGGAGCACATAGATAGGGAACCATAACTATAATTTCTTTTTGGAAGCATTGCTTTTGTAATGACAATTTTCGGTTTTAAAGAAAGATGTAGGGTGGGGAACAAAACTGGATGGATCTTGAAGCCTTCTAGGAGAAAAAAAAGGAAGGAATAAAAATTCATGTCTTGGACTAGTGACACCTACTATAAATATTCTTGAAGGAGCAAGGCCGTGCACTGCTTCAGTGCATCCAGGTGAGAGGCCTCTTGAGAGGAAATTAAATCAAAACACTGCATTGTTTCTGTCCCACTAGGTTCAAATGGAGAAGAAGGTGAAACTTAAGATGGGCACTTTCTCCTGCTCCTCCCTGAGAATCCAACATGAGAATTGTTGGCAGGCCAGCCTATAAGAACTAGCTCTTTTGGAAATATATGTTGTGCCTTCCTGCATGCCTTCTTAGGGCTTTTCCCTGAAGTCAGCAGGTTCTCGTGGCTTTTCCCAGTGCCAAGTGCTGCAGCAAGGAAGATACTTTACTCTAGAACAGAGGCAAATTCCACATTGTCTGTCTGCCAGCCCTGCTCGGTTTTGCCCTCAAACATCCGTGGTGGGTGTGCATTTCTCTTGTTCTGATTGTCTGCAGCTCCAGCTTAAGCACTTGTTTGTGTTGAAATCTCTGTATCACTAGAATTTACATCTGTCACTGGTTGTAGTGCTGTGTCTCCTTATAGTTTTGTAAAAGGTGAGTGGTGGACCTGATCCATATTTTAAATTTTAACTCCATCAGCAAAAAATTAGTTTGATAATACTAGGCCATTAATTTTCAGATTATGAGTTTTGGTAGTTGCTGGTTTGAGGGTTTGTATTTATGTCTGTGAAGGGAAGGGGAGGTAGAAACCTATATTTGTGTGCAAAAGTTTAAATTTTCAAATGGTTTTGAAATTAAGCATTTTCATGTTTTAAATATTAAAAAAAAAAAATCCTTAAGAATGTTTGGACCTGAAACATAGCATTTTTAGTGCATTTTCCTGGCCTTCAATGTCAATTTTCTTCAACAAAAATGTCTGAAAAACAATCAGTCTAGGTTAAAATAAGTGATCTGTTGATCTGTTGTGAAAAATCAGTGTTCTGCATAGCCATGTCTGCATTTTTTTTCAAACTGAAAATTTGCCTTGTGGAAGGCATGCAGAGATCCATGGTGAGATTTATGGTCTGTGATGAACTGGGTGTTCATAAAGAACCCTTAAATCTGTGACTCTGTTGAGGTCCTGCTGAGAAGAACTCAAGTCATGCATGCTCAGTAGTGCTCAGATTCATAATTATTTCCCCTTTCCAGATGAGTGTTGCTTCCACTCCACTTTTTCTGCACATATGAAAGCCATATTTTGAAAAGTACTAGAGCTCCTTGCATTCAAACCTAGGTCCCAGGTAAAGGGAGGTTTTTATATCTTCTGTTGACTTTGAGGAAGCAGTTCATGCATATAAGCTTAAGCCTGTGCATGATCTTGGTTCTTCCAAAAGGACCTGCCCAGAAACAAGTGACTTTGGTTTCAAAGATCTGTCACTTCTTCATCGTTCTTGTGAAGCTGGAGCTTTATGTTGTGACACACTTCTTGCTTCAAAACTTTACAGCTGGTGAGCAAAATCCTGACAGCAAGAAAAGCAGTGATAGAGCTCGTTCATTTCTGCAGAATCTTCTCCTGCTATCATGAGTTTATAAATACTTGCCAGGATCTCTTATTTTGCAATACAGATGGCAACAGCAAGACAGAAGACCTTGTCTGAGGTTTCTCAATCAGCCAATGCTACATATAAAATTTTTGTTAATGGAAAGAATGGAGGGATTTAGTTTGTGTAACATTTGCTTATACAGCTTTAAGTTTATGATAATTTTTATTTATCTTTTTCTCACCGTGCTTCTAAGTGCATGTATGCAATGCTTTCTTTGCTTTCACTGTTTCACAAATTAGCCTGAAATAGGATGCTGAATTGTCCAAGATAGTGAAGCCTCTCCCTGGCTGCCCCAAAAAACTCAAATACAAAGTAGCAATGCTGTGTGAACCCATTTTGAAAAGGGTAACAAGCAAAACCCTGACAAAGTTATTGGAAAGGTTCTCATTTGTGTCAACCAATGCAGGGCGATCCTTGAACTCTGCCCTTCTGCTGGCATTGGTATAATTTAGAGCTCAGCATCTTTGTATCCACACGTGCAGGCATAACAGGCATGTGTGGATGAGTGGAGCAGAGGCTTTGACCATGCACCTTCTTCTGTTTCCTTTCCTTACCACACAGAGTGTTAACTGCTGTAGGAAGTGTTATTTCCTTAAGGAAAAATCCTCCTAGTACAGAAGCCCCTTCACCTTACAATTTTAAATGAATAAATTTCATTAGAAATTTTTCATATTTCTTATGCAACAAGAAAAATGTTTATCTTCTTGAATTGTTTGAATTTGCTATCAAAATAAGTAAATAAAAACATTAAGTGTAAATGACACTTCCCTATGGACATTCTCATTAAAACAAACAAACAAACAAACAAGCAAACAAACATGCAAACAAACCAAAAGCAAAACCCAAGCAGCTGTCTGGCAAGAGGAAAATTGTATGGGTAAAAATATCTGCTTGCTTGATTCCACATGCAGCTGTTTTTCAGGGAATGGAAATGCTTCATTGTGGAGGCCTCTAACCTCATACAGGCAGAACCTGATTATGTGAGGCTGGATTGTGGAGCTGTAATGTGTGTTGGCAAGCACTTTCTCAGCAGGTACAATGGCCTAAGTAAATGCCCACCAACACAAAACAGGTCCTCACAGTTCCACCTGCCTGTTGATATACTTACAGAGTGAATACTGGACTGAGCTCCATTGTACACACAACTTAAGCAGAAAGAGCTAAATACATGGAAATGGGGTAAGCATTCAGGTCTGAATACAGATTATTTGCAGGGGTAAATTCATTTACACAAAACATACATTCATCCAGCATGTTTGTGGGGTTCATCCCATGAACACAGGGCTGAACATGATCAAAATACAACACATTAGTTTTTCCTAATGTTATGCCTTTCAACATAGTAAAGTGCATGATGAAAACCAAATATATCCCTAAGGACTCAAACATTTAATTGGCAAACCCATTTCCAGAAAGTTTTATAATGTTTCTGAAATGAGGCAGGGAAAACAAAGACTCCATTAAGATATGGTGTACACAAACAGAAATGTGAATTGAAACTTCTGGACATCAGCTATGATTGGAAAAAAACTTACTGGGAGCTAGGACAAGAATCACTTCAGCTATATGCTAGTTTAATAATTTGAGATGTTTTACAATAATGAATTCTCGAATGGAGTATGGCCAATCCAAACTGGCAGCAACGGCCTCGAAATACTGCTAGGTGGAAGAGCCTCATTCCACAGTGGCCTCACTGTGCCTCTGAATGGCTCAGCATCTGGATACAGCATATACCTGGGAGGCTGTGGGCTTGCATGGCCCTTGCTAGCAAATGGCTAGAGAATAAGACCTCTCCTTCAACATTCAGGTTAGGCCAAGTCTGTCTGCAGTCCTATAAGAAAGTATCTTTTAGGAAAATGAGAGTGCAAGGGACACCAATATGTCAAAACTCTGTTATTGAAGTAGGTAGTTCTGTGCTAGGGTGTTTTTGTATTTCTTCTTTTGCAAGTCTTGCCTCTATATTAACTTGGTTTGATTTCTGATCATAAGCATTGCCCCTCGAGGGGAAAAAGTCTTGCTGACTGTTAATAAGTTGTGTTTTCTGCTGAGTGGTTCCGTCACAGTGGGAAAGGCTGGAACACCCCTTGTCCTCCAGGATTCATTCAGGTAGGAATATGAGCACACTCTGTTTCATGTATTTTCACCACTTTCACTTACCTATCTTTTCTCTGCATTGTTTTTTCACCCTGCTCACATTTGGATAGAAATTGTCCATTGTTGTACCACTTTTTTATTTTATTGCTTTTCTTATTTCAGAATCTCTCTTTATGCTGAACTGCAGCACTTTTAATCAACAAAAAATGAGTTTGTTCACATTTATACTCCTTCATGATTTAGGCCCAGTAACAGATATAAAATCCTTCCTCAAAAGTAGTTTTTATGTAATCAACTGCAATAGTATAATGAAAAGGCCCAAAAACTTTTTAAGCATTTTCCTGTTACCATGAATAATGATGCACTTTCTGTAAGGGTAGTATCAGATTTTGGCTAGAAAATTGTGTGGTTGCTACCTTCCCTGTTACTGTTCATCACATTCCCAAGAAAAGGCCTAGCTCATGAAATCTTGTTGCTGTTTTTGTTAGAATACAACATCTCATTTAAAATACTGCTTTGACCTCTTGTTCTCCATCTCTATTCAGAGCTTTTACAATGACACTGAAGAAGATCCAGAGTGTGATTTTGTCAGATTTTTACCCCTGCACAGAGATCTGTAGGGGTAGCCTGCTTTCCTTATGGCAGTAACCAAATACATATGTTGACAATGAAACTAATTTCTTTCTTTTGCAAAACTTCTGTGTGCTTTGACAAATTTTGCTTGCTAATCAATTTTGTGCTGGACAGGCACGTGTGTATGTGTGAAAAAAAAGAGGGGAATAATATCCTGCAATATTCAACAATTTCAAGATAATAACTGTCCTAGACCACTTTTTGTCTCCTTTATGTATGATGTAGTATTTTAGCATAATAATAAGATGAAGGTTAATTTCTTTAGGTGTTCTTTTAGAAGCCCTCATTTTCTCACTATCCATGGATTCAGAGATAATACAACAAGGATGCTAGCACAGACTGTTTCAACATTTAGCCTTTCACAGCACATGATGCTTGATAATAGCATCCTGTTGATCTTTGTCCTCTGTATTAGGTTCTGTAAAAAGCTGTTAGGAAACAGTTTTAGTGCTGGCGACTGATGAAGGCGTAGGATGCTGCCATGTCTTTGTTTCAACCAGAGATTTTATGGAGGTATTAAAGGATTATTTCTTATCTCTGGCTAAATCTAAGGTTTCATTCCCCAATGCTATCAAGCTAACACTTTTTCTTTAGTATAATACATACATGCCTTTGCAAATATTTTGAAAACAGTCATCCATCATGTGCTGTAATAGAAAACTAACCATCAAGAAGCAGATTTCCTAGCCTATTCTCCAAGGGTGCAATTCAATTATGCAGAGGAAAAAAGCAAGGTTTATGTACCATCCAAGTCCCTCATAGTCCAGTTTGTTCTGACTTTTTACACATGGGTAAACTCTACCACAAAGAAACAAATGTTGGTGGTGTCTGAGTGCCACGGTCAATTCAATTTTGTCTGTAGGACCCCTTCAGTATTGTGTGTAGAAGACAGAAGAGACGCTGAGTGGAGTTTTATGGCCAATGGGCCTGGGTGATGCCCAGCTGAAGTCAGGGGAACTTCTGCAACTCCTTCTAAAATCAACAGAATGGTTCCTTCACTCACTCCCAATTTCTCTTGCTAAGCCACAGTTTTCTGATAATTTTAGGCACTCATGCTCTCCAGCTTGGAATCCCTGCAAGGCTGGGTCTCATAACAAAAAGCATCCCACATTCTTCTAAATTTGAGTAGACAGAAGAGAGCAAGGTGAGTTACATTTTTTCCTTGCTAATCTTGTTTGGGATGCTGAAGGTTTGGCAAAGATTACTTGACGTTTTCATGGATAAGATGTGAGTGAGGGCTGCAGCAGTTTGAAGTGGTGTAAAGCAAAGTGGTGTGTTGGTTTTGTAGGTTTTTATTCTTAATTCACCAGAAAGTACCACTCCCTCAGCTCAGTTTGTGTTTTAGCTACAGGTGTCACCTACTTAAAAATACTTGATGTTTTTCTCAGTAAATGACCTCTTGTAGTCCAAAGCAATCTGTTGTTCCAGAAAGGTTCCCATCTCCTTGTAGAGAGCTTACAGCACCTTTCAGACCTGACACAGAGCCCTTGAAGTGAACAGAAAGTCTCCCAGTGACTGCACAGGTTTGGATAGGGAGCTCTGTGGACTTCACAAGACAGGTAACACCATCAAAAGCGCCTAATAACTACTGACAGTCAGTAGGAATTTGTCTTCAAATCACTTGGATGACTCTGAAAATATTTATCCCAGGGCTGGCTGTACATTCTCAGCAGTACAGAATATATAAATGGTACTCAATGAATAACATAAAAATTCTTCCAAGTACAAAAATATTTCTGTTCAGGAAAATTATAATTTTATGCTTTTCTATTTTTTTTTTTTTTGGTCAATATCTTTGTAAGCATTCCTTTGGCTATAGTATTTCCTTAAAGTGCAAATATGTACTATGTGTCAAAATAAAATATTTATTGAATACATTTACTTTGTGTCTGTTGAGTTATGAGAAGATTCTGAAGTGCTTCTTTGTTTCACCTGTTGAGGCCATTTTACATTCTCTCTTGGCTGGAGACAATGAAAATTTGAAGCCTCACAGTTCTGCAAAAAGAAGTAGTTGAAGAAAACTTGAATTAAAATTGAACACAAGCTTTCACTGTTGCTGGCACTCCAGGAACAATCATAGAACCATTTCAATCCTCAAGGTGTGGATAGTTGTCTCTACCAGACCCAGTCTTGATATGTGTGTGGGATGACATGAAACAGTACAGCAGACTGATGGGTACAACTTGTCCAAGGATGCCTGAGGTGAACTGTGGCTTTCCTGATGTCCCCAGAAGAGGCAAGGCCCAGGGATTGGTTTCTTTGCGTCTGTCTTTCTTGCAGTAACCCAAGGAGAAGAGTGTGAGAGAGTGGAGGATGGAGACTCTCACACTATGGCCTGCATCCCTCAGACACTAGAATGGTTTTGTAGATGACTGTGACATTAGTGAAATTATGGACACTATGACCTCTGAGAAGAGGTCTGCCTTTCCCCAGCTAAGAAGTTGAAGAAAATTCAGGCACTGGCAGAAGTTCAAAACCACTAGCCTTTGATCCCCCCAAGTGGTCCTTCTTGTTTTACTCAGAAGCAAGGGAGCAAGCTGGTGTGCAGACACCAGCAGATACTCATACTGGGTTTATCTCATAGAAAGTGATGAGTTGATGACAGCTCATCAGGAAGCAGGCAAGGCACCCTCCCAGAGCCTCAATGTCCATGTAAGTACCACTAGAGTGGACGTGGGCATTGGAAGCTCAGACCTTGGCTTCCTTGAGATGCCTGGCACTGCAGCTATTGCCATCTTTTGGGGTTGCTTCACAAGGTTCCCTCGTTCCCTCAGTCCTCACTCCATGGCTTTCCCTAAGTATCTGTTAAGAGGCAGCCATGAGGCATCTTAAGCCTCTTGCAAGAGGTGAAGGACAAAGGCATGGTTATCCATCTTATGAGCTGTAATTCAGATAAAAATGTAGAACTTTGTGCAGTTTTTTAAGGAGAATCTATGAATGACTAGCTGGGCCTTTGTACAGACTCATAACCAAAGGGTTTGTGAATGGGGAGATTAGGCTGCATTGTAGCTCTCTTTATTAAGTGATTGGATCCTTTGAATATGTAAGCAAAAGATTATAAGGCCTAGAACAAGTACTAGTAAAATTAGGTGGTGACTCAGTTTAGGCTAGATGTCCTTCAGCTCCTACTCTAAGAGGTGGAGAGACCTACAGGCTCTCCTTGGACCTGGACCCACTCTGGGTTTCTTTTGGTGGTTGTTCAGCTCCCCTTACTGTCTACATGCAGAATCTGATGAGAGTGTCTTTTGTCAGAGTTATGTATGTTCCTGAAGTGAGTGGTGTCACAGTTCCATTTAGCTTTCCTGTATGAAGATTTAGAAGAACACAGAACCTGGAAAATGCTAATTTCCTGCCTACCATATTTAAATTTTCTATCTATCAGATTTGAATTAAGCATACAGGGATGACTGCCTCAAATAATCTAGTTTATACAGTTCAAACACATTCTTCAACCCAAGACCCAATTCAACAACTATTTTATTTCTTCACTGTGTTACAATCTTTGCAACCATCAATACAATGCAATTATGCTTAATCCAACATAGGACACTAATTATTTTTACTGATACAGTGAGATATGTACTGCCAGGGAATGGGAGTAAAGGTCTATCAAAGTAAAGAGAGCTAATAAAGACTGGTCCTTCAAATGATAATTCTAATTTCTGAAAAAGCAAAGAAATATCAACCCTTTCTTTTATCTTTTCGTATCATACAATGCAGAAAGAGGTCTTGACATTCTTTGAAAGCTGCTCAGAAGCTTCCACATGAGTTATGCAAAAGGAGCTGCAGCTGACACACAAAAAGTCTTTAAAAACAATTCTGCAACTGTGGCTAGATGCACTGGGATTGAATAAGGCAGTCTTTAATTATAGCCCCCTGAAAAGCTCTGGATAGGCAGAATGTTTCCAGAGTTTGGCTAGACCTTGAGAGCTGTTTGTGAAGACAACCCTTTCATGTGTTATGAATGGGATTTAGCCAGTTACAGGGATGAGCTTATGCAGTTGCCTGTAGGATCAGAACCAAAGTCCCTGTGTGGTTGATTCTGACAAGATTTAACGTATGTGCACACTTTGCAGGCAGAGACCTAATACTGAAATAAATACACATCTGTGAGGTGTAACCTCAAGTTAAGCATGTCCACAAGCCTTTGCAAGAAGGGTCTGATGCTATGAAGGTGTGCAGGAAATCTGTTTAGTACCTCCTCAGTTTACTTCAACCAGAAACCGATGTTAAAAAGTCTATCTGTATTGCTGTAGAATTATAGTGTTGGCTATATAAAAAATAACATTTTCTTGCAAAAAAAATCTTGTTGTTTTAGCAGATTTTTTTTCGGTGACAGAAAATGTATTGATCTGATCCTGGGAAAGTGAATGCAGTGCTCAACAGAACAGTTCCTGCCGTATAATTTTGATGTTCATAAGGTTGTGTCATATTTCATGTGAAAAGACTCTGTCAACTTCCACTGACTGTTGAATCTTAAAATGATTCATCCACACAAATATATTTTTCAGGAAAGCTTCTGAAGCAGAAAACTGATTTAATTGCAAAATAACAATTTAAATAAACATATGTTTATTTTAGAAGTATGTACATGTCTATATATGTTAGCTTTCTCTTTTTTTTATTTTTGTGTCTCCTATGGAAATAAAATGTTTAACATAATATGGAAAAGGAAATTAATTTGAAATAATATATTTTGAAGAATAAACTCATAAAATCATGTGTTTCTGTGTTAAAACTTTACTGTTTACTTATAATTAAAGAAATAATGGAAGTTAATGTGTGAAATAGTTATAATTTCTCACTTCTGAATCATTCAAACTTTATATTTTCAATAATCTCAGTCTAAGCTTTATCTTCAGATTTTCATCTCAGTATACCTGAGTGTTTTTCCCAGCCAGATTTCCCATGTACCAATGTAAAATTTGATTTCTATTCCTGCCTTTTACAATTTCTCTTGCTCTTCATGGGAGGAACCATCCACAATAAATTAGGAGGGGAGAGACTGGTTCCACTGGCTGTGAATTAAACTTTTCCAGTTAGTTCTCTGAAGTTAGAGATTTCAGCCTCAAGACATAATTACAGGTAAGGATGGCTATGTTGAGGTAGGTGTTAAGCCATTGGCTTCAGGGGGGACACATTTCCTCCTCAAATGTTTAATTTCAGTAATGTTTTAAAGTATTTGTGTGATTAGATATATACAGACAAGCGGTTCCTCTCACTCATGTTTAATATGGAAGAAGGCATGGTACACTCAAAATAAGGGTGCATGAAGAGAGTGTTCTTTGGTTGTTTTTGTATTTCTAAATACAGACATAACTTGCAATAAAATTTTCATCTTTTTTTGTTCTCACTCAGATAAAAGAAAAAACAACAAACAAAACCTTTTTCATAAAGAAAAAGACTCTCCCCACCTTGTTCCTGACTGTGTTGTCAGGACCACTCTCTCACTCACGTGATGTTGTATTTTCCCATGAAGCTTTGGTAGGAGTTAAATATAGAAACTTTAATTCATTTCTTAGTCCTACACCAGTCAGTATTTTAGAAACTTACAGCCAAATTTACTATTAAGTGTTAGAAAGTTCATGTTGCATAAAGCCACAATTTCTCTAGAACAGATATATTGCTATTTTAAAATCTTCTAGCCTTTAAGCTAAACTTACAGTTTTGTGACCTGCTGCATGTTCACATGTTGTAGTACTCAATTTGAAAGCTAGGCAGACTGGAGGTGAGTGCAATTCAAATGTGCCAGTCCAAGTGAGACCAATTTGGAAATCTGTTCCTAGAAAAAACCAAAATCATAGAATAACCCAGTTTGGGAGTGACCTCAAAAATGTAGGCATGTTTTTATATCTACTTTTAAAGAACAAAAGAAGCCCAGCACAAGTATTGTACATCTCTAAAATACCTTGACATCGTTAAATTGGATTTGAAGTGGTGTATAGACCTTGAAACAGTCTGATTGACTTGACCTTTGCTGACACTGACACCAAGCTATGGATTTTTAAAATGAAGCACAATAAACCTCTGTAAAGCCTGAAATTTCTAGCAGACATTTTCCATGAAATGTCTGCAAATGGAGACAAAAAAATATCCGGTAGGTATTGGTGCGCAGGCAGTCTAATGCTGCTGCAGTCGCTGGATGAGGCCAGACCCACCACATTGATATGGATTCTAATCAATAATAAGATGGAGCAGAGAAATATTTCCCAATACTGACTGAGCCATTCACTGTATCATTTTGGCTGCCATTTAGAGTGCGTGATAAAGAATTTCAATTCACAGATGCAAAAACCTTTCAAGAGAGTGATGCTACAAATCAGACACCTCAGAAGCACTGACCTAAAAAAAAGCTACTCCTCCCCTAGATGTAGCTTTTGAGGTTTCTTCCTTATTTAAGGACTACTTCCCCCTGTCATCATTCTAATTAGTGCTGAGGAAAAATGCCGTGCTGTCCAAGAGGAAGGCTGTAGCTTTTTGCTGAGAGCAGTTGTTCTAAGCATCTTGGACATCTTCTGGTCCTGTTGAGTAGTTATAGGTTGTCTTCACAGACCTGCTAGGTCATGGATGCTCTTTGACTGTTTTCTTTTATTTTCAGTTGCTAAATCAGTTAAAAGAAGGAATGATATAATACTGTCCTAAGATCACTATTCCAAGTGAGCAATTGCTGCTGTAGTTGCCATAGGGATACTGAATGAATGCAGATGAGGTAGGAGATATCCAGAAGGCTCTGTGAACATGAGTTTCCCTTCAGCAGCCCAGTGTGACCAAAAGATGGCAGATTTCTGCACTTATATAATGCTGGGCTGAAATGCCCATCTGGCTGTCAATGTGCTTCTTTGGCCAGAGACGTGGTCACCTTGCTCTCCACTAAAAGTGGAACTTGCCCTCTTAGGTGATTTTGAAAACATTACCACAAGTTTCCTAGGAGCAATACTTAAAACAGCTACTTGCTATGAAGACTAAAATACCATCAATACTTCATTCGTAATAAATTCACCAAGGAGAAGTGTGGAAGCTGCCTACATATGAGACCAAGTGGCGTATTTGGGGACCGATAGAATCTAATTTTAATAAACTAATATTTGGAGAGGAATGGCTCCTCAACAGAGGAAGTAGCTATTATATAGGTGTTCAACACTATGACAGAGAAAATCTTTCCATGGATAAGGACTGATAAGTGAGCTGCCTTTCAGTTCAACTTATTGGTGACAAGTGGTGAAAATGATCAGCTGCATGGACAATGGTGATCATTTTTAGTGTAGCTGTATATTTGCTTCTATTCCAAAGAACTGAATCAAGGCAGTAGTCATTATGAAAATAGCCTGTAAATGCAATGACTTACTTGCCTAAACATCCTCAGAAAACACTGGTGAATGTACGTGATAACTTAGTGACACACACTTGGTGGCACTCACAAACTCTACCTTTGGAGCACCATTTTCTCCCCACCTGCTCAAGGAAAGAGAGCCTTAGGCTCCTTGGATATATGCTTTCCACTGGAAACTGCAGAGAAAGACCGGTGACATTTATGATGACAAGAATCAACTCTGCCCTCAGGGGCATATTCACAGTTGTATGTAAGGTCTGAGTTTAGCACTAGGTTATTTGGTTAAAAATATAAAAATAAGTATGGACTCAGACTGTACATTTTTTGACATGGACACAGCTCTTAATTATTATGGCATGACTAGAGCCTTGGCAATTCTGAATGGATGTATTTCAGTTGTCTCCAGAGAAATTGTAGTGATTTGTTTCAGGTCACTTAGACTATCAGCTCAGACTTTCAACCCCCGAAATGCAAATATGTGCTGGGAAAAAGCCATGCTGGCTGGCTATAGGCTGCAAATCTAATGCTATTTCAAAGTGGTGTTATCCCAAGCACTGTGCATTAGATGTATTAACGGAGTAAGATACTCTTGAAAGGATTAACTCTAGATGGTATACCCAAGTTTGAGCCAATAATTAATTTGAAATAGCGGAAAGTATGAATGGGATTTTACAAGAATGGATGTAAACATTCCCCAACTAAATGGAATGAATTAGCAGCCAAGGGGTGACCAGAAGACATGTGGTTCATTGATAAATAAATACACAAAATTTAACATCCTGCTCAAGAGTGGAGTAGATGGCAGTAGTTCCTATATTCCCATTCACCAAAATACTTTCTGTCCTTCCTATTCGCAGCACCTCTAGGCTTAAAGCTCTGCAACTTTTAAAATGTCCTTACTCTCCTCGTTTTTAGGTATTTTATGGTATAAATGTATTTATGGTATAAATAACACTATGAATTAGTACCTTTCGAAGTTGTCTGATGGAGGTTAATCCCTTTTAAACTCAAGACTTAATTGGAATAAACAAACATTATCATATCTATCTTCCAGCTCCAGGAGATGAATCACAGAAAAGTTAAGTTGCTTCTAAAGTCATAAAACAAGTCAGTAGGCAAATCAGGAGGAGAGGTAAGCAGCCCTGGACTTCTAGACTCCCACTGTAATGATTACATTAGCCTGACTTCTTAGAACCAGTATGTCTGAATGAGATAATTTTATTCAAAAGAGTTCTCAATTATATTCACATTTAGGCTTGATTCCAGTATTGCTGTAGCCAGTGGGGAAACAGCAGCAGCAGATTTTGGTCCTAATGTATCCTTTTCAGTGAAAGGGAAGACTACTGTGAAACAGTGTGGGCAAAGTAATTTTCCTAATGGAGTATTTTTTTAATGTTAGCAGGTGTTAATATTATAAACTTCAAGAAAGGCCAGGTGCTGTGTTCCAATGTGATCTCACCTTCCTTGTAAGTGAGCCTTTGCCATACTTTTGATTTCTGTGGGCAGGCTCACCTCCCTCGCCCGCTCTGGGCTATCCAGCCTCTCCAGAGCCACAGGCATGGAAAACAGACAGATAAGGATGGGTGACACAGGATGCAAGGAGGGTCACTTGACCATTCCTTGCTGTTGCTGTGGACCCTCCCCTGCTTTCCAGGGCTTGGTGACAGTGAAGGGAAGCCAGGCAGGCAGACAAGTGTGGAGGAGAGCTGCTGTCATGCATGGGTGGTGATGCAGCTCCTGCCCAGTATGACGGAAGGGGGAAGACCCCTAAGATCTGGTGCTTGTTGCAAGTGACCCCAGCCAGCAGCAAGCAGGGTATGCTTCAGGTTCTTCAGGGACAGTGGCCTCTGCAGGATTTATGCAGAGTGCCTAGCCTCAAACTAACCCTTGGAGCTGCACAACAGACTGAAATAACACGGGCAGCAGCTTTCTGAGAGATGCTGAACATACCCTCCATCACCCCAAGGAGCAAAACCATACTGGGACAGGTCTACCAGGCCTTCCTCCTGCTCTGTCCCTGAGGCAATAGGATAACCATCTGTGTACCACTCTGATATGTCAGCACTAAACACCCGGTTTGTACATGACATGCTTTATCTACCGTTCTGTACACAGCCTATTGACACATGACAGTGGCAGCAGGACCTTAGTGATTTTCCTGATTTCTCCTGTTTATTCCTGGTTTCCACTGTCACAAGAGAAACGGATCATTGCTAGGCAGCTTTTTACAGAGAGACTGGACCAGCAGTGGAAGGAGAAAGAGCTCACATTTAATTTCTGCTTGAAAAATATCAGTGATGAAAAGTCCTTGTGCTAAACTTGTGTGATGGTAGACTTTCACCTTGCTGGGAGTAGTTTAGACTAGATAATTGAATAACCCTTACTATTAAGAGCAGATTTATAATATCTTAATCAATGCAATCATACACACAAAAATTTCAGTGTAGCTGTAATCCTCATTAGCACATGATACCATGCCTAATTTCACCTGCAATTACCTGGACAGACCGTGTAATTATTGCCACATAATTACTTGTGCATTTTACAAATGAAGTTGCACGTCTGCAGCTCAAGATGATGTAGCTCTTTCATGTCAACCAAAATCTTCTGGGGCATTTTCCACCCTACACATGTTATTTTAAAGAAAGGGCCAGAAGTTGAAAAAAGTCAACCAAGAGTGCAAGAAAAAAAATTAAATATTTTGGTTTAGGCAGTGAATTTTGCTTTAGGATGCTAGGATCAATTGATGGAATTCACTGGCAAAAGCTTGTTTAGAACCTGTAAACTATTATAAATTAAACCTGTTATGGTTGGTATCTATCAAACCTCTTAATATGCTCTAGGCTCTCTCTGAAGGCATAAAGAGATGAACAAATAGGAAATTCTAAGGCAGGAAATAATGCCAGGCCATTTCCTCAACTGTATCTAAATCTACTCAGTGCAGCATAATTCCCAAATACATTGTGATAATCTGTTTCAGTCGCCACATAGGTTTACAATATAGACCTTATCATAGTTTACACTGTGGAAAAGCAAGACTACCTCTAGAGGCCAGCTGTGTCAACTCTGGCTGCTGGACTCCTGCCCAAATCGTATAGGCAGTGCACAGATATCACCCATAAAGACAAAAGGCCTTATTGGCCGTGGCCTTGTATCTTACCCTGCCCTCCAATTGTATTTATTCAAACAGAAGTGGATATAAAATGCCACAAGTCTGATTGCATTGGTCTACAGTGCCGTGTAGGGAGTGGGAGGACAGTCTTACAACTGACTGATGCTGTATTAATTTGTTATTAAATATATATGGATATATATATAAAAGAATAAGATCTCAAAGAGAACTATATTAAAAATATATTTCATATGACCTCACTCGAAACATTTTATTCTGGGTTAGAATCTTTTAATCATTTTATTGTTTCTTCAACAAGAAGAAAGCAGTTTTGTAACAAAAGCAGTTAGAGAAAAGAATTCAGTTGGAATAAAACCTGCCAAGAAGAAATACAGTCATTCAGTAATGCAGTGAAACAAAGTTAAATTCACACTATGTTTTCCTCATCCCAAACATAAGGTATTTGCCAAAACAAATTTAGGTGATAAATATGCTCACCATGAGTGCCAGGTCACCTCTATTTTTAGTAAATATTACAGCCCTTAGGTTCCTACAAAACAAAGCCCATTGCAGTGAGAGCAAGCTCAGCCCCAAACACATGGGACAAAAGGTAAGGTAAATGGAGAGGGAAGCCACCTACAGAGCTCTAATCCCAACCACTGGCTCAGCCTTTAGAAAATAATACAGTTCTTGTGGGTGCACTTCCCCTGGAAGGTGTGAGTAGCCCAATTGTTCCTTGTGTATCTTCTGATAGTTGCAGGTAGCTGCACCTTGCTCTGTGTTGGGGGTGAGGATATTGGACAAGATAAAGAGAGAAAATATACGAAGGAAGCACCCAGAGACAGAAATTGTGAAACCTTGTCTATACAGTGTGACAGTCAATGTCAGTCTAGAAATCTTGACATTTGGCTTTGTGTATGGGCTCCTGGTAGCCCATTAAAGAAGAATGAACTAAGGTGAACCACCATCATTAGTTTTCTCTTGGGCCTAAATCAGGCCAGAGTAAGCTGAACCCAAAACTTCTTTTATTAAAAGGACATTGTGGGAGTCTTAACCCCAGTGCTAGTCGGTACATTCTCAAAAATATTGGTAACATATTTGTAGAGACACAAAAATCTAAGGCAAACTGTTTAGTCATTTTTTTATGAACATCTATTTATACTTACGCTTCAGAATTTCTGAGCAATTTTACTCCTAATTTAGATTACAATTTGCTTTTTTTTTAATAGCCAAGACTGATACTTAGAAAGGCATTTTAGGTGTTTACTTTTTAAACAGTTTTAAAAACATATCCAAGCTCCTGTTTTTTCATGTAGACATAAGAGTTTACAGTATTGTACTGGATAAAGTTTACAATTAAATCTCCTGTCACTAAATCTGTGGCAACGTGACAAGATCTATTTCATGCAGTAATTTAAATTTGTAGATCTCAAAGCCCTTGAGGAAAGGGGCTGTAATCATCAAGACTGATGATCATTGCTGATGGGGGACCTCAGGAGATAAAGGGATTCTGTGAAGGTCACCCAGCATGCCAAGACCTGAACTGCACCCTGCTCTCCTTGGAGCTAGGTCAGCACTCGATCCCATGGGTGCTGCTGTGCTGCTGCTTTCACAAGTGGAGATATATATATATATATATTTTTTATTTTTATTTTTTTTTTCTTTCTTCAGGTAGTTTGGAGCTAGGAATGCAACATTCAGTCAGAGTGCACGCACATCCTCCCCACCCTGTCCCATGCTCCCTTTTTCCCTCTCCTCCAACATTTACTGTGTCTGTGATAATATTTTTAACAAGGATTTTCTGGAAGCAGTGATTGATAATGGGAAAGTGCTCCAAAGGCTGCAATGAACAAAAGCCATCATTTGGGTTTAACTGATGTATTTATCACCTTGCTTTGCATAAAAATCCTTATGTTCAGCTCTTTTCTTTCATGGGCAAACAGGTCATACCATCTTTTTTATAAATGTATCACTTTACCAGATAGTTTTCCTTCCCTCATCTTCCTCCTGGAAGGTTGCTCCAGAGCCTTTCTGATGCAGGAGATAGAAGCTGTCTGTTTTTAGCTTACTCATAGCTGACAAAAATCCAAAACTAGACCATGTGTTTCCATGCCAGCATTGCCCTTTGGATTAAACACGCTCCTAAATTTTATATATCTCTGAGTGTAGGCCCCCAAAAGCCTAAGTTTGCTATACTGAGCAAGAGAAGATATATAATGCATTAGTCTAATGAATGCAGGGCAAAGAACCAACTTCCTTCTGCTCCCCTTATCTCTAGCTACATACTATTTAGATGGCTTAAGTAAGATACACACTATGAGAGGTTCTTTGTTTTGCTGTGCATGGACTGCTTAGATCTCCATGAGAGATGGCAAAAGGAAGATCTTGCAGGAGTTTGGTATTACCATGATTGTCATCCTACTCTCTGATTTTTTCAGGTTGAATCAGTGTCCTTCCTCCACCACCCTGACACAAGCACGGATCCCTGCCTCCTCTGGATTGCCCTCTGGATCCTCACAGTAGTTAAATGCCATAGCCCCCTTTAAATGCTGCTCAGTGGAGGCTTTCTGAAGCCAACCTGGAGATCCTGCTGCCTTGAGACATGCTCCAGATTCATTTTGAGAATAGTCTCCAGTAATTTCTCTCTCCTTTTTCTCTGGATGACCTAAGAGCCTGTGAAGCTCTCCACCATGGCATGTGTTACAAATTCAATGTATCTAATACACCATACTTTCTTTTAGAAATTTGCTTTTGAATTTATTTGTTTCCTTTCTATGCCTTTGATGGATTTCTAGCTCTCACTGTCAAGTGCTGAGATAGAGATAACTTTTGCACTGAGTATCTGCAGTTCTGCATTGGAGATCTGTATACTTTTTCCTGACCAAATTCTATGTAAGCAGGTGAATATATCTCCCTTATTTCTTATTCCACTGGACATTTCCTTGACATTGCAATGCTGATGATTTGATTTACTTCTTGAATTCCTTCTGCCTTCTAACAGCATGTCTGAGTCGCAAGGGAAGGAGTCTCCAATCTGCTCTTTGAAACAACTGGATTTTCACCTCATGGTGTTGTTGAGCCCTCCTCTCATCTTCTTTGTAGGCTCTTTGGACTCCACCATCAATTCACTTTAGATATTGCAAATCACAAATATTGAACTATAGGCTCCATGACGATATGAGTTCCACCCCAGAAAATTGTTAAGAAGCTATAGATAAACAGAAAATTTTGCTAAATTAGGATTTGCCTAAAGAGAAATTCAGGATTCACAAAATGGTGAATCACAGGAAAACATAGGCAGGCTTGCCTTCTTGTTCTAAAGAGGCTGGGAATTATTAAAGAGCAATTGTATTTTAGAATGGAAAACCAACTTTCCAGTGTAAATTTCTTGCACCTAGTATAAAAATCTAGGCCACCATTTGTCTGACTAATCCATCATCAGATTCTTGGTAGAAGATAGAGACTTGCTTTTGATCTTTTCAATTTATTGTTTAGCAGCATTACTAAGAGGAAGAATGAAAAAGGAAAAAAGGGAAAAAGGAAAAACACATGCAAGAAGCAATTTCAAAAATACCTCAAACCATCAAAAGATACATGTTCCTTTTAACAGTAAGGAATATTTAGGGATGAATAAAAGAAGTTTCTGGAATGCCATGCTGCTGTTATGACCAAGCTATCAATTCAAGGTAGGACCTATCTAATGTTATGTAGATATGTGTGGTGTAGATATCACAATTGCAGGTATCCACATCTTAACAAGTCATTCCAGGCTTCCTCTAAGTCCACAGATGGCAAAACAAGCACATTGAGGCTGTGATTCATTGCATCTACTGTGGGTCTAAAATAGGTGATATAAATCACATCTTCTAAGTACCTGGTTCCTTCCACAGACTGTAAAGAAAAACTAGTCTAGATGTAGGTATCTCTACCTTGTAGGCCTTTGAAGATACATGGAGTGGGTGTCAGATCAGACTCACAGTACAAGGAGATTCTAAAAGGAAATCTGGGGGCAATAAAAGCAATCAAATATAGGCAAGAAATGTTAGGACAGGTAACTGAAAATATTATCAGGTTGATCACAGATTAGTCAGAGAAAACACGTAAGTCGCATGGCATTGCAGCTTGGACAATCAGACCATACAAAATTAGTATGATGGATGTATAAAAAACCAGAAGAACAGTTAGTAAGACTACAAAACAAGCATCTCCCTAATTTAGTTAATGTCCATACATTCCTTCATGCCTGCAGCCACGCTTTTACTTCATTATTAGTGTTTTTGGCAAGAATTAACTAAAGTCTGAATATGATCCTTTAGGACAAAATTTTGGATTGACGGAGTGTTTTCAGCTGATCCAATGCAAGTTAAACCATCTCACATCTAGATGGATTTAAAATGTTCTGATGTCAGTGAAGGTACAGATTTAATCTGTGTAAGTACCCCATGGTCAATTTTTGCCTTGACATTGGTTCTTTTCTCATTTATCCTCCAAAAGTGGTTCTCCATCTCTTAGGGTGGTGGCACCAGAGAGGTCCCTTTGGAAGGGAGACCAGTGAGAAGGTGTTGGGATATGCATCACATGGTCATAGAGTTCAACACTGAATTTGGCCCTGAGTCTGAAAAAAGAAATGGGTTATTAATTAGGGAACTTTCCTGCAATTTATTATCTCTGACACAATAAACTTAGCAAGAAATATTAATGCAAAAAAATTTTTAACTGCCTTCAGATAATCTGCACAGATGTCATGTAACATACAAATACAGGGAAGCTTGAATTTATCTTAAGGGATTTAACTTGTTTTTCCCCAAAAAATGAAAGTAGTGACAATAGATTTTCTTCCGGAAAATAATTAACTCAATATTAATTTGTGTTTCAGTTTGGACTGATGGCTGCTTACTGTGTGTTCTTTTCTATAAGACCTCTCAAGGAATTTCATAATTCCAGAATGGCTTTTTTCATTGATCCCCATTTTCCCAGAGTTCTCTTTTCTTCATGATTTGGCTACAGCCCTAGATAATTTATTTTTATTTGCAGTGAGACTGCTCCATTTGTTTGACTTTTTCAAACATTAGTTGCTATACATGTTGTTTAAACTGTCAAGGTTTCCTCATATCCTCATGAAATCATCTCATTGACCTCACTAGGAAAAGGCAAGTCAGATCTGGAATTTGTTGCTCTCAAGGAGAAAAAGAGAAGAAATGGTAGCACCTCCTCATTGGAATTGCCCTTTCTGACTTACAGCTGTCACTACTGAGGACTAAGGGAAGAGAGCAAGGGCAACCACCCTCCATATTATTGTCCCAAGGCTCCTTACAGAAAATTTATGATGTAGCCTTTAATCAAAAATTATTTCTTACCAGTCTTTTCCATGATTCACCACTGAACTATAGCAGAACACTGTCAAGCTTTGGGCATCTTCTGGAGCATTTGTGAATCAAGGATTTCCAGTGGAAAAGCAAGGCATACTGAGGATGAAGGATAAGCAGCCAGTGATAACAGACCAATGGCTGCCTGTGATTTCAGTGGATGGGATTTGGTGTCCACAATGGGTCTCTGTTTCTCAGACTCAAACCTTTAGCTGGAATCCAGAAAATTTGATCTGTCTCTTCAGGGAAGGAGGAAGAACAGCTTTAGAAAACAGACTAGATTTATCACTGTAGATAACAGTGGTTGTTTTTTTATATTTTTCAACATCTTTTTTCATGAGGCCACCACAAGCTCTTATTAGGCACAGACCAATGGGCATGGGACAATTAATTAAGAGTCTCAGAAAGTTCACCTCATCTCATTTAACAACCGCTCTGATCACCGCACATAGCTTTCTACTGGGGAAAGGCTGTAAATTATTAAAAAATGAAGAAAACATTTGAGTTTTGAGGTTTTATCACTAAAAATTAGATTGCATTTTTCTTTAGTTAAAAGTTACTGAAAATAATAATTCGTTTTGTGTTGCTCAGATACTTACTATCAAGAGAATAGTTTCTTGCAGATAAGGCATCAATTACTTGATGACTTTTGCTACTTTTAAATCAGCATCTAATAACCATTATTAGATGCAGAATCAGAGGAAACCTTAAAGATATGATCTACATCCTATGCACCTGTGCCTAATCCAAATGGAGGAAATAAAAAAAAAAAATCCCAGGGAAAGAATATACACAATGAGAAAAAAGATCCATATTTTACTCTCTGTTTTATGTCTGTAATTTTGATTCTACTCAGTTTGAGGGACTAGAGCTGCCATGATTCCTCCTATGTTTTCTATATATTTTTTGGTTCTCCATCTGAGAAGGATGCACTGGGAATGCAGGCCTGGACCTACATTTCATGCAAATTAATATAGCTCACTGAAATCAACAGAGCTACAATGCTCTAAGCTGCTAAAGGTATTTTCCTACGTCTTATTTATATATTTTCAGGATGGACATAATATCTTAGTTCATATTAAAGTGTAGGGTTCATCATAGCACTAATCTCTAAGACACAGGCCTGCCTATCTTCTGTGATAAAGGAATTACATTTCTTCTGTTGTGATGATAAAAATCTACTATTCCCAGGAAGGTGACTTGCTGGAACCTAAATAAATTGATCATACCCTACTCTGTGATAGGAATTGAAGAGATGTGACTGCTGACCTAACCAGCAAAAGAGATCTCTGCAGTTCAGATAGCAAGAGTCTGCTGGTGCCACTCACAGGTGGATAGTGTTGGTTTTATTATGTGTGTGTTGGATTGACCCTGGCTGGATGCTAGATGCCCACCAAAGCACTATCACTCTCCCCTCCTGGACAGGGGGGAGAAAATTAAAGGAAAGGCTCACGGGTCAAGATAAGCACAGGGGGAGATCACTCACCTCTTATGATCATGGGTAAAACAGGCTTGACTTGAGGAAAATCAAACCTTGAGATACCTTCCCCCTAGCCCTCCCTTCTTCCCAGCCTCAACTTCACTCTTGATTTTCTATACCTGTAGCTTCCCCTCTACCAAAATATTTCCCCACAAACTCAATGCAATGCTCTGATGAAGAAAAACAAAACAAAACTAACAAGTTTGTTACTGTTATAGTGGCCATGAAAAATGTGTGGGTCAAGTATGGGGTACCAATAAACTGCCACAATATGTACTGTAAAAAAATGTAATAATTTCCAGTAGGCAGAGTTCAGCCCTGTCACAAGACTTAACCCAATCCACTGTTTGCTCCTGATTTTTCCTGGAACCTGTCAAACATGGAGAGGGAACAAACAATATTCCCAGCCCAGAGGTTTGGTATCTCTCAGCTTTCTTCCTTCTACCCTTTTTCTCAGGGACCTCAAGACACAAATATATTAAGTGACAGAAACAGCGGTGTTCCCTTATTCATGTGGTTGACTGAAGATATGCCAAGTTGCTTTTTGGGGGCTATATGACATGCTCCTCAAGTGTTGGGAAAGCACGGGATCAGTGACACTGGACAGAAATTTCTGCTTATTTGATGGAAGAGAGAGAGGTATGGTCTGTTGAGGTCAAAAGACTGAATAACACTGGTGCAAAGAAGTGGTTCTCAGGCAGTGGCTTGCAGGCATCATTGTGCCTTAAAATTAGAACTAAGAGCAAAGTATAAATTGCCTGCAGCACATTACCTACTCAGCAGTTTTACCCACGGCCAAGTCACAGGTCTCTGGCTTAACTAGTAAATATTCAGCCTCTTTTGAAGAGACTGTGAAGATAATTGATGAAATTATCACTTTTCAAATAAATATTTATTTATTTTTAGGCTCCTGAGTTCACTTTCTCTTTTTATTGATATTACTTCACACTTCTAATGCCTGAAATATTTTCAGCTGTAATTACAAACTGGAACATTTCTTTGTTGCTTCTGTTTGAATTTTATGGTCTGGATTTAGCTGTAGTGAGTGTCTGCCATTTCTATTCTTTATTTACTGTTTATGTTACAACAGGAGAGTGTGAGAGCTGGACAGCTAATACATCAGATGGACTTGCCAGAAGTGCACGTAAAAAGCTTTGCTTTGGGCGATTGTTGAGGACTTCTCCAAGTCATCGCTGCCAGGAGGGAAGTCAGGATCCTGAGTGCACAGTTCAAGCTGCCATGGATAGAGCCACATCCCCTGAGCAGGGAGGTGAAAGCACCAGAGCCAGGGGGGCTGCCAGAAAGGTGGAGGAAGAGGGAATCTAAAACAACTTAGGGTTTTCTTGCTAGGCCATACTTTGAGAAATACAATGAGAAATGTTGCTTTGCCCTGCAGGGCAATCCTGAGAGACAACCGTGGAAAAAGGACTCGGAGAAGGCAACAGGTAAATTGTTTTGCCTGGCATGAACCTGCATTTACCACTAGAAGTGGGAATAAAATGTAGCTCTTCATATTCCTAGCTCAGCACATTACTCAATGACACTGGCCTATTTGCTCAGCTTTCCAAAATGGCTGTGCTCACCCCACCCTCCCCAGCCCCCAATGAAGTAACAAGCCACCTACAATATTTTTTCTGCCCTAGTTTCTTAAAAAAAAAAAATCACAACACCGCCAACCACTTTTGCACAGCAGTCTCGGTCGTCTTTCACTACGCTGGTCCATCCAGCCTGTTATTTAAGTTCTCCCTGAAAAAAATCCCACCACTTTCTTCCACTGTGCCCACACAAAGTGAGTCAATGTTCTTTTCCATTCATCTCAGAGAGACCAGGATTGCATCCAACATATTTTCTCAAAAAAAAAAAAAAAGACAAAAAGGAAGAAGCATGGGTAAAACCACCAGGACATTCATATAAACCAGCTAAATAGTTGCACAACTGTGTTTCTACAACCCTTAATCTTCCTCATTCACACCCCCTCTACTACCAAACGTACCATGTGGACCTAGGTGGTAGCTATTAACTTTGCATAACAGAATATTAAAAAACCCAAACATAGTAGCAACTTTTTTCCTCGTGTGGTTATGCTTTTCTTCCTGAGATGGGTTGCCCAGTTAGACTAAGTTCCCCTCTCCACTCCTATAGAAGGCTGTGTCCTGGGTGGTGGTTCCATCTCTGCACAGCTGTCAGAGTACAGGCCTCATGGACTCAGACAGTAACACAAAAGCTTAATTTCTGTGATACAGATCTTGTTTGTGTTTTCTGGATGTTGCATGTCAGCAAGTTTGAGACCTCAGCCAGGCTTTAACAGCCCTGTTGTGTCTTCATAAGGCTTCTGAAAGGTAGAAGCAACAGTTATCCCTATTTTACACCTAGAATGTTCTTTGTGCCTCTTCCTTCAGAAAACCAGAATAAAAAGCAGGACCATCTTTGAAATACGACATGGGAGGACTGAGGGAGAGCTTCTGTGGGCCCCAGGGCCTGTGCTCCATGCTCAGCAGCAGGATGCTGGCTAGGGGCAGCAGCTCTGTGGAGTGTGACCTGCCTGGTGCCATGGCTCCAGGTCCTGGTGGGGGAAAGGCATCTGTGCTCTGCTCAGAACAAGCAGGGAACTTGGTGGGTGCTGTTTGGCACACTACAGCTCTCTAACCTCCTCAGCATATAGCTGCTGGCTGAATAGCATTTCTGAAAAAAGACCCAAAACAAAACAAAACACACCCAAAGACCCAACAAGCTGTTTATTTATAAGTTTCTAAATTTTATGAATTTCACGTACCAAACTTTTCTTATCAAATACATTCAGATAAAAAAGAATGGCAGTGTAAATATGGAGATATCAAAGCAGGCTGTTTCACATTAGAACTGTTTAGAAAACTTAGATTCCATTAAATTCTGCAAAACCCTTTCTGTAGAAAGCCCCTGTGAAGATGGAGCTTCTTGCGGTTTCTGAGTAATTATGATTGGTAATAAATTTTCAACTTCTCTGAAATTAAGTTGTACAAGTGATTTTAGTGAGACCAGGATTTGGACTCATGGTCTGGACAGCACTGGTTTTGACAGACATAGCTTTCCTAGTATTCTAAGAACAGTGTTGTTGTTGAGGTTTTCACAATTCAGAATAATATAATGCCAATTGTTTAAAAAAAAGCTTAAAGCTGACAATAATTTGCTATTTTTAAAACAAATACTCTGACCCCGTGCCTTTGTATTAAGCCACAAAGACGACATAAATGTGAACCATTCTTCTGCTGTCAACAGAGAAACTGTATCTGAATGTGCTTAAAGTTATACCAAGGTACAAGATATGCTCCTGGAAACACAGAATGCAAGAATGTTGTGCTAATTGATCATTTCTGCAGTTAAAAACATATTGCTGGATTTTCAGAGACAACATGCATCCATTAAAGGAGTCGATGTTCCACTGCCCTGTAAAATTCACCTCTGTGCAGAGGGCCCCATGCAACACTTCTGAAGTGTGTTTTAAAGATGATGTCTGAGCAGGAAGGAAGATTTCATGCTCTCCCAGAAGAGAATTTAGGAGTGATCACCAATGAAAGAGTGAGAAAGCTCACTTTACATGTATCTAGCCCTACAGCAAGCCAGGGAAGAAACGGTTTAAGAATAAACAGGTTTTAGCTCCTCTGAACTACCAGCTGGCTTCACCCACTGGGGTACTCTGAGCTTTGCACTGGATCTGTGCACTGGCTTAGCACTGAAGTGTGAGTGAATCACAGGAAAATGATAAGCCACAACTTAAAAATAGAAGGAAGGAGTCCTGCCAAAAAGGAATAATTGGCTGCAGGTATGAGCTTTCCCCAGTATCCAGCACATTCATTTCTGCAGAATGGTTCTACAAAAGCATCAACATAAATTTGACATTCTTATGGAAAAGCACCTCTAGGTGGAAGTGTTGACCCTGCAGACAGAGATGAGATCATAAATATCTATGTGGCAGGAGTGATGGCAACATCTTTTTATAAAACTATTTCTTCTGATATTTTGCTTAAAACTGTAATTAGATGAGGTGCCTTGAGATTTATACACCTGTGAGCAGGTTGCAAAGCTCACTGGAGCCCCGGATTTTGTTTCTCTCTGGGCCCTGATCCAGTGACTGTGGTTCAAAGAAGCTCTTTAAAGAATATTATCCTGGGTGAATGTAGCAGCAAAGGTGCATTTTTGGTTTTAAACACATGCTTATGTGCTGTCCCCAGACTCTGCACTTGCCATCTTGACCGTGTTTGGATTGACACTGCAGCCTAAACCTGTGTTTCTTGGCTTATTCAGTGCCATAAAAAGTTTTGATTTTAACTGGACAAAACAAGAACTTAGTTGCCACTTTCTTTTTCCCTCTTCAGAGAACAAATTGCAAACACCTGACTCCACATTTGAGTAAGTCATTCAAAGGATGAGGCTTGTAGTTCAACTGCTGCAGATTTTAAGTGCTGTGTAAGACTAGATACTGTTTCTATTACTGCTTTGTAGAGTGAAGATGTGATTCAAAAGGGTCCAGAAAACATCCTTCTCAGACTGATTTCTGCTCAGATATGAGAGTAAGATGGACTGTTCAGTTCACTTTCCCAGGTGATTGCAACATTTCTTCCTTTCTTTTCATATACCCCACCGGCCCCTTGCCCTCTTAATCCTTTAATAATGGTGAATAATTTCAAAAAGGTTTAATTTCTTTATCTTTCTGTTTCTGTTTTATACTGAAACATGTCAAGGGCTTCTTTTGGGCTGGGCCAATATTTTCATAAACAGTTAAATGTCACTGGAGTACACCTAAGCACTATTTTTCCACAGGTATGTTTTATTTACTGTCAAAGCCATTGCTTATATTAACTAAACATATCTCACTGACCATTTGCCATGAAGCAGAGTCTGGAAGGGAGGTGAGACTATTGCTGGCGCATCTTAGAGCTCTGTGGTTGCAGCTTGTACCTACTTACAGGGCCAGTGGTTCAACTCCACTTTCTACCTGAGTGAATTTGCTTGTGTCTCTCACCCATTTGATGAGTGCCATAAATGCTGTACTACCAGGTACCCTAAGTGCAGCCTTTGTGATCACTGTTGGTACCTGTGTTCCTCACTGTCTGAAATAGTCCTTCCAATTGGAGAGCAAGGTTAAGCTGAGAGCAAGGTCAAGCTGAAAGTGAAATACCAATAGAATAACTTTGGATGTGAATTCGTGGCCAGGTAGTAAAGCTTGTGCCGAATGCTTTAAGCATTGTCTGAGCAATGGAAGGGCTGTGCCATTAATGCAGCACCTAGGCAGTGCTTCCACCAGCGTGGTTACTCCTCACCAGCTTCCAGAGGACAGTTTAGTTTTCTTATCATCACCATCAGGTCATGCTGTAAAAGAAGTTTCCCAGATGCCATTGAATTGTGTCCTGTAAAGGTGTTGGTGTGCATGTGAACAACCAAGTCAATAAGAGAACTGACTTCCATCCACTCTGGAATGAGACCTTAATTAAACCAGGCATAAACTAGTATAAGTATTTTGTTCCTTGGAGGGATGTGGCCAAAAGAGGAAGAGAGGAAGCAGGTGTTCTCAGACTGGTCAGCCCTCAAGAGAAATTGGAGTTGCTGGACCTAAAATAAATATTTTGTAGCCCACTGATAAAGAAGGGTATATCATGTTTATGTGTTTTTTTAATCTTTATATCTATCCTTATGTATGCATAGATAACTGTGCAAGTGTATTCACTATGTATCTCTCTCTCTCTCTAGAACTGAACAAAAAAAGTTTTTTTCCTCAGTTGTTATAAGCTGAGATCTATTACAAAGCCTCAGCCATTTCATGGATCTTTGTACTTTCTATGATGATGTACCCAGCTGTGATGGTTTGTGGGACAGGGAGATTGTGTTACTTGGCTGAGCTCATCTCTCTCTCCCAGAAGAAACGAGGAATGTTGACAATCGGTGAACTCCACATGCCAGCTTGCCCCAGTGCACTTCTCACTGAGAGATTGCCCACTGGTCCTGTTAGAGCCAAAAGTGGATGCCTCGTCCGAGAATGGAGCTGGGAAAGAATTTTTATCACCTCCACTGTACAGAAAACTAACAATGTTTAATAGATGCTTTTATTTTGAAGTTAAGAACTAGATGACCAGCAGAAAAATAAGGTTCTTCTTAATAGTGGGTTGTTCATGTAACCTTTCCTTCCAGGCACAAGCCTTTGCACTCTGTTTTATACCAAACATATAATTTTCTCATAATCTCCTCAAGTATTAAGTACAAGGAAATGGCTTTTTGTTCACAGGGTAGCTCACTGATTGATTATGTGTTCATACAGGGTCAAGGTCTCATCTTCTTTATACCACTGTAAACTGCATGAGTTGCCACAATCTTTAAAGAGGAATTTCACTTTATTGTTAATCTTTGTTATCATTAAAATATTTGGACTAGACACCACAGATTTCTTGTAGTTAGTCTGGATATTTCTTTTTTTTTTTTTTAATCTAGTTAGCTAAATGGTCAAGAAAGAAGCTCAAAGATGCAGCTGCACATTTGGGTTTGTGCTTTGGATTCCGGCACCTTTTTGCACCCTCTCTTTATTAGGGAAAAAAAAATCTAAATGGCAGAGTACTGTATCCTGCAAGCATTTCATTCCACCCACACAGTTCTTTTTCTTTAAAACAGTGGCTTATTCCCAACTGGAAAGGCAGCAGTCTAGCTAGAAGACAGGTTATGTTCAAGAGAGAAAGGAAGGAGGTAGCTGAATCATAGCAATTTAACTCCGGCTGGGTAGATGTAAATCCAGCCACTGGTTGCTGCTATCACAAGCATAGTATGATTTTGGGTACTGAGAATGGCATATTGTTGTGGGTAATGAAGGCTAGAGGTCAGAGCAGGCTATGCATTTGCCTTTATTGCTTGCACTCCAGCAGGTGCAATATTCATTGCTTCTGTTCTGTGCACAGCCATCTCTAGCATTACTAATGAAATGTCAAATCACATTTTTATTTACTTCCTTTCTTCATCACCTGCAAATAGCCACATTACCAACCCCCAAACCAATCATTTGCGGGTTTCTAAGGATGCCATCAGTAAAAGTCAGTCATCAGTAAGGAGCAATGCTTTCTGGAAAGAAAATAAATAGGTTCATTTAGTGTTTTTTCATAAAACAAATGTTGCAACAAAATTAATTTGTCCAGCATTAGTCATCACCCTTTCAGCATGTTAATACTGTTTCTTCTGGGAGAAACCAGATTTTTGAGGGGTTGAAAATATCCTCTGTTACACTCAGCACCCACAAAGGGCAGAAAAGGCACACTTCTGAGTGTGACATATTAACATGCTTCATTGTCCTGCATGTCCAAGTCATGCAGGCTGGTTTTGGTCATAGATCAGTTATTATTTTCCCATGAGTAGCTACTTATACCTGCTCTTTTGTCAAAATCTTTGCTGCAACAGGCAGGAGCATGGTTCTTTTTTGTGTTGATTTGCCCCAGAAGCAGGTGGCCTCTAAGAAACAAACATCTAAGAAGAATGTCTCTTCAAGAATGTGGTAGAGCCCCCATCACTGGAGTTTTTCAAGATGTGGTAGCTCAGAGTCCTAGATAATTTATGCTCCCTTTCCCTCAAAAGTTTGACCACATGACTTTTCAAGGCCTCTTCCAACTTGGGCTGTTCTGTAATTCTGTGATTCTGTGATTTGGTCTGTGTGTACCATTGCACCAGAAACCTTCCAGGAGAAGCAATATTTGGCTGGTTTCATATCCAAACTAGTGTCTAGTGTGATGCAGGCTGTGCTAACTGAGGTGAGGAAATGGATAGAGGGAGGAATCTCCTCTATGCTCATCCCCTCAGACTCCTTCCTTCTGTTCCTTTCCTTTTGGCTTTTGCTTTTCATACTGAGAGGTTTTTGGGGAAGAGAGTGTTTTGATTGCAGAGAGTTGCTTGGGAGGCAGAAATTGCTGTTTTAGGGCTCTTGGTTACTCCATGGGAGCACTAGGTTTGTGCTGTCTATGGGCAGCAGTGAACGCACCAGAAGCTATCCCCAGTAGCTGAAACGTCATCTTCTTGACATTGACTGGCTTCACTTGTACTCATGGGATCGAAGTTTACTTGGAGCTCTTGGGTGGGACAAATTGCTGTTTATCCCATAATTTTGCCCCAAATGTAAATCCTCCAGCAGACTGATGACAATGGATGGTGTTTCCTTTGCAGATATGAGACATGAGAAAGGCAGTGTTTTCTCCCAGGAAGAAAGCAATCTGTCTGTGCCTACAGGTCTCTCTTTGATTACAATTAATTAATCACAAGCACATGTTAGAATTGTGCCAAGAATGCTCTGATCAGAGAAGCACCCAGTCAAAGGACAGACACATAGAGAGAGTTTAGAGGAAAGCCAGGCATTATGTTACACTTTGTGGAGGAGCTGTTGCAAGAGCAAATAATATTTTGATCTTTTCCGGGCATATTTTTGGAAGCCTACAGGGAATGTCCACTAGGATTAGAAAAGTGCTTCATCGTTTCTGCTGAAGAGGACATTTGTCCTCCCAGCTTTTTGTTCAACACCTGTTGTTTTTCCTACCTATGCCAATCTAGCTCCTGCTCAGAATTAATATGGTAAGAGAGAAACAACGACTTTCTGTCAAGGTGTGCTGAGGAAGTTCACCTCAGTTAAATTTCAAAGTGTCTCAAACTTTCGAATGAAGTACTGGTTCCTTAAAGGCGTTTAGACACATTTCCTTTTTTTTTTATTCTGTCCGAGAACATGCTGAACATGGTTGATGTTGAATGATCGTATTCCTCTGGTCTTTCAGTTTCTCTCTCCTGGAAATAGGTGGACACACTTGAGGAAGGGGAAGCCAAACTTTGATTAATAACCCACTTCGTTGTGACTGGTTGGAAAAAGACAGTTTGAGGTTTGCCTGCAGCTCCTCTCCAGAAGTAGTGTGTTCTCTTCTTTGAGATCAAAGCATTAGTCTCGTAGTTGATAATTTTAAATTAAATTCTGTGAGGGCTTTAAATGTTTATATAGATTATCTGTGTCTGTCCTTTTGGGTGCAGAATTTCATGGTCATTGACCTAAACTGCCTTCAGAATCACTATGCTGCTCCTCAGTATTGCAGAGACATTCCATGAGCTCTGACTTGTCCCCTGATCGGCATATCATAGGTTTGCTTAGGAAGAGACAACTACAGTGGAAACTTAAGCACTTATGCCCAAGTGCAGACCCATAGTTGCCCACCACTGCTCTGAGCACCTGTCCTGGAAAGTCATCAGCAATAGCAAACTTTCTCACCAACTCCCTGAGATTCTTGCTTCTGAATATGGAAACTCTTCTTCTAAGAAGGATTGGAAAAGGACATGGTGTGCTTTTCAGAGAGAAAGAAGCATCAGTAATCTGATATTTGGCAAGCTGAAATTTCTGTGGAAATGTGACACCTAAAACACATTCCATGGTGCTTCAAGACATTTTTCTTCCAATGACTTTACTCCTCCTTAGACAGCTAAATAGGATGAAGCTTTGGATCCTAGCGCATTAAATAGTGTTACTAAGAAGAATCACTACATGAAACATTAACAAACCTGCCAAACATTTATTTACTGTGGAGGTTCCTGTATCTGTGTGTTCAGATTCCTCCAAAATCTGGATCCTCTTTGTACAGACCTCAAGGCTTTATTGATGGACTGTAGCTGACCTGCTAGCTCACAGAGACAATCAGCATCAATGTCTACAATGAAGTTGCTCTCCTTTGAGAGGCATCTTGCCTAAAGCTTAAAAAACTGAACAAGTCACCTCAATTGACCCTACTTTCTCCAAGTCAGAAGTTTCATGTCCTACATGTCCCATAGATGGAAAATGAAAAAGAATGATAAGACATTAGAGTGATGACCTTTTCATGACAGAAATACTAAAGTTTGAAACTGGTCTTTTTCTATACTCAGCGGACCAGAATGAATTTCAAAATCTCATCTTAAACAGAATATCAGTGTTTGAGACCAGGTTTAAATCTTCTGGTTATCTTAGAAAGAAAAATCAAAATTTAAATTTATTTTTCCTCAAAGTGCTTATATGCAGCTCCATTCCTTATGTATGATTGTATCATATTTCAACAGCCTAGCATGATGGGGGAGTGGAAATCAATCACATCAGTCATTCATCCTGATGAATACATCTGTATTATCTTACACTGGACTTCTTAAGTGACCGAACTTTGGTGGCTCAAAGGATTGCTTGCAGTGTGGGAGATGTCAAAAAATTCAACATTGCAGTCCTAGTTCAATGCATTATTTGATACTAAGGACTCTGTTGCAGAGGGTCTCTCTCTTGGGACGGTGGGGAGGGAAGCTTTTCTTTTGTGCTTTGCCTCAGGAGAGACAGTTTGGTTGGAACAGCTGTTGAAATTATTAATCCACCAACTGACTGGTCATATGACTTAACAGAGACTGTTATTATTCATGTGCAATGTGCTCTTGCTTTCTTTCTCCAAGCTCTGGGTTATGCACATCTGACAATAGTACTGCAGCTGTATTACACTGAATGCTTTATATTTTCAGGCCTCACGTCTAATTACTGCAAAAAAAGAGATCTCTCTCTCACATATGTTGAAAAGGGAGAAAGGCTGTACCCCTCTGATGAGGTTTTACTTCTTCTTTAGTCTCCCTGTGCTCTGGTCAGCAGCAGACTGCTTAACACATTATATGCTGTATTTTTGTTGTCTATCAGATCAGTGCAACCCTTTATTCCTAAGACCTAAGAATTTCAAGGTGTTCCACAGACTAGCCATGGTTGGACACATCTGCTCTATGGCTGCCTGTCTTGAATGGACCTGAGATGTTCATGTCTTCAGTATCTTGAGATACAGAGATTCTATAACAATGGTTATGGTAAAATGCTCTGGACATGTGGTCAAGGGTACAGTGGTGCTGAGTCTGACAGGATGGTTGAGGAAGGCAAGACAATGGCATAATAACCACCCCAAAAAGAGAGGCAAACAGCTTTCCAGAGGACCAAGGGGAGATAGGAGCACATTACATTGATAGTAATGAGAATTTTGGCACTTTTGGTTAGAACATCTGGGAAGTTTCAGAAGCAGACTTGGTTTGTGCTAATGTACAAATCTGGATAGTATAGAGGGGAGAAAGATTGATATTTGTTTGTACCATTTATATTCTGGTCATTACAGGGCTCAATAATCCTCTTCCTCGGCATGAGTGACAGAGGCAGTCAGGAATGCAGAGCTTGCTCTGTAGTATAATATTGACCACCTGACAGGTTGAGATGTGGGGGAATATCTGTTCTTTCCTCCAGAGCACATGGCAGGGGCCACTGTGGGAGATGTGTGCTAGGCTGGATGCATCACGGGGCCGTTCTACATGGGCAGCTGCAGCATCCCTCTGAAAGGCAGCATGCCCTGCACTCTGCCATTCAGTGTCCCCTCCTTTCCTCTGGGAACATCTTCTCAGCATGTCACCAGGGTGACCAAGGGAAAACCAGACGAATTACTAAAGAGAGCTCTGAGTTCTTGAAAAAGAAATAGGTTTTAAAAATACTGAGCTATTAAAGTACCCTTTGCATTTAAAGAAGAATTCAACTTTTAACCATTCCAAGAGAGCCCTGCAAGGCAAACACAACACCATTTCCTCCATACTTCACAAGGAAGGAAATTACGGCACAAGTGTTGAAGGAACTTCAGCACGTAGCTGAAGTTTCAAACTAGGTGAATATCAGAGAAGCGATTAGTATTTATGCTCCTAACTACCAAAACTGGTGTTTTGCTCTTCAAGGCAACAATGCCTCCAAGGCTTTGTGTTGCAGAATGAACAAAGCTAATGCAACTTTAATAATGTGTATGTATATTTTATGCCTTTGCCATAAGGACATGGGTTCCTAAGGCTACATGATTTTGACATATAGTTGGTAGTGGTGCAGATGTAATACAATGAGATGGTCATGTCATAAAATCTGTAACAGAAGAGTTTTTCCCTCACTGTGCATCTGATTCCTTTCTTAGCATCTAGTACCTGGATTTGGGGTGAGGATGTTCTTATTTACCTGGATCTGGATTCCTCGAGCTTAAACAAATGTTGATTTTGCTGCCATACTTGTTTGTTCCCATTTTTTCCATTAAAGGTCCTCACTTCTGAACAGATTATACATACTGAAATATGCCTGTCCTGCCTGTTCTCTAACTGTAAGTAAATATGTTTACAATGGGCTGCTTTTTTTTTCCTGGCCTGATTGGGGCACAAAAGGAACTTACATATATTATTTTTATCTTCTGACAAAAATGTAGCCAGAGATTTTTTAGGAGGAGGTCGATTTTCCTCTTCAATGCACAGAGGGAGTTAGGTATCGAAGAGTGTGTGTACACAGGTATAAAAGAGGATGTACCCTACTTTCTGTTGCCAGTATCAGACCTACTTAACACTGGGTAAATGTTGCTGTGTAATGGCTGGAGAAATATCAACGCGTGGGTGAAATATCTGTGTGCAGTAAAAACAGGGTAGTCGCCTTTAAATTCGGGATCCGAGTTTCCAAGTACAGTTTGCTGGAAAAACACCATCAGATTTGGCACTGGTTCTCCGGAGGAGAGCTGTATGTGAAATGGAACGTACAGCAGGACTCGGGAGCCATTCCTCTCTACCAAGATACAGAGCATGAGATTTCCAAAACGGAGCGGTCGGCGATGCCGGGGCAGGGCAGTAGGTCTGCCAGCCTGCAGAGCCTGTCTGCGGGCGCGGGATCGCTCTGTAGCTAGCATTACATGCGGGAAGAAATCTTCCTTTCCCTGCCTCATGGGTAGCGATAGGGGCCATCTAGTGGGGAGAGAAATTCACAGCTGACAGTATCTCCCATTTCAGTTCCCGGTCTCTGCCTCCCTGGAACAGCCTCTGCATGCCGGCACAAATGTTAAAGAGTTCTCCTCTGTTTCAGGAGAGAACAGTAAAAGTCAAGTCAGTGCAAAATAACCAGCGATACTTTCACTAATGGCATTCAGATTGCGCAAGTAACAGGAAACCTTTGCAGAGGTTTTGTTCCTTTTCTTCAGATGAAGTGCCCTGCTGATGTGAAAGTAAAACCATATTATTATGCGTGCCCTCTCAATATTTCTGTGTCACATCACTTCAGTAAGCTACTTGCATTTAGTCCAGGACCTAAAGTGCCAGCTTAGTTTGTAAAAGCTGTTTCCTAAGTTCACATGGTGGGTTTATGCTAAGTTGTTGTTAAGAGGCACAGGGAACTGACATACATCACATAAAGACATGTATGTGTTTTTTGTCAAAGCATGAATCTTTATTGCTATTTCTTTTTGTTTTTAAGTCTGAAGGTGCCTGTAAGGCTGCTCTATGCTAAATATGAGTTCATTTTCAATTTCTAAAATAACTTGTCCCCACCCAGCACCCTCTACCTCTCCATTTGATGAGTGCTCCTATAATAAATTCACTGAAACTTCCAAAAGGCAGTGCTTTCATAGGAACAGTACTCAGTCTCATGTAACAAAGATCTATATTAAGATCCATAGATTGAAACTAGATAAAATGCAGTCACTGTAACTACTGACAGCAAGAAGAGGCCTTGCAGTGGTGAGACACCCATTGAAGGTGAATCCATGTCCCAGGTGCTTTGCCTCGAATACAGTTGTATGGAAGAAACAGTGCTGCTGGGAAGGAGGTAGGGAGGGAGGGAAGGCACTTCTATTTCAGGTGCCACACAGAAAAAAATCTACCAGAATTTATTTGCACACATAGTTATTGTCTCTCTTCCAGTTGCTATGATCATTAAGCTGCATCATCAGCTTTCATGTCTACATCCTGCTGGTGGAGTACAGGGCTGACATTGGCCACAATCTGAGGTTTTTGCCTTAGAAGGGGGCAATTGCAGCTTTGCTGCTATGTAAAGCTAGTCCCACAGTGTGCATTCCTCCACCTCCATCACCCTTCTTCCTCCCTACTCCTAGGTGAGAGACTGAGAAGCACCTCTGGACTGGCTCCTTCAAGTACAGGAGCCAGGGGCCTGAAGATCCTGTTTCCTGGAGCTGGAGAGAACTCATCATCCAGAGGAGGCAAAGCCCTGGAAGTCTGCATCCTGAGCCTGCCTGGGTCACAGAGAAACTTTCCTTGGACTGCTAGGAGAATAAAGCTACTGACATAAAGGGTGGGACATACCAGAGTTAGTGTTATCCCTGGAAGGGTAAAATAATTTTTGGTGGTGCTGCTGAGACTCTGGGAGGGTGTGTGGGCTTCCCACATAATGGGGTAGCCTCCTGTGAGCTGGTTTGACACTCCAGCCTGCAATGAATGCAATCTATAGCATCAAGGTCACCTTGGACAAAATAATAGAGCTGGACAGAGGAGGATGTTTACTGACAACATTAATGTATTGGGTTGTGATCCCATTTCTAAGAAAAGTCATCCCCAGCTCTTGCTTTCCACTGAACACTGAATCTGCACAGGATTTGAATAAGGCCCTTGAGCATTTCCACACTTGCATTGTCCCAGCAGTGCTCTGAAGTAGGAACAAAATCTAACATGAGCCATCGGGTGGGCAGTTTTGATAAGACTTGATTAAGCCTACCAAATCCCCCCAAAAGAAATTACTTATTGATAGCAAAAATTTTTCTCCCACAGTACTTGATTCTTATGGCAATAAATGCTGCTGATTATTTGGCAATTGTAAGATGTAAATATATGCTTCAAAGTACCAGCCTTTAAGGTAATATTTCCTTATTTATTTTACTATTCATGAAGGGGCATGGAACATAGTGAGAACCAAGGAAGCTGGTATTTGATGGTCTGCTGTTATCACAGTCTTTCACGGTTTTGGAGACAGTGTCAGACCATTTAGATCAGTGAGCTCTGCTGCAGGGGAATTCCCCTGTGAACTGGTTCCCTCACGGCCTCTCACATTCGTGGCTCACTGAGATCCTAGCGAACATAAGCCCTGTCTAACAGGGTCACATATTCTGAAACTTTCCAAGTGGATTCCTGGAAAGTATCTAGTAGATGTGTTAGACTTGTCTGTGTATTAGCTTGACCTTATTGCTTGTTTCTGACTACACAATGTATTCAGGAAATCAAATTATGCAAAGTGCTGGAAATGAAAGCAAATTTGAATGAACTACAATCCCTGGTTTCAGAAATACATAAATTCCTTAAGAACTTGTGTAATCCAAAATATGTCTGTATCATCACATAGGCTACAAGAGATTTGCTAGACTTTGGTGCATTTATTTTTTCTGGAAGTGGAACATCCCAAGTATCTGATGCAGTGATTTTCTGCTGTAGAAAGGACCACACAGCCTTTATGCACCACTTGCATCTCTGCTGTCACCACAAAACACACACCCTGATACACTAACATCTCTTTTAGAAGCCAAACTGCATGTCCAAGTTACAGATGCTGGAGTTGTAGCTCCTGTGAGAAACCAACACATTTTCCCTCCTGACTGCATTGGCGGCAAAGGCCCGGCCCTCAAGAGGCTTTGACAAAGTGGCTTCCAGAGCAGCAGAAAGGAGGCAGGAGGTGCTCTTTCAACTTCAGCTGTTCCCAAAGCTGTGTGATACAGCTGCAGCCAGTGCAGCATGATTTCCTGGGATGGAGGCAGCAATGGTGACAGCAGCAGATGAAACCTGTGCTGTTGGCAGCAGCAGGACTGGTGCTGCTGAGGGGTGTGGGCAGGGGCTCGGGGCCCTTTTGGTCTTCCTTGGATGTCCTGCCTCAGGCGAAGGTCCTGAGGCCCTCTAGCCATGGCTGAAACCAGGGCTGGCCAAGGCCACGAGTCTGGCCTACTGCTGCATTCATGTCTGCTCCATGCTTCCCAGAAGGCTGTGCCACCCACAGACTTTTACTTGGAGAGTCTTTTGCTGGGACAGCAGCTGCCAAAAGATGGCAAGTGAGCTGCAAGAGTGGGAAATGATGTCTAGGTGCAATTCTTTCCCGAGGACGTAGCCGAGAAGCTTTGCGTTTCGATTCAGACCACAGGAGAGGCAGAATGAGATGGATTATTCTGTTCAGACAGAAAAGTGCACGAGCCAGGTGTGATTCAGCAGAAGCAATGCTTTAGGAGCACTTCACTGCCAGGACAGTGTTCTGTGCAAGAAATAGTTGACAATTCACCTTTGGGAGTAGGAAATTGCTACAGGGTGCAAAGGGTGAAGAACGAAGCCTCGGTGCAGCAGGCTGGTGTGTGCAGCATCCTGCCTGTAAGAGAAGCATGCAGGAACACTTGGCAAGTGGTAAGGAAGCATTTCCATGAGAGCTCCTTGTGCTGCTGTGCATTTCTCTTGCAGTCCTCTGTAGAATTCTTGCAGCTTGCCTTTAGGCTCTGAGATGCAGAGAACAGTGGTAGATGCGGCAGAGAAGGGAAGGACACAGTGATTTCGTGTGAGTTTGCTGTGCCTGATGTGGGGAAAGCCAGAGGTGCTGCCCACCTCAGCTGTCCCCACCTCGATGGAGCCTGGGCAGCCCGTGCCCCTGACACACACCCGTGGCCCAGCCTTGTAACTACATTACCTCACTGTGCTGCAGGGCTTGAATGCTGCAATTGTTCCCATCTCTCAAAGGCAGGGTGGAAAACAAGGAATTTAATGGGGAAGGCCTGGCACAAGTTTAGTTTTTATAACTTCAGTTAGATTTTTCTTTTTTTTTTAATGAGTTTTTATTGAAATGCTCAAAGGGACAGGAAAGCTATCTCTGGGCTTTGCATAGAACCCTTGTAATGATTTTGTCAAGATACCTCATTGCTTTTTTCAATCTCTCTGCCTGTATACTTTATTTAGTACAAAAGTGAAATTGTCATTGTTTATACCATGTCATTGTTTTTACCATGCAATGTTAAAAAGCATCCCAATAAACTGGTAGGGGGAATCCTAATTATGCTGGCACAAGCATAATTTAATTCAGATTGCTATAACAACAACCAGTGTCCATGCTCTCTGTAATCATGTTAAGGCCTATACACAAAATAATTAGCATCTTTATGTTTGGCAAATAGAAGTCTGCTCCAGGTCAGCCTCGATGAGGACATGGCATTGTTAGAAGGCTAGGCCTTTTACAGCTTGTGCAGAATGGGCATTTGCAAATAAAATGCTGCTGGAAAGGACAAAAGGAGGGCTTGATTGTCCAGGAAGCACCTCCACTTGCCTCTTATCCAGTCTTTATTCCTCCTTTGGAAGAAAAATAATAATTCCTTTATTCAAGCTCAAGGAATCAAAGGAAACTGCGTATAATAGACACACTCTCTGCTCAGTTTCCTTTTCACAGCCAAGCATGATCCAATAGGCTTCTAGAAAGCCAAAGCTGTATTCCTGCAGCCCTGAATCTGACAAAAGACAGGGGCATTTGTTTGTTTATTTATTAAAATGTTCTACAGTTGTTTGGTCTGGAGCAGACCTGCCAGAATTTCAAGTGGTTCAGAAAAGTCAGAGAACGATCCCGCAAGAAAGTTAGAGCTTTGATCCAAAGCACCCCAGCCATTTCTGTATTCTGTTTCTAGTGGGTTTGCATGGCCTAGATTTTGGTAGTGGTGGGACTACAGGGGTGTCTCCTGTGAGAAGCTGCCAGAAGCTTCCTCCATGTCCAGCAGAGCCAATCCCTGATGGCTCTGAGCCAGACGTGCCACTGGCCAAGGCTGGGCCAATTAGAAATGGTGGTAACGCCTCTGTGATAACAGATTTGAGAGGATAAAAAAAAAAGTCATTTCACAGAAGTGACTGTGACCAAGGAAGATCAGGGTGAGAATATGTGAGAGGAACAACAGACCCCAAGGTCAGTGCAGACAGAGGGACAGGAGGTGCTCCAGGCCCTGGAGCTGGGATTCCCTGCAGCCCCTGGTGCAGCCCATGGTGAGGCTGTGGTGCCCCTGCAGCCCGTGGGGATCCACAGGGATGCAGAGATCCACCTGCAGGCTGGGAAGGAGAGCCACACCAAAGCAGGTGGGTACCTGAGAGAGGGCTGTGACCCCATGGGAGTCACAGGCTGGAGCAGGGTCCTGGGGGGGACCTGCAGGCCTGTGAAGAGAGGAACCCACACTGGAGCAGGTTTCCTGGTAGGACTTGTGACCCTGTGGGGGTCACAGCTGGAGCAGGCTGTGCCTGAAGGACAAGCATGTGATGGACTGACCATAACCCCCATGTCTGTCTCCCTGTGCTGCTGGTGGGAAGAAGAAGGAACTGGGAAGGAGGGAGCTGTGGAGGGAAAGTTTTTTTATTTCCCTTCTCATTACTCTACTCTGATTTTGTTAGTAATAAATTCAGTTAATATCACCAAGTTGAGTTTGTTTTGCCCAGATTGATTTGGTGAGTGATCTCTCTCTGTCCTTGTCTCAATCCATGAACTCTGTGCTGTATTTACTCTTCTCAGACCTGTTGCAGGGGGGACTGACAGAGAGACTTTGGTTGGTGCCTGATGTCCATTGTTGTTACATATATTTATTTAGAAGTAATTTATGCTTTCCAGTAAAAAATAGACCTACTTTATATTTATAGAAACAGAAGTTACTGTACTTTACTTTTCCAGTATTTTGTAACGGTGCTACAAGAATCCTTATCCTTCTAGCTTGATTCCAAAATTGAGATACCATCTCAAACATTTTACATTTCAGTTTTTATAAGCAGAAAATGTTAGCTAATAACGTTAAGAAAGTGTCATCAATTAAATTGCTTGAAGTCCTTGGAAACTCTCACAGAAACCTACACTGAGGTCCATTAGACACATTATTGAAATTTCAGCTGTATCTAATCAATCTGCTATGCATGGGTGTTTCAGTGCAACAAAGTTGGATTGCTCCATCAAATTAAGATGACTCATTCAGTCAGATGGAATCATACATATTAACATTAACAACCTGTAGACCAGCCTGGCATGTGGACACTGTTGAGTGCAGAGCTCAGGATATTTTAACAGTGTTTATTGTATGTTTCTCTGGATCATGGAAAAAGCTTTTTTCCTTTAGGAAGCACAAGTGTTCTTCGCCCCACAGTAGTCCTCTCTCTTTCCTGTGCCATGTTCCTGAAGCAGTGAAATTTCTTGGGAAGTTTCAAGCATTATTGACCTTATCCTTAGGTCTTATATATCTCTTTTTTTATTTTAAAATATTTAAATTTTTTAATAATTACTATTTTTTGAGTAGTTAATCTTTAGTCTTCTATGGTTGGTAATTTCTCCCCAAATATAATACCAAATGCAGTCAAAGAGGCATCATGATGGCCAGGCAGAGCTTACTTTCTCTATGGACACTTTCTATAGAAAAAACCTTAACAAACCTCCATATGGAACTCTGCCTGCCCAACCAACACTTTATTTGCTGCCTTCTGAAATTTGGTGAAAGCCAGCAGGTCAAGGGAGGTGATCCTGCCCCTCCACTCAGCCCTAGTGAGGCAGGCCATAGGTGTGAGCTCCTCAGGGTAAGGGAGACAAGGAGCTCCTGGAGAGAGTCCAGCAGAGGCCACAAAGATGATTTGTGGTCTGGAGCATCTCTTATAAGGTCAGACTGCAGGAGCTGGGCCTGTTCAATCCAGAGAAGAGAGAGGGGACCTCAGTAACACAACTAAATATCTCAAAGGCGGGTGTCAGGAGGGTGGTGCCAGACTGTTTTGAGTGGTCCCCTGTGACAGGACAAGGAGCAATGGCCATAAACTAAAACACAAGAAGTTTCACCTCACCATGAGGAAGAACTTCTTAGTGTTGAGAGTGGCAGAACACTGGAACAGACTGCTCAGGGTGGTCATTGAGTCTCCTCTGGAGACATTTAAAACTCACCTACACAAGTTCCTCTGTAACCAGCTCTAGGGGGGCTTGGACTGGATTATTTCCAGAGATCCCTTCTAACGCTCAAATTCTGTGATTCTGTGAAAGTTTTTGGACAAATGTGAACTTTTTAAGCTGTGTGTAACAGCATCATTTGGGGCATTTCCAGGCAAGATGGGACAACACTACCTCAACCAAACTAGAAAAAGCTCAAATTACACTTACAAGTTACACCACATAAAAAACCCCCAAACCCAATCACAAAAAAATCCCCCCAGAAAATCCCAGCCAAAACCTAAAAAGACTTAAAAAAGTGAAGTTGTGTTTTGTTTTGGCTGGTTGTTTTCCTTTTTATTTTTAATAAGTTTGTTATCTCAATTTGTTTCAAAGAGGAAAGGCTTTCCTTTTGAGTTCACAGAAAAAAACATTTTCCTGATTTTTCCTTAGTTACTAAAAAAGAAAACAAAAACACAACAAGCCCTAGTTATTCAGGCAGCTCTACATTCACTCCCTCGTCCGAAGTTTGTCCCCGGCGCTCACCCGTGCGCGCTCCCGGCGGTGGCGCTGCTGTGAACGCGCAGCGGCGGAGCAGCGCTGCAGGTGCCGCGGCGGCCGCCAGAGGGCAGTGCGGGCGCGGCGCTGGGCCGGGTCCTGCGCTCTGCCCGCCGGGGAATTCCCGCTTCGGGGGATCGGAGAATTCCCGCTTCGGGGGATCGGAGAATTCCCGCTTCGGGGGATCGGAGAATTCCCGCTTTGGGGAATTGGAGAATTCCCGCTTTGGGAGATCGGAGAATTCTCGCTTTGGGGGATCGGAGAGCTCCTGCTTTGGGGGTTCGGAGACTTCTTGCTCTGAGGAGCCGGAGAACTCCCGCTTTTGGGGGATCAGAGAGCTCCCGCTTTGGGGGGCCAGAGAACTCCTGCTTTTGGGAGCACGATCCTGCTCCGAGCCATGTGCTCCACAGGAGCTGTCTCACACCCCGCTTGGGAGTGGGCGTGCTCAGGCAACAGCCCGTGGCTGATGGAATATCAATAAAACCCTCGGAGGAAAAGTGACAGTGGGACTGAGGGAGTTATGTGTGGGACACTGCTGCACCTGCAGAAGTCAGGGTTTGGAATTTGGGGGTGGGAATGGATCTCTACAATTGCCATCTCTCTGAAAGAAGAGGATTGCAGATGGTGGAATAGACTTACCGGTAGCAAATCTGACATGATTGGTGCTAATTTCCCTTTTGTGGCTGGAGTGATTCTGTACCATTTAAACTGCCAAACTGGCTGGAGTGATTCTGTACCATTTAAACTGCCAAAGAGGAAATAGATTTTTTCCTTTATTTGATTCTTTCTTCTAGTTATATGAAATTTCAGAGTCCACATCTCTCCTTGACCTCCCACCCTGCACAGATGTCCTTGACTCCTTGAGGCTACTGACAGCAATGACAAAAGTGCTGTGCCAAGACCTGTGGGTTTTCCCAGACCTGCTTTCATGCCTGTAGGGTTTTGCAGATCAAATCAATTCAGAAGTTAGAGCAAGAGTCACCCCTACACAAACCCCTCGCTTACTGCTTGCTTAAAAATCCCATTCTGCATATTTTGTGATTTACACACATCATCCAGAAGCAGGGGATGAGTCAGATCTGAAAGACAGACGTTGTGGAAGAGGCGCTCTCCCTGGGAATTAGTATAAAGCTTCCTACAGGCATTGCTTTGTAATTTTTTAGGAATGAGGTCAGGTGTCCTTGGTTAGCACTCTGTGGTGTAGTCAGGACTCGTATTAACTACTACACTCTTGCTGTCCTTTCCACTCTGCTGTATAGCTATCAGACATGCTGTTGTTCTTTTAATTTGTACTGCACTGGGCCAGAAAGTCACACCTCTGGGGTTACAGCTAGCTACAACTTTTTTGTTGAAATGCAAACGTGTGACTGTTTAGTAAAGGCTTAGTGAAACCGAAGTTTTTAGTCAGTGTAACATGCTGCAGTGTCCTCCAGGTTTCAGCAAGAAGGGGTTTATCACATGTGGGATGCCCCAGGCAGAAATGCCTGGGGCAGGAACATGATGCATGAGAGATGGCATCCAGCAGTTCACCGGAAAACCAGAGAGGCTCTGAAAACAACCTACTGAAAAATGTCCATTTCACAAAGGAATACTTGGGAGACTTGGTTCGGCTACAAGTGAGAATGCGCGCAGATCTGGAGAGCCATCGTGTTCTCACTCTGTCCCCGTGGCTCTCTGGAGCCTGTGACACCAGGCCTGGTGCAGGGAAAGGGCGAGCCTGCCTTCTCTGCCGTGCTGGGGACCTGAGGTGGCACGACGGAAGGGTGGGAGAGCAGCACTGCTATTCCCACTGAGCACTGCACAGCTCCTCTCTGCCTTGCAAAGTGGCAGGATTTCTGCTGATGGTTTGCTCTGTGTGTCACCATGAAAAACTATTTGCAGCTCTCCTTACATCCTATTCATCTTCCATCAGAGGAAACATTCTTCTGCCTTCTTGTAATGCTCAAAACTGCAGGCAGCAACAGTGATGTAGTTCACCACTACCTTCCTGCAAAAGGCAGGAATGCAAATTACATGTTTATGTCTAGTCAGAAAACAGCCTGTCATCCTGGCTTAGACCTCAGTGATCATTTTTGTACCATTTATCGATGATCTGCTTTCAGAAATGCCTGGAATAGTGCCATTATAATACTGACTCTTACTGCTTAAAAAAAAAGATTTATCTTTTCCCCTGAATGATTAAAATAAAGATTTTAGAAAAAGGTGTAAAAAATTTATTCCTTTTGCTTAAGTTGCCATTTGAAGAACTTTCTGTACCATGACTGAATGTTACAAGAATGCATATGACTTCAGAAGGGATTTGCCTCTCTTTATGTATATTTTTCCTTTTCTTATGTAGTAAAATCTTCCCGAAGCACTACTGAAATTCTTTATTTCATCCTATCTCCAGCTCTCACCGTGTCCCATAGGCAAATCAAGAAAAAACAGGAAAGCAAGCTTTACCAGGCTCCTTTCACAGATGCTCTCCCATTTTTCTGTTGCAAAAAGACAAAACTGCTCACTCTTCTCTTAATCATTTACTGTTTTCCACAGCTGTCACGCTGCCTCCAGCTCAGCGGTCCTGCTGCCGAGGTCTCCGCGTGGGAAATCCGCAGCGATCCTGTCCTCATTCGCACGGTTTGTGCCCTGCCTTTCCCCGCAGAGCAGCGGGGGCCGGTGCAGCGCTCGCAGAGGCAGACCTGCGTGTGGCACGGGGTTTGTCCCCAGCGTAGGACACGGCAGCGCCGGAGCCCCGGGCGGTGCGGGCGATGCGGGAGCTCGGCGGGACGCGGCTTCCCCGGCTTGTCCCTGCCGTGCTCACATAGGTGGAGCTTATCCTTTTTTACAGCGAGAGAGGATGTTTCTCGTCCTGTACAAATCATGCCCGAGGACACATGGCAAAACCCTTTGTTTTCCACCCTCCCCCATTTCCTCGCACGCCAGTCTTGAGGTGTCTTTTCCTGTGTAATTAGGATAAGTAGCGCTTGCAGAACGAGTTAAGAGCAGATACAGTGCTGGAGCATGGAGACACCTAAGGTCGGTTATTAGGCTCCAGCAGCATGGCTGCAAGAGGAATGCTTCCCTCATATTTTTTTTTCCAGCAAACTCTTGTGGATTTTCTTTAAAGACAGAAAATTTTGTGACAGAGGGGTGAGAAAGCTGCTTTCAGGAACAAGCAGAGTCTCTTTGTTACTCAAATGAGAGAGCGGTGTTTCCCCGCAGGTCTCTGTTCCGGCTCTCCTGCCTAGAATAGCTCCTTGCCTTTAATTTATGTTTTGGCAAATGTGCCTGACTGCAGTTTCAAAACAAAAATTTCTTTACAGAGTGTGCGTGTATGTGCACAAACATGCACGCACTTCAGTAACGCATTGCTTGGTTCTAGTGCATATATATGGAACAGCTCCAAAAAACAGGCATCCCTCTCTTCAGAAAAGACCTCCTGAAAACCTTGTTTCAGATGGTACTGATCTCAGTTTTCTAATTGTGGAGGTGATGAGGAGCTCATAGCAGAATGCGCTGCTAAGGTGGCAGTGGTTGAGTTGCCAGGATGTAGATTCCTCAGCATCATGGTGCTTGTTCACAGCTGGACAGGGCAGCTCTGAAATGCAGATCCAGAAGCAAGGTCCTTGGGGATTTCTTCCACTTGTAGTAGAATGAACACTTCAGCTTTCTGCAGCAAACCCCTTCAGGCTGTCTCACAGAAGAGAAGGTGGTTCCCAGCAGCAGGCAGTGCAGTGTGAGAGAAAGCACTACAGAACTGCACACCCAGAATAAACCTGTGTCCAATGATTTCAATCCCTTCTTCATCCCACAGGACATTCAAACCATCCTGCGTCTGTCTGAAGGGGGAACATGTTTGCTTGGGGTTGAAATGTATTCCCCAAGAAATCACGTGGCTAAAGATGTCCCTGCCAGATGTTAATCTGAGATGTTACTCAGGTATTAGTGAATATAACCAATAGGGAGTACAACAAAGTCTGTGGAAAGGTCCAGTCTGTACTGGGAGCACAGTCTCTCTGCTTAGTAAGGGCACAGTCCTGGGGCAGAAGAGGCTCATATACCTTAGGAGCACCTCATAAAATACCCTTATGCTCTCTACAACTCAGCAATGAGCTTCAATAACGTTTTACCAGGACCTGACAATTTCCATGCTGGTGCCTCTGCCCTCCCATTTTGACAACCAAATGAGATTAAAAGTTCACTCATGAATTTCAATGATGAACCCAGCCACCTCATTTCAAAGAGGCTACAATGAATTAGATTAGCAGAGGGGCAAGGTAAAGAGAGGCTTACAAATGTAATGAAGTGAACAAGGAACTTAAAAAAGAAGGTTATGGAAGGTTTGAGTTTGATTGTTAATAGGCCATGATTGCTGCTGCAGCACCACACTTAAAGCTTTACATTCAGGGAAGTCAAGCTCAGCTGGCACCTTTTGTGCCACCACACTGAGCCTACTCATCTGCCCAAAACTTAAAACTGGCCAGTCAAGGGCACTTTATAGTGGACATGCAATGGACTTAGCAAGGGGAAATACTGAGCTGTGTGAAAGGGTAGAATTGGTGGCTTTGGAAAGTCTAACAGTGTTCAAGAATGGCAGTTGGAAGGTATTTTCTGGACTGGGGATACTGAGCAGTACATTCTGCTGCTTGCAACTCAGTGCCTGAGTAAATAGATTAATTTCATTTTTTTTCTATACAAGCACATTGTTATCAGTAAAGCATGGGGAGGAGGGAATGCAAACTCTCCCATGAAAAGTGAATTTGCATTGCTTTCATAGTCAAAGTGTTTAAAAAACAGTATCCTTAAACTTTCTGATATCTGAGAAATCAGCATAACATGAAAAATGCCTACATACTTTGATTAAAAATCATAATGGTGAAACTATGTGGGCAAGGAAGAAGATAAACAATGAGAAGTGGACAATGAAAGCAAAAGAGTGACAGGATGGAGCAAAGGGTAAAAGAAGGTCAAGTGTTGTAGCTGTTCCTTAACAAAACTCCACTTTCTGAAATAATGAACTAATACTTAGGTCTTTTCTGCTTGAGAGCCTCTGTTTCTCTTTGTTTGGAAACATTTAAATATCTGTGGCATAGTCATGAAAATGTTTATTAATCCAAAGCTTCATAAATCTACAAGAGATATAAGTCATTTGTCATCTGCTATTTACTAGTCTCTTATAAAAATGTCAGTCATCCAAGCAGGGTTTGGCTGGGGTAGCCAAATTCAGATAGGAAATACTTAATTGGGACTAATTCAGGATCTGACAGCCAAGACAATCTGCTTTCTTTGAACATAGACTTTTTCTTAAGAGAGGCCAGGGCGACCTAATGTCTGGGCACCAGAGATCTCAGTGACTTGGCAAGAGGCCTCCCTTGACTTAAAAAGGGTTTACCATACCTTGCAGTGTGTCTGGAGCTCCTACCTTGTCTTGCTGCTGCTTTGGCCCTCTTCTTCAAAGTGCACCTGAGAAATGGCAAAATCTTCCTCAAGGAGAAAAAGGCAAAACAGCAATTCCTTGAGTGAAAATAGTGATACAACACTCTCTCCTCAGCCTGCCACCTTTATCTTTCATGTGATCCTTTCTGCAGCAAAATCTCCTTTGAAAAATAAGGTATGAAGGGCATTTTCCTCCTTGACAGTGTGTTTGAAGTCAAAGGCAAAACCAGGGATACCATTTGTTTGGAGAACATAGAGCTTGACCAGCACCATTCCAGCACAGGATAGGGGCACATGGTGCCCTCCTCTGCTGGGCCATGGGGCTTGGGTATGCCTTGTGCCTGTCCCCAGCCATATCCACAGCAATCACACATGGCACTGCCATGTCCCAGACCTGGCCAATGTCACATCCCATTCCTCTCGGGCTCCTGCAGTCCCAGGACAGGACACAGGAAACCCATCAGGATGGGAAAAGAAAATGTTGAGTTGTCAGCTGTAATAGCACCGAAGATACTTTGTTTTTTCAGAGCTGGTGCTGGGCTTTGTTAGTCCGTAAATAATTTAAAAGTAAGAGGAGCTCAACATGGCAGCTGCTGGACTCCAGTATTTCCTCTCTGCACATGGGATGTTTGTGACACAAATTCAGGTGCTATTCCCAGTGGTCTTGCCATTGCTTTCCAACACAAATCCCATTTTTGACTGATTGAGTTACCCATGCTGTGGTTTACCCATGTTTTACAAGGCTGGGCATGGACGAAGGATAAGGTGGACGGTCCCAGGAGCCTTTTTCCTTTATTATAGACAAAGTGTAGGATGTTACTTTCACAGCTCAATGTGGGTTCCCACAGCAACACTTTCAATAACACTTGCACATCCCTGCATCCTCCTGTAGTCAAGAAAAATTTACATTATAATATTTTGCCATGGAAGTATAATTGCTATTAAATGGAGTGGGAGCATTTTAAAATAATTATTTCTGTGGGGCAAAAAATCCAAGCAAAAAGATCTTCTTGTGGCCTAAGACCTTGCACAGTATGGAGAAATGCCATAAATAATAAGCTGACTGAGATGTTCGTCTGTGACAGAGCTATTCTCCTTTCCCCAGCTGCAAACCCATGAGTGTAGGACTCTGAGGAGCAGCATGGGTTACCAATGCTTGGCTGATGCTCTCTGTGCAAGGATGAGAGTGAAATATTGTGATAAAAACCACTGTAGACAGATAAATTACTGAACTCTTCTTATCCTCCTACCTTCTTCAGTGAGTATTTTTGAGAATTTCTTGCTGACTGTAGAAAAAAATAAAAATAAAGTAATTTTCATAATGTACTAATTTTCTTTGTACTGCTTGTTTGGAAGAAGGCAATCAGTTTTTTTATTTTAAGGATCACTATTAGTGGCTTTTAGCGCCTCACAATTACACTTGTATATCAGGACCACAGGACATTAAGTCTGGGGTGACCTTATTCCAGTGGTGTGGGCCAGGCTATAAAGAGCAACATACTCTGCTGGGAGGCCACATGTGGTATGAATTTTGTAGAATCTGAATTTCCTCACACTAACTTGGAGTAAAAGTACATAATATTCTGGCGAGACAACATGGGAAGAAAAATAACAAACAATTGTTTTCTCTTGGATGGCAAATTTTCTGCCTTTAGGAATGACACAAACAAAAAAACAAACAAACAACATGTAGTTCCCTTTCCTCAGTACCATCCTTGGACTTCTGCCTGAATCCTCACAGTCAAGCTGTGACTCCTGCTGGCACTCCAGGAAGCACTTGCCCACATGGTGTGTCTGCCTTGCTGCTGATGGGGTGGTGAGATAAGATGTGCAGCAATATTTCCAAGACATTAGAAGTAACTTAGCTCCACTGCTGGTTAATCACCCTTGAATTCTTCTTGTGTGAGGCATAATGAAAAAAGCTAATTTTTAAAGGAGAATATGCAATATAAAAGCAAAATTATCCATTTGTGTGTGCTTGTAAATATGAAGGTAGATCACTTTCATTAGCCATTTTTCTGTGATCATATCTCTGGTGGTTGGAGCGTTAAAGCACCATGGGCCATATTATCATAGGAAATTCATCTATTCCCTCCTCACCCAGGTTAGAATCTCATTCCTAAGAGATAGTTCGCTTACAGACCCGTAAAAACTTGATTTTGAGGCTTCAAAGCTGTTTCAGGCAGCCTCTTTGCATCTTTCATAATCCCCACCAGCTACTCCACCAGTCAAAGAGGACAAGAAATGTTTTTCTCATGCTACAAATATTTGGGAGATGTGGTGGGTTGATCTCAGGCAAACAAATCAGCAGCCACTTGCTCACCCTCCCCAGTGGGAAGGGGGAAGAACAGGAAGAATAGGAGTGATGTGTGGGCTGAGGTAAAGACAGGTAGATCACTCATTGCCTGCAATTACTGTTACGGGCAAAAGAAGCAGGACTTGGGAAATTAATTTATTGCCAATTAGCATAAACATTTAATTGCTTATTCAAGTGCTGTGAAAAAAAGCAGTCAAATACATTTCAATACATAAGGGAAAGGCTTTTCCTTTGTTTTTCCAATTTCACCTTCACTCCAGGCACCTCTTTCATTTTTTGTCTTCATTCCCCTTGCTATTGCTGCAGGTTGTACTCACTCCCTTTCATGAGGCAATACAGGAGCCTGGGGTCTGGGCACTATAGTTTCTTTCTGCCGTTCAGTGTTTCTCTCTCTTTTCTTCTCCTGCTCCTTCCTTCTTATGCTTTTTTTATCCTCCAGCAGAGTGCTTCATGGTCTACAGTACCTGCTCTGGCATGGACTATCCATGGGCCACATTTTTGGGGAGTGTTACCAGCTCTGTCATGCAGTGCCCGAGACTCCTCTGCCTTGTTCTTCCCTCTTTCTCAGCTTTCATCCCCCTTCATTAAAAGTGTATTCAATGTGCCTCTCCGGTCAGTTCAGAGGAGCCCTGCGGTGGCACCACAATCAGAGCTTGCTGCTTCTCACAGGGGCTGCCCCTCGAGATGCCAACATCTTGCAAAGCACACCCAAGAGAGATGAGTTCCTCTCCATGACTGAATCAAGTAGACTTTAATGTTTTGGTGCACAGGACAGCAGAAAGTGAGACTCACACTGAAACTACCAAGAACAGGTGAGCTGCTGTCACAGGGCAGAGACACCCACTTGAGTGTCTCAATTCTCAAACACCTTAACCTGCAAGCTACCTATGCTTGGGCTGTTGGGGTGGAAAAAGATGCTGGAGACAGGAGTGACTTTGATCTCCTGATCACGGGTCACCACTACTAAATATATCAACATTTTCAAAAAGAAAACATCATTGTTGAAAAATCCTGTTCCATTTTCTAAGCATGTTTTTGAAGGAATAAACATAGCAATTCCCACAGGACAGGGCTGCTGATCTATCTCCACTGCTGAAGGACTGGGCAAGTCCCAGTCATGAAACACGAATGCCACTTCTGTCTCAAGGTCAGCCTACAAGCGGTAGGGATGATGGCAGAATTTTGTTAAGGCTTTTCACAGTGATCAAAAGATTTTGATTTGCGTTGCTTTATTACAATGGTGAAGAATAGTCCTTACCCCATAAATGCACATTCCTGATGACATACTCCTCCCAAGGGCTTTTTGACAGTTTTAAACACACGTATTCTGGCCCTCAGCTAGTGTACATTGATCCACTGCAGCCAACATATCTCTATGAAAAGATGAAGCATGTGTAATGAGTGGAAATAATACTAAAGTAAAATTGTCTTAATGGCTCTGATACTCATCTAAAGGAATGCAAATTTTTTTTAAAAAATAAGTAATCTAATTTCACTGGAGTTGTTACAGTAAGAGGACTTCAATCTCTCATCTTGTACTTATAGGTAGAAGTGGCAGAAGATTAGATGTATTGTAACGATGGATGAAGGAAATACACGCCCATTTCAATCCTCAGGGTAATATATTTCTCTTGGGAAAGCAATGCAATATTAGAAAAGTATGATTTTTATAAGTCTATAATTACATTTTTGCACAGCTCTATTTCCCCAGGGTTGAATTCACATTTATTGGATTACCGAAGTAATTCAGAGCAATGTCACACAGTTATGGGATAAATTCCAGATGGCCAAGGCTACTTCAGCAGAGAGGACTACTTGATTGTCTGCTTTGAATCCCCAGAAACTTTAGAAAGACTCCAAAGTTGAAGTTCCAACTTTTCTATTTCCCTTTACTTGAATGTGTCCTCACTGTGACACTGTAAGCAGACTTTACAAAACGTTTGCAATTTCATGAAAAGAAATCTTCAAAGTGCCCAAAGTTTCACAGTGGGTCCTTTATGGCTTAAAAATCTTTACAGATTCATCACAACATTCTAGGAAATATGGGATTGGTATTTTTGCTTTCTCCCTCTAAGTCTTATAAGGTTTATGTGAATTGGCCTCAACTTCTGATATGCTCTACCTTATTTTTCTTACTTCAAATCTCTTTCTTATCTAGGTCTGTGGTTTGATATCAATACAGAATTAAATCCAAGGGACACATTTTCCAAACTCCAAAAATGTTAGATCACCACAATATTAAAACATCATATCTGTGAAAGTGTACCTTTATCTTAGGAGCCAGAAAGCTGCATCACTCAGCAGCACACCCTGAGATACTCAGGATGCTGTAAAGAAATAAATCTGCATCTCTAAATTGTGTAGAACACAACTCTATCCTTACTGCCATACATTTCTTTGAAATTTAAGTTGTAGTAATCCACAGAATACCACACTGATCCAAATTAATTTCTTTATTGATCATTGGGAAAGAGACACTAGTGCTTGATGCAGTTCAGCACATAAAATGAGATGCCTTAAAGAGCCAGCAGCTCAAAATACAAAAGAAGTAGCTGAAAAGCTGGAAGGACTGACTGTTTTGTTTCCTTTTTTCATTTCTTTCTTTCTCTTTTTAATTGATGGTATTAGCTTGCTTCTCAAAGGAATCACAGTGAGTATGAATCATTGGCAAAAGGAGGGAGTGGCACAGTGCAGAAATGGGTCTGCCTTTCCAACAGAGTATTGCAGGCTAGACTAAAGGATGGGGAAGGTCATTCACTGGTTAAGGGGCTTCCACAGAAAGGACACAACAGGGTACTGTCACTGGGAAGCACATGGGCTGTGCTACAGCTCTCAGGAGGCTTTCCTGCTGCCCCCTACAAGCTGAGCGTCCCTGCAGGCACAGATGGAGAGCAAGGGATGTAGTCTGCAGCCAGGATATTGGGGACATACGGCACTGGGACCACTAGAGAGCATGTTCCTGCACCCAGCAACCCAGAGGAGAAAGCAGGGGATGTCTGGAGGGGCAGGAGCTTGTGGGAGTTTAAAGCAGCCGTCAGCCCCCAATGGAAGGCAGGGAGTGTGAGCGTAGAGAGAGCAGAGGAGAAGAAAGCATGAGTGGGTACCAGCCTATGCTAAATATGCATGGCTGCCAGCAGTGCTGCAATGCTCACGTTGCTGAGCACATTCACGATAAGCAACATCTTGTAAGGTTCTGCAAGTTTTAGCTCTGTGAGGAGGAGAACAAAGCCCAACCTATTACATAAATCTCTTCAGAATACATCAGGCACAGAGATTGTGAGCAATATGCACAATTTGACCTTGAAACTGCTACCACATCCTCTAACTAAAGCATGTTCCTGACAGTTAGCTGTAGTGGGGCCTGAAGTTAGATGAAGTGGCATCAACATCTTAAGGATGAGGCAGATGCTCACACAACACACTGACAAGGTGCATCTAATTATCATTGAAGGGCCAACAGTAAATGCCTCTATTCCTGGTGTTAAAAGGATCCCCTCCTGCATTTCTTATCACTTATTTGAATGACTGTAGTTATATTCTAAGATGCCATCCTAGTGTCAGGTTGTAAAAAGTCAGCTGCCTTTGGAATAAAAGGAGAGTGACAGTTTGCATTACTGTCATTATTAAAGTAGAGATACAAGCAAAACAGCAGACTGGAAGGGTAGTTAAGGCCTCTCCCACTGCAGCAGTAAATGGCATTGGAGACAGATAAAAAACCTTTAAAAGAGGTCCCTAGGAAACTATGTTTGTACACAACAGAAAAGGAAAACTGCAGACCCAGTCTCATGAGGTAATACCACAACTTTGCCATGAAAGAGTAATCTCAAAATCTCCAGTTCACTTAATGTAATGCTGTGTGTGAAAAGCTCTATAAGGCAAATTATTACTGTGTTTTGTGAGATCTTCCCTTTTCAGCCAGGGAAGTCAAAGCTGAATGTGTCATGAACAAAACCTGGAAATTCCCCATATGCATCATCACCAGGCCCAGTCACAAACCATCTGGGTACTGCTGATGATTAACCCTCTCTGCTCAGGGAGCGCTGTCCTCGAGTCAGCTGCTGGTCTACCTCCAGTAAGAATTTATGGGTCTAAAACCCCAAATCTTAGGAAAGATGGATCCAAAATATTGCTTGCAGCCACTGCCTCAGAGAAGAGCAATGATATTTGTTGTGCAGGTATGAAGAGGGATGGAAGGATTTGGCCACTGCAGCAAAGTATGGAGAATAGTTTAATTGCTGTAGAGAAAGGAAAAAGGAAAAGAGCTGTTTAAGCTGAAGAGCCATGCTGGGATGAGGACAGATAAATACTTGTGATCTATCTGTGCCTAGACCAGGAACTGGAAGATATCTAACTTTGCTCTCTCCTGCTAGTTACTGTGAAGATATAATCTGATAGTCTGGGAAGGGCATTACAGAGTTTTTTGCCCATAACTGCAAGAGACTACTCTGCCTTTTGCTATTAATCCTATTGGGTGTGTCAAAATACTATAGCATCGACATTTGAAAAGATGGTGATTGAAAAAATGGTGCAGACTTTTGAGTTCCTACAAGGAACCTGGGACTTTCTGGGGTATGTCCGTGTCTTTTAACAAAGAGAAGCAAACTGGTAAGCAAGGGAGAGAAGTGTTAGTTTGAGGCACTGTATTGCATGTGTTTGATTATGAAATAATTTTTATTATGACAATGTACAGTTGATGTCTTACCTTATCTGCTGTTCCTGGAAATCTGCTCTTAGAGGATAAGGACAATGATTAAAGAAAGTGAAATTTAGCAATGACATCCCTAAAGTATGGTGTCCTGGTTTAGGGCAAATTTGGGAAGAAACCTCCAGATGGGGTCCCTCTAGAAAGCAAATCTGA
>VZTB01005004.1:399809-419039 GCA_013397245.1 Thryothorus ludovicianus
CAGAGCAGGTTCAAACAGTTCCAAGAAAAAGGAAAAAAAACACAGTCCGGAGAACTTCTCTGCCTCAGCTAGCCAAAACTAACAAAAAGCAAAGGACAACTCTCTCTCGCCATCCACACTGCAGATAACACAGGCCATGTGTGAAGGAAAGCTGAAAACTCTGATCTTTATGTTTTGAAAACAGCTGCCTCAGACATTCCACTGCTTCTCCTTCACTCTCAGATCCAGTTTTAAAGGTACAAAACTTATTTCTGAGCTAAACAGACAAATGGGGATACAATTCAGCATCAACCCAGGACATATGGTCAGCATATTGGTTTGCATAACCTCTCAGGATAGTTGGACAAATGCCTCTGTCTGAGAACAGTTGCTGCGTCTTCACCAATGTGCATTTTGAGCGGGGGCAAGCAGTAGCTCAAAATCTCACTTTGACAGGTAAAGGGCAGCCCATGAATTTAAGCCCGGGAAATGTGAATGAAATTGCTTCTAGTCTGCAACGTTGACTGAAAACGAGGTGTTGTTTCAGCTGTTGTTTCTTGGTCAGAGAGTGTCTGCATTCTATGGGGGATTCCAAGGTTATAATGAGGTTATAATGAGGCTACAAAAACATCCTGGCAACAGCCTCTATCCATTTTAGAGGAAAGGATTTTAATGAGACAGATCTGAGCAATTTTGTTCCAGGAACACTTGCTGACTGGCCAGCAGAAATCATGCAACAATAGGCATCAGCATCATGACCACAACCTCCTCCTGCATTGCTGAAACACAGAGCTATAAACGTCATCCCTGTGGAGTTGTCCTTATCAGTCCATGTGAGACTAAGGAGCAGCATTGCTGCTCACATCTATGCAAATTCTCACAGGCAAAAGCAAAGGAGGCTGGCTGTGTGACACTGCACCATAGTCTCTGGCAGGCTCAGGGAGCTTTGGAAGCACTGTGTTTTCACAGGAAACTCTGTTTTGCTTTCCACAGGCTGTTTGAGCAAAAGAGAATTATCTTATGGCCTCCAATTTTTCCCCACATCTAGGAAAAGCAGCAGCAGGCTTCCTAGAGGAGCATGTGCAGCCTGCAAATGTCACAACTCCTAGCATGAAACAGGGAGGTTGCTTTCCTGTCTTCCACATGTCTTCATTAATGCAAAAAGGAGATGCATTCAGCAAGTTAGGCTGAAAAAGAGGAATCGCTATCCCAGACTATTGTAATGTGTGGAATTGCTTTTTAAAAGTCTATGCAGCCATAGTTTGATTCGAAGAACACTGCCAACTTTGAAGATTGTTGAACAGGAACCATAAAGGTAGAATTATAGAGTTCTTCAAACAAAAATTTCCAGTTGTCCTCTTTGACTATTGGATGGTATCTAAGTGTTTTACCTCCTTTTTCTCTCCTCAGTAATTTTAATGAATCTACCAAAAGTAGGCTTGTGCATTGGTGTGCAAAAAGCAAAATCAGCTTCCCAGTAACATAAATACAAATCCAAATGGATGACAAAGTTGTGGCTGTAAAAATTTAACGGAGTTTATAGAAGTAACATAACAAGAAGGCATAATTTCTGCTCTCAGTCTTTCATAGGGGAAACTAAGCTGGATACAGACATTGGATTGTAAATTACCTTCAGGCCTTGCTAAGAGCAATATTGGCTGAAGAGGAAGAGCCTGATTGTCAGGACTAGGAGGTGTCCATGTCCAGGACAAGGTGGGCAAAGCAAGCAACTGGCTAAACCCAGCTGCAGAAACACCTCCAATAAGCTGCAGCAGCTGGAGAGCTCCCACTTTCCACTGCAGTGGTACTCCACACAGGTTACACTAGCAGCAGCTGTGACATTGCAGCATTAATGGTGTGGAAAGCAAACTTCTTTAAAAAGCATGCAGTCCGTATGTGACAACCCCCCATAGTACAAGCAAAGATGTGCTTATAGATTTCCTGTATGTGATCAAAGTACCTGCGAGCTCCAAAAGATGACATGTTTTATGAGTTAATTATTATATTATAGGATATAATATAATAATGTATAATAATATATAATAATGTATAATAATATATAATAATATATAATAATATAATCCTATATTACCCCTACGTACCAACCTTGCCTTTTTTGTATCCTTTTGCCACTGCTAACACAACACTTCTACCAGCAATATCATGTTGCCTTTACGGAACAGAGGCATATAATGGTTTTGGGTCTTCCAGTGAAATTTGTTTTTTTTCTGTGTTACCAGTAACACATGCCATTCAGCACAGCTGAATTTCCTTTGTCAATTATCCAATCAGGAAGTAGGTACAATAACAAGTAATGTATACGATGATTTCTGTGTGATTGAACTAAATTGTAAACATCTAGTTAATGGGCAATTATTCTCTCCATCAATACCAAAGCCTGGAAAGGGCCAGGGTAATGTCCTCCCTCTTGCTCTTATTTCTTTAACCTTTTCTTAAAATTCTGTGCATATTAATTTCCTAAAGGAAGAGGTATGACAAAATGGGACATTTGTGAAAATTCCAGTTTACAAATCCCCCAAAAGAGCAAGATTCTGCCTTGCCTCAGGCAAACCAAAATTTTTCATTGTTTCCCTTCCCAGATTTCCTCCACTTAAGAGGCATTTCAACAATTAAAAGAAAAAAATAAAAAAAAAAGAAAAAATAAAGGAGAATTTGCTTCTGAAAAGTCGAAAAGTCTGTCTGGAAAAAGATGTTAGAGGCATTTCAAACTGAACCATAAATAGGTAGCTAGGAAAAAGCAAAGGCAACATTCCAGCAATTTACAGAATGAAAAAATAAGTCTCACTAATAAAGAGATGGGCTATGCTCTTTTGGAAGGTGTAGTGCAGTAACTGCAGCAGCAACAGAGCTGGGGCTGGGTGTCCCCAGCAAGGGCAGCCGGCCACAAACCTCCAGGAATGGGATTAGCCGACTACAAGCACAGCAAACATTCCCTCTAGGGGAGTGCACCCAGCCCCTACAGAACACACACCTCAGCGAGCTGAGGTTTCTATAGCAGAAATCTACCACATTTAAAAGAAAGGGAAAGTTTTCCAGATGTAATGGCTTGTTGGGAATAAGCAGCATTGGTATTGCGACTTACTATTGGGAGGAAGTTGTGTAACTTTGCAAACACCTTGTAAACAGGGCAGTTATGCTTCTCTTATGTGTCAAAAAAAATCAAAGTCAGGAAAACTAAAAATCTGCTGACATATTCATTTCATTCTTATTATATATGGATATGTATTTATACACTGGATAACAGATATTCAGAACTTAATTCACTGCTTCATTCACCTTTGCCTCTGCTAATACAATTGTCTTTGACTGTGTTCACCCACATCCTGCTGACACCCTCAGGTGGCACAGCAAGCTCACACTGGGACCAGCACTGTTGCTGTTGCAAGACATAACATCAAGCCCCAATTGTGCCAGGGATTTTATTGAAATCTAGCAGGGGAAAAACTGTGAGACAGCTTTGCTTTTCTAGCTGAATTTGATTTTTTTTTTTTTTAAAATGATGTGCCTGGTTGATATGTTTTTCCTTATGAAGTTCTCCAGAAGCCAAACTTTAGTTTCTCCAGATTGCTCACCAGATTGTTCTCAGAGTGGTCTCTTTCGAGCCTTGTATTTCTGCATGACCTTGACAGGAAAATTTTGCACCATACTTTCAGAAAAAATAATTTGCTCTTTAAGACATTTAGGCTCCCTGTCTCTTTTCTGCTCATCTTTCTAGCCATCATCAAGTTGTTAACTAATTACCCTGCATTTTGAAGGTGTTTCATCCTACTTCTCAGATGGTTTGGGCTGCTCTATTAAATCCTTTCAGACTTAGCCTCTGTTGCATAAAACCTTAGTGCTTTGTACAACCTTGACTGGTTAAATGGGCATCCCTGCATCACTCAGTTCGTGTTTGCCTCACTGTTACAACCATCCTCTCAGCAGCCTGGGCAGGGACATGTGCCATTGATTCACAGGGAATTCACTCCCCTCCCAAAGTAAACCAGAATTTGCCCACCACTCACCTGACATCAAACCAGCTCTTTCCAGGCAAAGGGCTTCCTGAGAACCCCTTGGGAATGAGGAGGTGGAAAAGTCATGGGGTGCAGCATTCCAAGCCAGAGGCTGAATCTGCCACTTCTGCGTTCTGGGAGCTCTGACATAAAATGAACTAAACCCACAATTTCCCTCAGCATGCAGAAAGAGGTTTTGCTGCTCAGGTTCTGTGCAGTGGGTGCCTGGAACAATCTGGGGGTGGGGGAAGAGTTGGAGATGTTGAAAAATAAATAACTGTGAAAGCCAGGAAGAATGGAGTGATCCAAAAGGAAATGGGAAGCTGTTACCTGATGGGCTGAAGGTGTTCAACAGCAGTGAGATGATTCACCCGTGGTCAGGATGGTATGTGGGATATGTGAGATGCTGGGGTGGCAGCAGTCCTGAGTTTAGGGTGACAGTACTTTGCCAGCTAAACCACACAACTCTGTGCAGCTCATCTAATTACCCTGTGTTAACTTTCTCCTGCCTATAAAAAAAGGGTGATATTGTATGGAATGACTACATTTTAAAGTAAGGATGTTTGCTGCCTGGAATAGAGAAAATGTGGGGGAAAATAACCTTGGAGAAATGTGAGGGTGGGCTGCCTGCTTCAGTGGGACCTGAAAGGGGGACAGCAGCAAAGTGGGAAAATGCTCTCCCTGGTATCCCTACATTTGCCAGCTAATTTTTAAAAGTGCAGGCATTTTTTAAAAGACATGGGTAGGAGAAAGCTTTAGACTCCAGTGAAACACTATTAAGAACTTTACATGTTTACAAAGAATGAATTCAGTATAAAAACAAATAAAATGAACATTTTTTTTTGTTGTTGTTGACAGACTTTACTGCAGCTTTTCTGTAAGGCTGATAAAACATTGTTCTGAAGCACTCTGGCTTTATGCTTATTTTATACAACTGCAGATGTTTTACAGACTGGCCATTTTACAACTGATCTGTACGGACACTGAAAGATGAACATGTTAAGCATTAAAAAGAGTTTGGAGTTCAAATCTGGTTTAGAGTCTAGAGTCTGAGCTTTCAGAAAATGAGTATACAAGCACGAAGAGGATGAGCACAAAACTGTGCTGAATTACCTTTGAGCAAGCTGATCTTGTGTTCCCCTGAAGCTGATTCCCTAATGCTGGATGCATTGCATACCATTTGGCCTGAATACACAGCACATCATTCTTGGGATCCTCATGATCTGTGGATAATTTTGGGTGTCTGATAGCTTTGACTTTAATGCAAAATGTACAAAGAAACTGCTGTGGAGACAATGCAAAGAAGGAAGGGACAAGTGTGTACATGGAGCAGGGGAAAAGTTACCTACCCAGTGCAACTGGCTTCACAGGGAGATGCATGGAGAGCCATAAAGTTTACATTTGAAAAAATCCTCTGAGGTTTTTACATGTTCAAGGAAAGAAAATGGCAGCAACAAAAATGCTGGTGTCAGGAAATGAAAAGATGTATACAATGCCACATCTGATAATAGTATATTTTTATCAATATGGTCCACAAATAACAGTAAAGAGGTTTTTCTACTGGAGAGTGCAATAAGATCAGAGAGACTCTATCAAAGGGAAGATCTAATGGGAAAAATGAGGCTCTAGCCATTGAATACACCATTAACTGTGGCAAACACTGAAGAAAAGCCAAAAAGTAATATCTATTAAAATATAGGAAAAAAATAGAAAGAACTGCACAGAATATGCAGAAAGCAGAAGCATTATCAAATTATCTGACAAGAAGCACTAAGAATGAGACTTGTTTGCTCTGGAAACTGGGATAAATTGGAAATGAGGACCCAGGGGCCAAATGATACTGCAGCTGCCAAAGATGAACGGATGAGCAAAGGCTGCATCTCAGATGCATCAGATGCTTCCATCTCAAAAGCATGATCACCAAACCTGGGAAGAAGCAGAGAACAGGACACATCAGCTCAGCCTCCTCACAGGCTCAGCAGTCAGTGTGTGTTGGAAACCAGGGGTGTTGAAAGTAGTTGCAGCACAGGACTAGGAACTAATTGCAGGGTTATAAAGTGAATTGCAAATTTCTTTTTGGTAATTGCAAGCATTGCTGAATGAATAAAAGCTCTGCATAGAAAACAATGCTGTCGAGGCACAGGCATTAGTAGTTCTTGATTTATTTTTCCTGCTTCATTGTAACAAATGGTCTTTTGATTTAAATGACAATCCTTTTCATCTTGTATCCTGTTTTTGATGGCAGTCAAAAACTAAAAGTGAAAGTAAAGCCTGAGAGTCAAATCCTCTTCTGGTGAGATGATATGACATCTAGTTCTGAGAAATGGGATATGACTCCTAGTTCTAAGAAAGGAAACCTCGCTACAGAGTTTATAATCAGCCTATTGGAAAAATGCATTGCAGCACCAGAAACTGACATCAGCAGGTAATGGCAGAGTCTGGATCTTCAGATGCATGGTGGTGACAGAGAGGGTGGTCTTCTTTCCCTCCTTCTTTAAATTGCTTGTTTCTTCTGAGGAAGCTGAGTCAGCCCATCCAGAAACATGACAGAGACTGATCACATAAAACCACTGTTAGCAAAGACAGACTGAAATAAGTGACAAAGAAAACCTCAGTCCAAAATCAAAAAGCTTTCTTTAGAAGATTGATGGGCTGTACATAAAATCTGCCATATGAAAAGCCAGCTTATCTTCCATCTTCCCTGTCCCCTTAACAGGTGGTGTTCTGTTAACTTCCTTCAGTAGCAGGGATGAATGAAGAAAGGAACAGGAAAACCCATGTAATCAATAAGTGACTTAATCAATAAGTGACATCAGCACAATTTTGGCTTTTTGAACATGAGACAGTTTTCACAGCACAAGACCTGCTAGAGTCTGATGGGCTTCATTTCTCTAGCAAGTGCAAAAGGATTGTCACCCCTTAGTTGGCAGGGCTGGTGGAGAGGGCTTTAAACTAGGTTTGAAGGGGGAAAGGGATGAAACCAGGTCCTCCAGAGACAGGCCCAAGGGTGGTAAGTCAGGGGTGAAATCAGTAGCCCAGCTGAAGTGCATGTACACTGATGCATGCAGCATGGATAACAAGCAAGAGAAGCTGGAATGTGTCGTACACCAGGAAAGCCGTGACACCGTCACCATCATGGAATTGTGGTGGGACGACTCACAGCTGAAGCACTGCACTGGATGGCTACAAGCTCTTAGAAGAGACAAGTGAGGGAGAAGAGCTGGAGGGATGGCTCTTTGTGTTAGGGAGGCTCTCAATACCATGGAAATTGAAATTAATGATGATAAAGTTGGTGCCTGTGGGTAAGAATCAGGGGGAAGGCCAACAAGGCTGACATCCTGGTGCGAGTCTGTTATAGTCCACTTAACCAGGATGAAGAGGTGGATATATTTTTCTATAAGAAGCTGGAGGATGTTTCAATATCACTAGCCCTTGTTCTTGTAGGTGACTTTAACCTGCCAAATATCTGCTGGGAACACAACACTGCAGAGAAGAGGCAGTCTAGATTAAGTCTTAGAGTGTGAGGACAACTTCTTGTCACAACTGGTGAGCAAGCCCACCAGGGTAGGGACTATGCTAGACCTTTTTTTCTGCAGAGATGGGCTGGTGGAAGATGTGGTGACTGGGGGCTATGTGAGGCATAGTGACCATGAAATTATAGAGTTTTCAATATTGAAAACAAGGAAGGACATCAATAAAACTCCCACACTGGACTTCTGGAGGGCAGACTTTGGCCTGTTTAGGAGACTTATTTGTACAGTTCCTGGGGAAGCAGGTCTAAAAACAAAGGAGTCCAGGAAAGGTGAGCATGCTTCAAAACAGAGATCTTGAAAGTGTGGGAACAGACTGTCCCTGTGTGCCAAAAGATGAGCCAGTGGGGAAGATGACCAGTCTGTAGGAACTCAAGGTAAAAAAGAGGGTGTATCACCTTTGGCAAATGGGGTAGGCAATTCAGGAAGTGTTTAAGGATGTCATTAGGTCATGCAGAAAGAAAATTAGAAAGGTGAAAGCTTAATTAGAACTTAACCTGGCAACTTCCATAAAGGAGAATAAAAAATGTTTTTATAAATACATTAAGGGCAAAAGAAGGGGAAAACAAAACCTCCATTCATTATCGGACATGAGAGATGAGGAAAAGTCAGAGATACTTAACACCTTCTTTTCCTCAGTTTTCAACAGTAAGACAGGTTGTCCTCAGGACAACTGTCCTCCTGGGCTGGTAGATGGTGTCAGGGAGCAGAACAGCCCCACTGTTATCCAGGAGGAGGCAGTCAGAGAACTGCTGAGCTACTTGGATGTTCATAAATCTACGGGACTAGACGGGATCCATCCCAGGGTGATGAGGGAGCTGAGCTTGGGAAGCAACTCTCCATCATTTACCAACGGTCCTGGTTCACTGGGAAGGTTCCAGGGGACTGGAAGCTGGCCAGTGTGATGCCTATCCACAAGAAGGGCCAGAAGGAGCACCTGGGAAACTGCAGACCTGTCAGCCTTGGTGCCTGGAAAGGTTATGGGACAGGTCATTTTTAGTATGACCACATGGCACCTACAGGGCTCACACCAGCCAGCATGGATTTAGGGGCAGGTCCTGTGGCATAGGTAAATAGTGCGACCTGGGCTGTTTCTGTGGCCTTGGCGTTACAATGAAACTGTTAATTCAGCAATATATTCATTTGTGTGGTTCATACAAAGTACCTTGTATTCTTCCTGACTTTTTAGTAGGGAACCTTTTACTGCTTCATAAACTGGTGCAAAATTGCTTCAACTTTACATCTGAAAAATGGGCAAAATTCTCCAAAGCAGAAAGACTCCCTTTCATAAGCCTCACGATGAAAGAAACAAAACTCCAGCCTCAGTTTTTCAGTGTCTTGTCTTTTTGCTTGGAACATCTGTTTCTAGGTTGCAAATTGCCCCTTCTAAAATATGCAATAGACAGCAGGGAAAGAGTATGCAGTCATGGCCTCTTCACTGCAAGTGAGCAGTGGTTTATTCTTTTATGCTTGCTTTCCAATAAGCTGAAAAATAATTTTCCTTTATTGACATAGCTCATATAATACATCTACTTTCATGCAAATACTTACATTTATAGGTGTAAAATGTCAAGTAGGAACTTGTCTGCTCTCATAATTTCTGGAAGAAATATTTTACTGAGTATTTTTGATAAAGGGCATACTTCTCTCACGAGATAGGACCAGTAAACAGCAACCTCCTCTAATTTCTTCCTCTTCAATGCCTTCAAAGTCCTTTTTCCCCCCACCTTTATTAGCTAAAAGCCTTCCTTTTCTGAGGGATCATTAAATCAGCTGAAGCCATTAAGTCAGTTCTGCACGCATTCAGGACTTCTGTGATGGCATCAAGGTTTGCAGAGGCCCAGTGGGTTATCTTCATACAGCAAAAGCCATTGGTATAGGCAAGCAATTTTCTTTATCCTGCAACAACATTCCTGTAATAGTGTGAGAAGTCAGTCAGGTGGCTGATATAATTACTGAAGGGTGCTGTGGGCTGCTGAGGCTGTGTTTTTCTCCTATTGTCGTTAAAAGACACTTTCCTGCTCCTTCCCTGCGAAAGGGGGAGTTCTCCTTCAGTAAATTGGGGGCTGGATGTCTTGAGGGGAGATACATTTCCCATCTCTTGTGTAGCATTAGGCCTGGCAAGCAATTCAGGGTGCTGAAACAAGGGAAGCATGTGCTGTTCTTCATTTCTGAATTTGAAGAGAGCATGCAGGAATATAGAAGATAAACCTATAAAGAGCACTTAATACCACAAGGGGAAAAAATAATCAAGATCTTTCATTCTTCTTTAAGATGCCACTGCACACTTTCAGAAGGGGCCAAGCCTATATTTTTAATGATGTAGAAGATTGTCAGAGGTTACATTGTTGTAGAATTAGGCTAGTTCAGTAGTTAGCAATAAATAAGGTGAAAAAAGATAGTTAGAAAATCATTGTTTTTCGAGTGAAAATCACCATTTGTAAGCAGTTTTGTGTTTCACAGAAAGAAGGTGGTGGTGTGCAATGAGCTGTATGAGCTGGAGATTTCAGACAAGTAGAGTGGCTACTTAAATCAAAGGAAGAGAAATTCTCTAGACTTGGAAATTCCTGGAAATAGTAGAAATTCTCAACTACTTGGGTGGTAGTGTTCCTGTGTGGGCCATATTTGAAGCAACAGCTATGACCTCAAGTACAGAATAGTGACTGCAGTCAGATAGCCCCTTCCCACCCCCAGCTAGTCCTGTGTGTCACTATGCTCTTTGCCAGTAACCTCAAACCTTTTCTCTTTAAGGATCCCTTTCCCCACTTCATTACTTCTGTTCCCAAGTTATATTCCCTAAACACTAACCTATTACACAATCTCTAGCTCCCTGAAATACATTACTTTAACTACTTGAGAGCATTCAAGGAGAAGGGAAAAGAGAAACCTTTACTCTTTTGGGCTATATTTTAATGTATACTTAGGTAAATTTTATTCCATCCTATGTAGCACTCCTGACCATAATCACTTTTATACTAAGTTCCCTTTTATCACTGTTGCCTGGGGAAAACCAGTTTGGTTTCTGCCTTGATTGGATGGTGTGATTGCAGGGTTAGCTAATCTTGGTAGACCAGATCCCGCTCTTGAACCTCTTCCTTGAAAGATCAGACAGCTAAAGTAGAATAAAAAGTCAGTATGTGAGTTTGGGGACATCAAGTCAAAAGTAGCTGGGATGACATGGGATTTACTCAGTCTGTTTCAAGTGGTAGTGTGAAGATTGGAGTGGAAGGACATGTGTGGGTCCAACCCTCTTGATAAACTCAGTGATCCAGGCTCCAGAAGCAGATTTTTCATTTATTCAATGCTTGTGTAAACTACAGACATAGTGTAGGGAGGAAAACCAAGCAGGCAGTCTTCTTCCTTCTCATCTGAATATCCTAACTGATAGATTGGAAAGTCACCTTTCCCTTTGTGCTGCTTTTTTTCTGTCTCCCCTCAGGATTCTTTAGGGTACAGACAGGGTCCTATTTAACATCGCTGTGAAACAACAGCCATTTCACATCATTTTTGCATCAGTGTAATAACCAGAAAAAGACTCCTGTGAGTTCTAAAAAACCTTAAAAGCATGATTTAAAAAAAAAATAAATTGTATCCCAGCATCTGATGATGGAGATCATCAGATCTGCGCCCCACTTAGCTACATTTTCATACTTTGATTGCTCCTCCTGCAATAGGTACCATGCAATACAGGAAAAAATGGTGCAGTGGAAAAGCTAAGTGAAAAGTGGCAAAGCTAAGGACTAGCAGCTACATTTGAGAGGCCTTATAACCTTCTGCCCCAGAATCATACTGCCTGTGTATGCACGGTGGCACCTTGCTCATAGGAACCAGTGACATGGCTGTGTTTGTGGCTGTACTTGCAGGTGATGGGCCTGACCTTGAAGACACATCCTTCAAGGCTCCATAGAGCTCTTGCACAGCTGGGTTGGATTTTCAGGCCACCTGAGTGCCTTATGGGCTGGATACATAGCTCCCATGGATCTCTTTGGATCCATGTACAGGAATGACTTTGAATGCATGCAGCAGTGAGGGTGCACAGCAAGATATGAGATAAAATAGGAGAAGAAGAGACAGGGGATGTCTGAGGTGATGTCATGGCATTCATTAAAGCAGAACAACTCAGAGGAAAAAATGTCCCCAAAAACCCAGTACTTGATGAGTTGACCCCACTAGTGAGCCTAACTAGTGTGCTGTTTTCCTCCATAGAGATTTGCTGTCATCTACACCAGTAGGAAGCATAAATTTCATAAATTTCTCATCCTCAAACATTGCCAAGTACATTGAGAAAAATGTCCTGGCAGCTGGAAAAAGGTTTCCAAAAAGAAACAGAACATTTTCTTCTCAATATCCTCATTTTAAAGGGATCTGTCACAGAGACCAACTTCTATCACCCTCCAGTACTATTTTGTAGCTGCTGAGTGCCACAAAAGCTACCAAGGTGTGGGCCAGGAGGGGAGAGACAAGGATGTGAGGACCAAAGGCAAGGACAGCTTGTGTGTCCCTAAGGCCCCTCAGAACACAGGGACAATTGAAGCTGTGTCCTCACAGACACTGCTGAAACTACTCTGAGATCTTTGTGTCCTACCTCATGCTGCTGCTGTGGTAGAATGGGTGGCAGTGAATCTCAGAGGGGTTTATACTATGATTGTAGATTTGGATAGAGGGGAAGAATACATCTCCATGTACAGGAAATTTGTTTTATTTTTCCCTTTCTCATCCCAGTTTTCTCTTTCTCCCCATCCTGCCACAAGCCTGCAGTGCTGAACTGGCAACATCTCCTGCCTTCCCCCTGCAGTGAATCACCATCTCTCAAACACAACAACGGATGCTGACTCCTCTTGCCTGATTGTTCAGGGAAGATGCTGTACTTGGAGACAGAAAGCTCATCTCCACCTGGAGAGGTGCAAAAGCCCTTCTGAAGAGATGATAAAGAGCAGTGCCTGGGATCTATGGCTCAGTGCCATAGGGCTCTGTCACAAACAAGTCAGTTACCTTCAAGAGCATGTTGTAAAAAATTACCCCAAACTGAGCATCTGTTTGAGCTGATGAATCAGCTTGGCACTTGGATCACAGATGTGGTGATTGCCATGGGGCTCTGATCCTCTTTTCTTTCTCTCCTGAATTTGCAACAAGTCCCACTGATGTGGTAGAGTGGTGAGTGATAGAAATAAAACTGTTCCTTCAAGTGTCTTTTGCCAGCTTGAGGTGGGGGTTTGGGGCCGTGTTGGTTACAGAGAGTCAGAGTCTCACAATTTTAACATCCTTAGCAGATGCCTGTATTTGCATGTACTGATCTGATACAGCACATCAACAGCTTAGCCAAAGAGCTGAACAGTGTGGCCATGACTCACACCTGAGGTAAAGACAGGATAGGCATGTAAATTTACCTTTGAAAATTCATGAAACTGTCTTTTGAAGCATTTACAGGAGCTGACTGTCTCAAAATGTGTTTGTAATTGGTTTTTTCAGGACACAGATACTTCTTAACCTCAGTGCTCTGAAAACACAGCAGCACAAGTGATTGCTGAGGCTGTTCTTTTTCCCTGATGGTCCCCAGGGTACATGAAAGAACCTGTGTGTTATTTCCCCCAAGCTAGTGGGAGACATTAGAAAATTGAATTTAACAATCCAATATGCCAGGCATAAATACGCTTTGCATATCTCACACCAAACCTAAATGAAAGTAAATTCTGAGTATGCAGATAGTTATTTTTCAATTATATGGGACAAATGTGCCATTTCTGATAGCCTTGTCAGTAAAAAGCAAGAGCTGGAAATGCCAAGCTGTTTAGCAAAGCAGGATCAACATTCCTAATACTTCATGGGATCACTAATAGCTTTTGCATCTTTCAAGACAATCAGCCTTGATTGTTCCTCTGGATGCATTCCTCCAAAATTTACCCAACTAATTGCAGTATTTCAGAGCTTATATATGTGTAAATAAAAGCAAAGGCTATAAGTCTAGGGACTTTGAAAAGAACGTCCTGTTACCTTAGTGTCATCAGATTTTTTGTGCCAAAGCTGTTTACAAAATATACAAGCTACAAATCAAAGGAATGTGATGTACTCTTATTTTATTCAGGAAACTTAGCATGAAAAAGATGAAAACATATTTGTGAAGTTTATGTTCCAGGATGATGAGTTAATATGCAGGTGATGGTGAATCGTCTAGAGACAATTTTTTGCATCTGTGAAACAGTTTTTCAGAGGCCCAGGAGTAATATTCCACCTTCAGAAATTTACAGGCAGAAGAAAAAAAAGCAGAGGTTGTCTATTTCAGACACACCTTAGAATGCTGCACATAGAAATCTTTCTTTCTGTATTTATCTTTCCCTTCAGTGATTTAACATTGCAAATAAAACCAGTTAAAGATCTTCTGCAAGCACATTGTTCTCACAGAAAAGGACCAGCACTATAATGAAGTAATCTCTCCAAGGAAATAAACAGCAAGAATACTAAGCTAATTTTTCAAGGAATTCTTCTGTTTGCATGTGCTTCCTTTAAGACAGCTGGAAAGTGTGTCAAATTCAGTACCTGGGACTTGGGACATGAAAAGACATTGGCACATTTTTAACTTGCTTTCAAATTATTCTAGATAACTTTTGGTTTATTATTACAAAGGGATTGAGTCTTCAAAATCACAGTTGTTCTTTATTTAGGAGCAAAAGTAATAAAATATAGAAATGATAAGAGCAATAAAGCACAAAGTTTTATTTCTGCCTCAGTTTACCCAGCACCTTGAAGGAGTGTTCATGCTGAAGTTTAGTTATTTTGAGAGAGTCCAGGATCCTTCTGGGTCTGTTCCTGAACTCTGCAGGCCTTCCAGCCCAGCCATGGCTAGGCTTGAGGTTGGCCAGTACCAACTCTACTGCCCCAGCATGGGAAAGTCTGAGAGTATCCTTGATGGTGCCTTCTTCCTCTCTCCTGACATGTTCCCTAGTTCTTTGTGTGAAGTTACATATCACCACCTCAACACCTTTGTTTGTAACCAGATCACTAATCCAAAGACAGAAAAGAAAAAAAAAAAATGGTTTGTGCCACAATTCTGCTGTTGGAATATAGTTACAAAGACAAATGTTGCATCTGGGACAGACAAGACATACCTTTGTTAGCAACTACATGAAGAAAATACAGCTACTTCCTAATTTACCAGCCACTATCTGTGCATTGTCCTTGCACAGATTTGCAGACTCCCAGCAGATTCTTTCTGCTGAAAAGTCCAACTCTGAACAAGTTAAACGTGGACCCAGTTTTACACTCTCTGACTAAGGTATTACATGGAATAGTGCAGTGTTTACAGTGAGTTTTGGTGGCTTCACCAAAAAAAAAAAAAAAAAAAAAAAAAAGCCCCCTGCACAATATCTTTGAGTTTTTTAACAACAAAACCCTTTCTCCCTGGAAAGGGTCTTTGCATATGGATCTCAAGTATCTTACAAATAACAAATTTCACATTTTTTGGTAGTACTTTTCCTTGTAGAAAGAAAGCAGAGAGGTGAGACAGTGGTGTGCCAAGCTATTGAGTGAAGGACAAGGCCTGGGGGCCAAGAGTCCTGGCAATCAGTTGTATGCAGCAACCACCAGACAATATCCTGATCATACAGAAAACTAATACTGTGAGAGTGATTGTCCAAGTGTCACTCTGGCCCTGCAGAGACGTCACTGTAGGCTGCACTGATTGAAAGCTGCAGCAACACTCCTGTTGCAGACAGGTCTTTGCAAAGTTTGCAGAGGAAATCTCATGAAGACATGGCCCCCTGGCAAACATACCCAGCACCACCCACCACTCTTCCTGCCTCCCTAATTTGCTGCTTAAAACCACTAAATTAGCCCACCAAAGCTCCCCATTCCCCTCTGGCTTACTGAAATTTATTAGCACCTGGTCTTGTTGTACCATTTAGCTTGATTAGCTAGTGGAACACCATTGCCCCCCAAAAGCCATTAGGTTAACCTAAAAGAGAATGATTTTTTCCCAGCTGTAAAGTTAATCTTCACAGTTGTTTTGGAAAATAAAGTCATGTCTGAAATAGGCATTGCTCCATGCCAGCTTTCCTTATGGCAAGCTGCAATTACTTCATATTCCTTCTTGGTATCTGAACAGTAGCTAGAATCACTGACTCTCTTCAACTTACTCCCACAGAAAATGTCAGCAGGATCTAATTATCAGAATGAAATGGATTTGCACTGATGCCTGCTTTCTTATCTGCATAATAGTAGAGCTAGGCATTCTTATTATCTCAGTTATGAGTTTGCACATTTTGTTATCTCCCTGAAAAAGGTGTTCAGATGTAGTTACCCCATGTTTGACTAAGCTTAAAGAAATCAAGCCTTAGGTGAAAACGCAGAGAAAAATGGTGGTACGGATTGAAGAATTTCTTGTGATTCCTCAATTTGTTTTAAGGATTTCTCCTTCATCTGAAACATGACAGTTCTGGTTCTGCAACTCTTTGAGCAGGCACCCAGCACCCCTATGAACTGCAGCTTTGTCTTACATGTTTCTGTGGGAATGGCTGAATGTTCTCTGTCTGAAAAAAATGTGGTTGCCTGACTGTGCTGCAAAGGCATGTGGGACACGGAGTACCATCAAACCAAGGTGCACACAGCTCAGCTTCCTACCCTTGGGCAGGGCCAGCTCTCTGTTGGGAAGGTCCAGAACATATTAATTAACTTTTTAATGTCCTCTGTTAATGCCACTGCTGAGCAAGGAGTCTGAATGAGTGACTGTGGCAAAGATATCTACAAAGAGCTTAAAGCAGCTGCTGAGTCAAAGACCACCAGAGAAACAAAAAATGCACAGGAAAGAAAATGTCAGAATAGTCTTAAGGGGATGCAGGATTCCTTCTTGCCTAAAACAATTGCAACAGGATTGATAGGCACTTATTTCAAGGTAGCAGTATGTCCTGAGCTGAGCTCAGCCTATTCTGTCTGTCCTGCTCACGTTAATGACCATACTTTATACCCCTCTGACCTGCCTGCACCCTGTTCAGAGAATTTAAACTGGGGACAGATTGACACTGGGACCATTCGTTCTTTATAACTCCAATCAGAAAGCCTTTCTCCTCCCAAGCCACTGCTGCCAGCCCCCAGGAGCAGCAATATTAATGAGCTTGTATGGAACTCTATTGATCCAGGTTAAGAATTGGGGTGTGAAAGTCTCCTTTCCACCATTTATCTGACTCTCTTAGACTTCAGGTTGAATAAGAAGTAGCTCTTGTTTTCCAGTGCTGAGGTTAGAGAGTATCCATAATGTCTTCCATGTCAGGGACAGACAGCTCCCTGTCTCAGGACAGAAGGAATAACAGCCTCATGCTCCTGGCATTGACTGGGTAATATTGCAGAATGAGAACCAAGTTCATGTCACCAACCCCAGTTTCTAACCAGTGCCACGCATTCCTCCCTCTATCTTTGTCTTGGCACAGCCTGGAGAACAAGACTTGAGTCTTCCAAATACCCATGTGAGTTTTCAACTCCCTTTGGTTCACAGATGTGTGTAACTGCTGAGGGTGAGGATTTGTGACCTATCTGTATCTCAGACCTAGGCAGAAGTGAGGAACAAAAAGGCATGTTTAGGGTAAGAAATGATCTGGGGAAAAAAAATGCCAGCTCAATCGCACTTGGAGAACAGCAAAGTGTATAAATAACTTGATAATTCAGGTGTCTGTTTCCTGATAAATAAATCTGTATCTGCCATGAAAATGTACCTCATGCTAAGCCAACAAATTGATGAAAACACACATCTTGCAGGGCTTAAGTTGGATAGAGGCACTGAAGATCACAATCAATTTTTGCATTCACAGCAAATGCACAGAAGATGCTGATTTTGAATATTGTGGCTTCATTCTGCAGATTCACTTTGAATGTATTATCAGCAGTTGTACAAGCACGTGGAAGTGCCTGGAGTTCAAATATTAGACAACAGCTGTATTGTGTAGTGTAGTTACATTATTTTATTGGAGTTTTCCTCCAGCATTTCATTCAGCCAGAGAATTACTGACTGATCCTTTCCACCTAACATTCCTTTGGATGCAAAAGGATGCTTCAGAAAATCTTACAATTTATGTGGTACTCCAAATATCAAAGATCAAGGACTTATATATTATATCAAGTGATTAAATACTGCAGACGAGAAAGTTAAATATTAAATTCTCCCTGACTCAATTGCCCATGACTTCCCTCAGCTGGTATAACTCTTCAAATAAGCTGCATTTTTTCCCTGACACCAGCATCACTGTTTTACATCCAATATTGAACTACTTAACATAATATGCAGTCCTTGAGCTTTGATACTTTTTCTGAGAAGTACCAACAGAAGTGCTAGTGAGTTTGATGAGGCGAGATGTGTTGCAGTCAGTTCCTAAGAAGCACACTTTGTCAGAGCCATTTTGTGTATGGGGGTATAAGCCAGACAACTGATATGCAATAACTTGCCAAGAACAGTGCTCTACCTATCTGCTTAAAGTACCTTTTAAATTTTTTCTGCCAGCTGTAAAAATGTTGTGAAGTGTGGTATTACTTTCCCTCCTCCAAGAACTTGGATAGATTACAAAGTTGTTATTTGTTCCAGCTAGCAATTACTCTCTGTCACTGTTTAATTCCGAATGGAAACAAGAAATGTGTGAAATGCTTATCTCAATTTTTCCTAAGTGTAGAAGATCTCAAGCAAAAATCCAGTTCCTGCTGTGGACACTAGACATTACAGGGATAGGCATAACACTTTTGGGCACTAGGAGTGTGCTGAGAATTCCACGTGGCTGGGGTGGGCTGCTGCGGGTACTCACTGACCTCAGCTGTCCATGATGTTGTCCCTGTGTACAGATGGCTGGAGATGGAGCCAGGGGCTTAGGGATGGATAAGGAGGTGAAGAGATTGGGTTTTCTGTTTGATTTTTATTAAAGTGGCATCACGGCAACTCCTCCGTCCATAGAGTAAGAGTGCAGCTGAGCAGACTTCCAGGACTGGAGAAGGCCTGAAGAAAGGCATGCAGTGATAGAAAAAGGGATATGGTTTCAAATGGAAAGAGAGTAGGATTAGATTAGATATTAGGAAGAAATTCTTTACTGTGAGGGTGATGAGACTGGAAAAGGTTGCCCAGAAAGGTTGTGGTTTATGCCATCCTTGGAAATGCTCAAGGCCAAACTGGAGGGGAGCATGAACAACCTCGTCTAGTGGCAGCTGTTTCTGCCCATGGCAGGGGGTTGGAACTAGATGATCTTTAATATCCCTTTCAATCCAAGCCATTCTGTGACTCAACAGCAACATCCCACTGTGTCGGATTCGGGCTTAGCTATTTTCCCCCTTAGGACTGCCCCCAGAAGGGACTCCCACCTCAGTCCCTGAAATCTGTGCTATCGAGTAACCCTCCAGCAAACGCCTTCTGGCGTTCAGGGCCATCTCTGAGCCCCAGCACCCGAGCGGGCACAGGAGGCTGCGGCTCTGTCCCGAGTGCGGGGCGCTGTCCCGTGTGCGGGGCTCTGTCCCGTGTGCAGGGCGCTGTCCTGTGTGCGGGGCACTGTCCCGTGTGCGGGGCGCTGTCCCGTGTGCGGGGCGCTGTCCCGAGTGCGGGGCACTGTCCCGTGTNACTGTCCCGAGTGCGGGGCTCTGTCCCGTGTGCGGGGCACTGTCCCGTGTGCGGGGCGCTGTCCCGAGTGCGGGGCACTGTCCCGTGTGCAAGGCACTGTGCCGTGTGCGGGGCTCTGTCCCGTGTGCGGGGC
>VZTB01005004.1:420249-432343 GCA_013397245.1 Thryothorus ludovicianus
CCGTGCTAGGGAGTCAGGAAAATCGTTAGAAAATAAGGAGGGAAACCTGACGCTTTTCTTCTCCTTACCTGCTTCTGCTCTCCCTCATTTCGTCCTGTTAGAGCAGAGCCGAGAGCCCCTTGGGTAGACCATGCCACCATGCTAAATGGGGGGCCCACAGCTGTGGAGAACTGACAAATTTTACCTCAAAACTGCTTTCTAAATGAAGATTTGTAGCAAAAAAAGCAATGCTCAGATACTGAGTCTTTCATTTCAAAGGAAAATGCTGGGGCAAGTAAAAGGGCACCAAGTAAAAAGTGAGTGTGAGCCAGCCAGAAAATCAGCACTTGAGGCAGTGTTAAGACAAAGCATGAAAAAGTGACCACGTTATGGTGCAGAATCCAAGAACAGCCTGAGACCATAGGATGAGCACACTGTGCTAAAATGTGAGAGGCCACTTTAGGTGTGGCCCAGACTGAAGAGAAGGCTCTGGAGTGCCTGCCTGGATTTGCCTGCAGCAGGTAACTGTTGGGTGTGTGACTTGAAAGCATTAGTAGCAGAACTGTAGCATGTGTATGTGCTTTTAATATAAGGTTTATTTACTAGGTATTGAACGGTGTCTCAGTCAAAGCTGTTCCCTGGATAGTACAAACCTGTGACTTCCTCACATGGAAAAACTGGTGCATAGTGTTCCACCATTTTTGTTCTGGTAGTGCTTTCACTGTGTACCAAGGAGATGATTTTGGTTTAATTGCAATTTTGTGCCTAGAAGAAATGAATTAACAAGTTTGATTATTTGTACTTGATAAAATTTTAAACTATGCATGTTAATTCCCAGAATTTAATTCTATTAGTATAATGTAACCCTCTTTTTCTTTTTTTTTTTTAATTTTACTTTCCATAACTTCTTATCTTTCAGTGTAATTTACTTAATAAAGCTTATAATTTCAGCAGTAATATCAACTTTGTCTTCAGCTAAATAAGAAGGAATCCAGCAGAACTATGGTAAATTTGATATGATTCATTTTTAGCCTGCTTTTGCTGTTTCCTTTTGTCTTTTGAAAATAAGGGCCCTGTAGTAGGGTAAGTTTAATTTTGTTTTCTAGCACCACACATAATAAAGCTTGCCCTCTAAGCATTAAGGGCTGGGCAAGACCACTTTAACCTTTGCATAAAAGTAGATGGATTTTAGTCCCTTGGGATTTCCTAGCCTACCACAAACAGGTCTACAGTTGGCTGTGGATGGTGTCTTGTTCCTGGGTTCCTGTCTGGGTTCCTCAGGACGTGTTGGCTGAGGTTCTCAGTGGGTACACACTGCCAAATCCACTGTTTTTTCATAACTTTGCCGTGCAGGAAAATTCAAAAAAGGTGAAGCAAATACCAGTGAATGCAACAGTGCTGTACTTACATCTTGATAACAATAATTTGAAGTACATTCTTAGTGCTGACAGGAAAGATGAAAGCAAGCTTCATTTAGGTGTGTGAAGGAGCTGCAAGTGTTGATTGCTGGCACAAATAATGCAGTTCTATATAAACGTTTGATCTTGCAAGCTTTTATAATGCTATGAACAAATCTTTCCTGATGAATGATGACTCAGAACAGAGCTTTTCACTTGGCATTTGATAATTCATTTCAATTGCAGCAGAAAATAATTGTTCTATTCAAGCATACCAGGATGTACTTACTCTGTCCCTAATGAGCACATTAGAGCAGGCAACTCATCCCTGTCTGATTTTAGCACAGGCCACAGACTTTATGACTGACTCATTATTCAGTCAACTCTCTCAGTCCTAGAGAATAAAACTCCAGTGAGTTGCAATGGTCTTAGAACTGTATTTTCCCTTTTCATAAGTCTCTCAGATATTCATTGATTTGTTGGAAAGGTCTGTGAATCTTTGGGAATACTACTGGTGAGCCTCATGTACTCTATATTTTGCTTGATAAGCTTAAAAACGTAGCAGCATGATTTTGATTATGGATCAGGCCAACTAAAGAAAAATATATCAGTTTATATTTTGTCTACAGTCAGAATGTGTCTTAAATTAATAGTTCAAATGTAGGCAGAGCTGTCCAAAAAAAGCGAATGACTCAGAAAAAACATGTCATACCAGCACATGGTATGCTGGTATTGCCTATGAGACTGCAGGGACCATTTATCATTGCTTTTAGGGAGTTCTGAGTTATCAGCAATGTCAAAAGACATATCACTTGGGCAAGGAACTGCTCTGCTGCATTGGTGACCCTTATCTCACTCATGGAAAATAAGAGATGTTTGCTTTCCAGGGTCTTCTTGGGTTTGCTTCTACTAGGAAAGAACTGGACCTTTGGGTTACCCACCTTGTTGAGGGCAGGAAGGTGTACTGATGGAGCTGCTCAGCCTTTGCCAAAACTGTCAGGCTTCAGAATTTTTTTTTTTTTTCCAGAAAATGGTTTCTAAATCCTACAAAATAGCAGCGGAAAAATTGGTAGGTGTATCATAGAGTCTGGAAAATTTGTGTACTTAATTCTCACTGGGGCACTCTGGCTGTCTTCAGGGAAGGTGAATGAACGCACTGAAATGTCTCTATAGTAATGAAAAAAAACTCATTGTGCCACTGGAGATTGAAGCTGCATGGCCCCGTGGGTAATAAATTGCTGCTATTCAGGCTCATGAGCGCATCAAGCTGATGCAGAGCACTCTAATGACCACTATAACTGACTGCAGTGAAAAAGACTGTTATTTAAGTACATTTCAAAATGTACTGTAAATTGGGCAAAGGTACAGCTGCACTTATGCACTGAGACAGCCTCTGGTTTTATTCAATCTGACAGACTGTGCTCTTTGAATTTAGGTTTCATCTGTGTGAGCTGAATGCTCTTATGGCCTCTGTTAGTAAGGGAAGCAGCAAGGACAGGGAGAAGGGGTCCTGTTCACAGAAGTTCCAGCTGGAAAATGCAGATTTGGGTGAAGACAAGGCAGGGGAGGGGAGGGTCCAGCCACCATTCACATCACAATGCTACCCTTCCCTAAAACTTAACTTGTACTGTGCACCAAATGTGACTCCTCTGAAAATAGTGTTTCTGAGTGAACCTAGGCAGGATCTTTGAGACCAAGAGTCGGTGCTTCACAGACCTTTACACAGCTGGAGGGAACCAGTTTCCTTGCTTTATGAGACCTTCTGGACCGCACAGTCCAGACTCCCCTCCACACTGTGCCTGTGTAGGTTTGTTTGATTGGTGTCTACTTCTCCCCCACTTTGTAAGTTACTTGGTTTACAGAACATGAAGTTTCTTTGCTGTGTCCTAAGGACAGTGAAATTTATGGCATACTGTTAGTGAGTGTGATACAGCCTTTAATTGGGATTTCCAGCTTGAGGTACATCAGTATCTCTCACCTTATGCTTTTTATGGCTAGGTCCTTCATAGTCAACTTTGCTTTTTGTCTGTTTGGCTCTTTTGGGTCTGGTTGGGTCTTTCTGTGGAGGATAAGAGTTGGTGTGTGATGTATTCCTTTTTTTTTTTAATCTGAGGAGATCTTGTGGATATTGTGGAGTCATGCAAAATGGCCACTTAAATCAATTTATCACCTGGCAGGTTCATTGTGATCAAGGAACTGAGACAAGCAACTTGCAGTAAGCAAGCTGCCAGCAACATTTGAGCAGCCAACCCTGCGACAAATCATCTGTGTGAGCCTCGTGTCCAGCACATGGAGTCAGACCTGTGCTTCCCAGGAACCAACCAGTCCCACAACAGTGTAGTAAATAAAAGTGGACATCTTAGCTAATGAATTAGCCTTGGAGAAAATAAAGCACACAAATTACAGTCAACGGCTTAAAATTGTGACCTTCCAGGAGAATGACTGAGTCAGGATTAAAAAATTATTGTATGGGTGCTTGCTGACATAATTTGGTTGCTGAATAAATTTCCAGTAATTGGTGGCAATCACTCCAGTCTTTGTCAAGAAAAAATGGAGGCTTTTCTTTGAGTGAAGCCCACGAAGGCCAGTGGAAAGACAAACGTCCAAAAGACAGAGCAGTTTTCAAAGGAGAGGCTCTATGGTCTGCATGAAGCTTGAAGTGAGAACATCATCCAAACCCTGAGCTTGTCCAGAGCATCACTGAGTAACTCTAAAGAGAAAGGAATGAACTGAAAGGCTTTCCTCCCAATTACTTCTGAGTTTCCAAAGATTATTGAGAAGTTGCAGAGAAGTAGCTCATTAACTCTCAACTTCTTGTTTTTTCTTTTTCATGTCAGTGAATAACAAGATTATTTAAGTCACCGGTCAGGTTGATTAAAGTTAATTGGAATTTATTAATAGGTAAATGTCTTTATTAATTTTGAAGCTGGTATAAACAATTCTAAAAAGTTTTTTTTTTTCCAAATGCCACAAATCTTTCTTAGCTATTTCTTGGTATAATAATACTTCTCTTGGTATAATCTCTGCACTATTTCTGATTCTAGGAGAAATTCAAGGAAGCAGCTGACATTATTCTGGACATGTAGTGTGGAAAAAGGGATCTGACCAGGCATTTTTCTTACTAACTTAGCATTCTGCTGCATTTCTTTTATTTTTTGTCTATTTTTGATCATTTTTGAAAAAGCATGAGAGCTGAATATCTTGAACCAGCTGAGAGCATTTGTGTTTAGACATGAAGTTAAAGATCAGGAGTTTTGGTGTGTAACAGCTGTAGAGGAAATAGGTGCTAAATGCTGTCAGCCTGCCCAGATTAGGCTCCTTCAGGTAGACAGCTAGCTGGAAATAGTAGCACATCTGTATGAGACAGTCGTTCAGTGTTTGCACTGAACAAAAAATGTCTTTTGTCTTTACTCATTTACAGCTAACAAAATGGAAAAAAAAAACCTTCAAAATCCCATAAAAGCCAAAACAACAACAGTAACAATAGAGATGCCTCCATTACTATGTAATAAAATCTCAGCCAGTTGAAGCCTTTTCCTTTAGGTATTTGGAATGTTTGGTACATGTGTTTCCCACCTGGCCTAATGGTCACTGATTCTTCTCGAAACATTTTATTGGTCCATTGCCTCAAAATGCCTGATGTTCCTCTAGCCTCTGTTTTAGCTGGGCTAAAATCAATTTGTGCCATGTTTTGACACTACGTTTAAACACCTGCCATCTAGTGACTATACTCATAGGGTGGGAACATAATTAGGCAAAAAGAAAGTCACAAAAGAAGGATTAAATATAGTTAAAATTATTGTCAATATTCTATGGCATTAAGATTTCAGAGCTGTGAGGAGTCTGTGTTGGTGAATATTGTTTTATAAGTTCTGTTGTTTTTAACTCACTTTGTGACCTGATTCTGAAGGAAATTTCTTAATTAACATTCTACATATTTGACAATAAAGTTCAAAGGAATCAAGTAGTACTTAAAGTATTGAATTAAAAATAACTCCATTTCTGAAATATCTGATACTGGTTAAATATACATCTTCTATCAACATTTAATTAAATTTCTTTTTAAAAATATCCCCTGGTTTCAAGAATTAGGTCAGTTACTACAAATACCTTGGCTCATTTAAACAGTTATTAATATTACCATTAAGAAAACTGACTTATACAATATTTTTAATTCCACCTAGTTTTGGTTTTCAGGGAAATAAATTCCTTATGCTTCTAAAACAGTGATAATAAAATAAGACACCTTATTTGTGGTGTCAAGTCAGCCAGAAACTTGCAATTGCCTGTAACAGTAAGACAGAAAGGTGGTCATTGACTTCAGTTTGATCTTCATCAGGCTGTTGTATATCCCTTTTTGTAAAAACAGTTTCCTATGACTCTCAGGAGCATGAAGGACTGTGAATTTAAATAGACCAAAATTAGTTGTGCTTTTTTTAAAAGAAAGGACTCAGTCTTTGCATTACACAGTCAAATAATTCTGCTGAAACCAATGAGACTCTCTGAGGGTTTTAGCTTGCTGCAGCTGAAAATTGGACCTGAGTCTGCAGGATTAGAAATTCAGGCACCATGAGCACTGAATGAAAGCTAGAGCTGTAAGTGTAGAAATCCTATACCAAAGGGCACTTTGGGCATTTCCCCTTGGTGCCCCACATTGGAAGTGCATGCCTCCCTTCTCCAGTTATGGAGAGAATTTGGCTACCACCAGCACTCGGGTTAAATGTTAAAACACATTTAATGCTTGCCTGCTTAAGCTTCCACTTCTTGTGCAGCCCTCTAGTATTTTCCGTGTTTGTCCTAGGAGAAGGAAGGCATGCAAGCTGGGAGAAGTACACCTTTCTGAAAAGGCACAGGAACTGAGTAGGTCCTCAGCTGGGAGAAGTGACACAGAGATGCTCCCATCCACAGCTGCAGCCATCTGGACTGCCTGTGAAAGAGGGTGGTCTCCCCAGACATGCAGAAGCAGTTGGCATAAGACTGACTTCCAGGGCAGTGTTCTGAGCTTAGGATATAAATACAGATGCCACTGACTTCAAATGCTGGTGGATTGAAAGGTGCAGAAGGTTGAGGCAGCAGTCAGGGAGGGGTCATTCAGTTCAGGCAGGGCCACAGGCTGTTGGATCAAAACAAGTAAGTTACACACTGAAACCACTTGTGTAATTTGTCCAAGCACAAGACAGCAAGGCAGCAGTGAAGACCACAAAAATCTGAAAAGTAAAATACCGGTTGGCAGCTGCTAGACATGAAAGGGAGACACAGTTTGGGATGAGGTAGCATATCCCTGAAATTGTCACTGCTCATATTTTGACAGCATTACAAAGGAAATAATTTTCCCAGTTTTGAAATATGCATTCGAACGTCTGTTCCATTAAACACACATCAGGATGTTGCCACCTGTTCCAGTCATGCTTGATAATGAATGGTATGCAGAGATAATATACCTGCCTGGCCTTGTAAATGTTCTGCAGGGAAAAATCAAAATTAGGTAATGTAAGTCAAATTTGGATGGATAGTCCTGTTACAGTCATGTTAAATCCAGTGCCCTTAATTACTTTGTTGCCTGAATTGGAAACCCTTCAAATAATGAGGGGGGGAAATAAAGCTTCTTGACAGTTAAGAGCCAAGGGATATAATTTTGTTGCAGGGCCCATCAGTTACCCACAGATGACAGCAAATCCCCATGCAGATCAGTCAGATAGGTGATAGAAAATGGAAGCAAGTGTTGGCACACACACTATTCAAAGATATTAAAGCTAATGTTGACGTGGCTAAAGATTAAGTAAGCAGAGCTGCCATTGAGATCCCACTGAAATTAGTACAAATCTTCCCTTTACACTGCAGGAATGTGATGTAGCTATTAAAAAAAAGGAAAGAAAAGATACCAATTAAGGACAAGAAAGGGGTTAACTTTAAGCATATACTAATGTCCTTGACATATCTTCTAAAGGACTTTAAACACCAGCTTATTTGCTGTCTGAAAACTAGGACTCATTATAATAGCTTGCAAAAACCTTTGTCTGAGGGAGCCTCACTCTTGCATCCATGCAGAGCAGATGCAGACTTATAGTGTGCTTTAAACCTCAGGGTAGAAATATCTGCCTAGGAATTTTTCCTGCATAAATATATAAGACATTGAAGCTGTGGGTGTCTCTGCTAGAGTGACTGTGAAGTGCTGTAAATCAGCAAGACATGAGAGGATAATATGCACATCTCATGCACTCATTTCTGCCTGTTGGGCTCTTACATGGTGTTGACTTGCAAAGAATCACTGCCAAATGAGTCTGCTCCAGACAGGCTCTTGGACTGTTGTCCCACCATGGCATTTCATTACCCATCATGTTTAAGGAGGGATGAGTGGCTGCAAGGACTCACTGTGCAGTTTATCAAGCTTGCATGTGGCTTTTCTAGGTAGGAGCTGTGTGAAACTCAGAAACACTTCTTCCTTCTCTGATTTTTTTCTTTTGAAAATCAAGGGTTTACAGCCCTGCAGCCAGCAAGTCAGTTAGTTGCCTGTTCATAAATCTCTAATGAACTTGAAGCTGCAAATACTACCTGCCTGTCACAAACCAGGTGCACAGGACATGGCAGGTAGCTCAAAGACTTTATATGTTACGTTTTTATACATGCATATACACAAATATATGCATATATACATATATGTGTATATGTGTGTATATATGTGTATACATACGTATATGTGTATATATATCTTCCATGCAAGTGAATCAAGACTGGGCAGAAAGTCAGATTTTACAACTGGGTAATATTCCTTTTGCAAGCTTCTCCCATGAGCAAGCTGTCACTGGGCTGCAAGAGTCCAAGTTTACTCTTTAGATATTTGAGCTAGGAGCCTCACTGATCTGGCCAGAAACTGGCTATGAGCCATGTCACTGAAATCCAGCTACTGCTGCAACTTTGTCTGAATTTAAAGATCACCAGTTCTGGCTTCAGTAAATTATTGCTCACCAGTTACTCACATAGTGTTTCAGACTAATACCAGGAAAATTACATAGGGAGGTTCTCATACCATATAACTTAGGAGCTAATTTAGGCTCCCAAGTCACTTAGAGAGTCTGCAAAGAAACACTGATTCTCTCAAAGGAGAATTCAAAGCTTCAAAATTAAATATCTGTGATAGTTTAAAATAACTGATGGAACGTAGCAACTGTCCTCCATGGTTTGTAATTCCTCTTGTACTTTAACTGGTCATGAAATTTCTCACAACCTGTTTGTATAAAGCTGTTGTGTGATACTGCAGAAGGCTGACAGACCTCTCTTGAACCCCACAGTACAGTACAGTTCAGAAGGCTGCTTGTGCCTGGTGCCCCAATGGTCATCCTTTGGTAGCAGGGGAACTCTGTTGCTAAATACGGTTGCACATTGATTCCTGATGTTTCCAATTGGAATATGGTACTGGCTTTATATAAAATGCCTGTGACAGCAAGTTCTTGAATTATGCTGTAATTCTGATATGCCCAACACATTGTTAATATGCTTTCTTATCCCAGGCTCTGCTTTGTGAGGCTCCTATACACAATGTGCGTCTCATGCATTGCTTACAATGTTATCCTATGAGTTTATGCTGAAGCAAGGCCTGACACAAACGATGAATTAAAAAACATTCAGCAATGTAAATCTCTGCTTTGTACTCAATTCTTGAAGAGCCTGATCAGCTTGATACTTTTCTGACAGATGCCAATGACAGAATGTTACAGTTAAGTATGGTGTGGTGGGACAGGCATTCTGTCATAATAAAAAATCATTGTAAATATATGTAACATGTAGAATCATAGAAAAGAGAGCTGGAAAGGACCTTAAAATGTCTGCCAGAGCAGGCCAGATAGCTTGATGGATATTCCTCTAACCTCTTCTTTAGGAACTCCACTGATGGACTTTTCCCAAGTGGGCTGTTTGCTGTTTTTGCTGTCCTTAGCTGAGTCAATGTGCTACCTAATGTCTTGCCAGAATCTTTTTTTGCGTCAGATAAAGCCTGCTGGTTTCTGTCCTATTCATCATGGATGCAGAAAACGTAAGCCTCTCCTCTTTGCAGCAGCCTTTTCTGTATTTGAAAACCCTTATCATGTCTCTACTTCATTTTCTCTTCCACAGATTGCACAGTACCAATTAGTTCAATCTTTCCTTGTAGGTCGTGTTTTCTAGTTCTCTGATAATTTTCTAGTTCTCTGATCATTCTCACACTGCATAATAAGAGCTTTGTGAAAGAAAAAAAGGAGTCAGAATTACTTTACTCTTATTATTACTTCAATTAATTATTCAATCACAATGCATTTTATTAGGGTTATTGCTAGTCTAACTTTACCTTTGATGCTTAATAATGTGTACGCAGATATATCCCTATGGATTTTGCTTCTAGGTTATGTTGACTTTGCTAGTTGCATGTCAGGAAATAAAAGAAGACTACAAGCCAAGCAGACATGCTCTCAGGGCTAATATAGACATCCTCTCTTTCTTGCTATGTGGTAGCTAACACTCCCCTGATAAGACCAGATGCTTGTCTGAAATTGTGTATCTGCTACCAATGTACAAGTCCACTGCAGAGGTGTAAGCAGCTTCAGTCTGGCTGTCCTTCCTCATCCCCAATCCACAGCCGCAGTCTCTGGGGCTCCTGCAGCTTCTGCTGCACATACCTGACAGCCTGATTACCCCTCTGGTCCTGCTTGTTCCCACAGACTGGTGGCTGACCAGAGGCTCAGTGACTGCAACATAACAAGTGGGAGGGCTGAATTCAGGTGACACAGCTGTCCTTAGTGCCAGCCTTCCTTTCTTAACAAAGCTGCCATCCAAATAGGCTTCCTCGGGACAGGGCTTGAAGGACGGGGTTTCCATGTACTGCAGATATGCAGGTCCATGGTGAATAACACTTCTGAAGTGTTTCTGTACGTACTGTTTCTAACCTAGAAGAAGTTTTCTTTCAATGGAGGCTTGCTAAAGTGACACTCTTGACACAGTTTGCCAAATCAAAATACAAGGATGGTCCCAAGGATCTGTTACCAGGAAGAAGTTTCAGTTCTTGACTCTTCCAGTTAAGTAGCATATAAAAATAAAGCTACTGAAGTCCCATATAATACCGAAATAACTTTATTATGATATATGATTCATATGTGAAGACTCAATGCAATGCTTCCATGGATGTATTTTTGGGAAAATACTCTGTCTGCAATGAAGGCAAGAAGAAACTTTGATTCATGTCTACCAAAGCCAACACACCTGAGTAAGGGAAATGATTGTCATTAGCCTGAGTGCTATATAGAGTGATATCTGACAATCAAAGAGTTAATCCAATTTCAAAATAAAAAACTTTTCATGTAACCTGTTCCCTTAAGAGGTGCTTTCTTCATTTCCACTCAAATTCTGTAAAAAGAAAGGAAGAAACAGAAGATTAAAGCTGCTAGAAAGTTGTGCAATTTAAGGGAGAAAGGAGAGGAACAAAACCAGAGAAGAAGAGAGGTGGAACAAAAGAAAATCACTCAGAGAAAGGAGAGCAAAGAGTATCCACTAAAAAGGAGAAAAAGGCTGGCATCAAAAGGGGTTTTCAGCCTCAGAAAGCAGCCAGCAGCTAGGCACTGCAGGTGGTATCACCAACAAATCCAGTCTGCCCAGTGAGATACTCTTGTAGGACATGCTGTTGGTGTAGGAGTTAGGAGAGAAAATGTGATTTTTACAGGACTGAACTTAAGAGCGATTCTTTGAGCATGAAGATTCAAGCTGTTTTGCAGTTGCTGAATGAAGCTCAGTGATCCGTTTCACCTTTTGTGTTTCTCTTTTTTGACGGACCTGCTATTTGTGGACTCCTGCTCCAGTGAGCTATAATAATTAAAAAAGACTCTGAACTTTTAATTAAAGGTATAATGAATTTGGATTTTACTCATAGAGAAAAATGTTCCAACTGGAAAGTTGATACTGTTATGTAAGAATGCCTCTGCTGGACCACCCTTTTGAGGGAGACACAACTAAAGAAATGGGACATGATAATAATTATATGGACTTCTCTAGTCTCATTTTTCCCCCCATAAAATAAATTATGCATTAACATATTTGATTTCCGTGGATCATCTAACTCCTAATATCCCCCAAAGGATGCTCGGCATCCTAATGCACCCAAAAGTGATGTCACATATGGGAATCACTGTCACCAGAATCAATTATTCATAATCTGTCACACACATGCTTTCTTTTGTTACTTTTGGCCTTGCCCCTGCACAGGCACTGTTCCGAGGCCTGACTATTTCCCATTTGGAAAGAGAGTGCCTTTGGCATGCACTGACAGAGCCTGGGGACCCAGCTCCTTGTGTCACCAGGAGGGGAGCAGGGCAGCAGGGGCAGCACCCAGCAAGCCCAGTGCCTCCCTGCAGCCCTCACCAGGTTCTACCCCAGCCCACCTGCTCTCCAGTGCTGATCCATCTGTGAGCAACAGCACAGACCAAACATGGTCTGTGGAGGAGGAGATTTCATTTTACCAGAGCCATTAATCCCTATGAATGTTCCCCATTTCCAAGCTCAGTTCTTAAGGGCTGTTCACAGTCGCTCTGTGAGCTGCAGAAGGAATGAAAACAACTGACAAGGCCAGGCTGGATGGGGCTCTGAGCAACCTGGCCCAGTGGAAGTGCCCCTGCCCATTGCAGGGGGTTTGGAACTGAATGATTTTTAAGGTATGTCNCCCCCCACTGGTTCAGGAAAAATTCCTTGGAGACAAGTGG
>VZTB01005005.1:0-25574 GCA_013397245.1 Thryothorus ludovicianus
CATGGCCAAATTCTTGAGAATAATTTAATTGGATGAATTTGTGTTAAGAAAGTCTTTAATAGAAAAACAAATTCTTTACAGACAGGGCTGCTCTAATTTCCTTGCTCCTAAGTAGATCATGCTTGAATCAGAGCCCTCTTCTCATCCAAAATGAGGTAGGGAATAGGTACAGGCAGGCTTTTATGTGTTTGAGAGCTGAAGTGACATAGCTGAGGATCTGAGTGAGGAGTGAGAAGCCAGTGAAAAAGGTGTTTGTGGCTCTGGCAATACCCCTTGCAATCCTTTTCAAAATTCCTTGAAGTAATGACTTCATCATGCTCTGCCTTGTTCTAGTGTCATTTAGCACTTAGGTTTTTCACAAGCAATTGGTTCTCTAACCCACTGCTGTAGACATGAAAATACCACTTTTATGATAGGAGTCCAACAGTTTCAGCATTCAGAAACTGTTTTAACACAAACGGTTCTCCCTGAATACGGCAGCAAAGCAAGATATTTGTTTTTTGTGGCTCAGAGTGAACTGAGAAATTAAGAGTGGAAAAAAGGGAGTTGTTTCAGGCCTTACATTGAAATGAAAGAGATTTAAGGGAAGACTTCAGCAGAGCAGAAATGGCATCACTTACTGCTTAGTGCAGGTCTGTCTGGAGGAAATAATCTCATTTTTATCAAGTTGCCTTGAGAATAGTCCACAGTGTTGTGTAAGGTAAGATTGTCATGGACAAGAATATCCGTGAAAGATCCAAGACAGAACTTCTGATTCATATCCTTATGTCAAAGGAAACAGCAGCTTTTAGTTCAGCATACAAAATGATTTCCTTTGATATTCAGAGCCCTGTTGGTTGAGTCTCAGAGCACAGAATCCGTGAGGGGTGCAGGCAGCCCCAGAGCCCATCCAGCCCCTCCCTGGCAGCTGGGCCAGCCGTAGCAGGAAGCAAAACCCAGCCTTGCTCTCTGCTTGCACCAGATCTGTGCCTTCTGGCCACTCTAAGGACACTTCCCAATCATTTTCACAGCCTCTGTAGTTTCAGAACAAATTAACGCCCAGCAAAGACATTTCTCTGTTGATTTCCTATAGACACTTTGAATAAGCCAAGAGTGTCACGTGTTTCTTAAACTTCTATTAAACACTTAGGCATGAGTTTCTCTCACTGAACTTCTTTAAAATTAAATTACCCTCTCCTGGTAAACTAGATCTTAGAAAAAAAAAAAAAAAAAAAAAATAATTTTNAAAAAAAAAAGAATAATCTTACCTTGCCCTGGTTTTCCTGATTAAACACTATTAGGATGGATGTCTTCCCTCATGGGAGTTATTTCCTTGGGGTTCACCCTGTTAGGCTGCCCTTCAGTTATTTCTAAAACCTGCAAAGGGATTTTTTCATGTTTGTGTGTTTCAGAGTTTAGAAAGGATTATTTCAAACACAAAAGCCTGCCCCTAAAGTCATCAAATATTTTCATCTCATAAACAAATCTTAAAATGTATATTATGTTATAGTTCAGGCATTTATCACAACCTCAGTGACAGTTTATTAGGCCATTTTCCCTTTCAGGAGAATAAAAAAAAGTGCTTGATAATTGCTATTAAGAAGATAGTAAATCTACTAAAAACAAGGTTTAATCATCTGAGGCTCTCTAGTTTTTCAATGAGGACAAAGGGTCTGTGCTAGAGTGAGGACAAAAGGCAGGTAGTACTCAGAACCAGCCCCCTCAGTAGCACTGTAACTGTACATGCCAGGATAAATCTGGAATTTTTGCTGTCTAATTAAAGACTGTGGCTTAACCTCCCTCCAGCAGGTGCCTGGCTTGGGATCTCTGAACTGCAGCCATCCTGTCTCTTTGTGGAAAATTTTAGGCAGAAAGCTCTCTTCTATATTTCTATATATATAAAAATATATATAAATAGAGCTTTCTACCTCACTCTTAAAACCCATGCGGAAGTCTTACATGTAAAAATTCTGTTGTCACTCTTTATGCTTTTTTTGCCATCATTGGTGCAACTCTTTTTCAGAGGGGAAGGTGGCAGCTGTGGCCCTTCTGCTCCGATCCTTGGAAAAGAACAGGCAGTGCTCTCCTATGCATATCACAGCTTGGTTCTATCATTCAAAGCTTCAAGTTCCAGCCTGTCCCAAGCAAATAATTAAGATTAAATTTGAATAGCTAGGGCCAAATAAGAACTCATTGTTATGAACTTAAAGTAATGTCTCTGTAAATTGAAAAGTAAGTTTGGCAGGTGAGGGCATCAGTAACATTTTGCTTTGGATTAATTCATTCAGGTTTGCATTAATCGGAGTTTTGGAGTTTTGTCACTCATTAATATAGGACAGAACTTTTGACTAGAGACAACTCTCCAGCAGCTGTACATCTTTTCCATCCCAAGGAAAATTCTGTAGCATGAATGACTGTTTCTGTTTTACCTCTAGCCACAGGGGCAGTCAAACCAAAGAAATACCATCTCAGGCACGGTCTGTGTCCAGGACAACGCCCACAATTAAAATTGAGAAAAGTCCAGGAGCTCTTAATGCTGGTTGAGTGGAAAAGCTCTGGAAAATCCTATTGCCTACTTTCAAAAAAATGAGATAACTTACCCATAAATGTAAAAAACATTATTTTAAATATTAGTGATAACTGTAGATTACATCCTGTGAGTGAGAGCATCTACCTGTAGGTTCAGCTGTGTGGTTTTACAAACAGGGTACTTGTAAACAGATCAGAAGAGCATTTTGATCTTTTTCCCTATAAACAGAAGGGATGGCATAAGTATTCAGCTTTTTCTTTATTTATTTTCATTGTGCTTTTAGAATTATTTTATATAGAAAAAGATACAATTAAATGTGATTATACAATCCAAGAAAGTACCGTAAAGCCTCTTGATTATATTTTTATACAATATTTTTAGGAATCAAAGTAATTTGTGAGAATCTAGGAGATCGAGAATAACACCAAATTGTTTATAAAAAGGTGACAGCTGTCTTTGCTCTGTAGAATAGTGTTGCTGGCTTTGTGAGCTTAGCAAAAACCTGAGGAATTAAATTATTTCCTTTTTAGTTCTTGGTGTAGAAGTATTTAAGGTACCTCTCAGAAACATCTCTGTGGGCTTAATTACTCACTGAAAAAGTTGAAGATAAAAGAATAACAAGTCTGCATTTTTTCCCCCCTAAATCTCTATTTTGTATAAGTTTTCTTCCTAAGATTATAAAATTAAATGGAATCTTAAATTACTAATGTATACAAAAATTTAGAACAGATTTTTCAACACCAAGAGCAAGGCAAATAAATAAAATTTTAAATATAATGTATACACAAAAATCTTCTGAGTTTAATCAAGTGGGAATATTTTCAGTAAAATCACTAAAAATGTACACTTGTATGTGCTAAAATGCTGACGAAAATATCCTAATGTCCTGGAGTTTTAAAAATTAAAAAAAAAATCCTGAGTTGCACAGGTATTAGAAAATCAATAATTCATTGGTTCTAATCCCTTGATCTTTACACCACGGCATCATTCAATGTTCTACCTTCCAGCATAGAGAAGAGTACAAAAACACAAACAAATGTATCCCCACATGTGTAGTTACAGTGCTACTTCTGGGGCTAATTCTGAGTACTGCCAGGCTTAACATACAGAATGTTGCTTAATTCTACCCAAAATAAAATACTTGCTAATGAGGGTTGAATAAAAATTAGATGTTGTCTGATTTAATTCAGAAAAATCTCTGTGCTAAATAAAGACTTCCCTTGGCTTTTCCTCTGGCAACTTTTCTTCAAGGAACACTCTCAACAGATTGAAAGCTCAAAATACGAAGCTCATCTTTGCAAATTCCTCACAAAGTTGCTGCAAATAACAGCTAAATATTATTCCCAGTACAACAGGAATGTAGCCAAGAGTCACAAATGCATCACAGCAGTAGGGTTGTCCTTTCCTTTGGATAATTTGCCTTCTTTCCTCTGTGTTTGCTAAGAGGACTTAATGCAGTTCTTTCTACTGAAGCAACACACAGAGTCCAAAGCCTCCAGGTCTCTTGGATCTTGTGGTGGATCTTGCTGCCAAGGAAAAACCTCCTGGGTGGTATTGATGGCTACAGCAAGGGTGGTGATCTGTGGCAGGATTTTACATATTGAGCCTCAACATGGGGCTTGCAGAGAAAGGCAGAAGGGGAAAAGAGAACCAGGAGGTCTGGAGAAGAGTTTACACAGGGTCCAGGACTAGCAGCTTACAAACTAGAGTTGAGAAACCCCGCTGTTATAATGGTAAATATTAAAACACTAAACAGGACTTCTGAAAGAAAACTAGGTTTCCCTTGCTCCAGGATATGAGTTATGATTGCTGGATGTTCTGAGGAAAAAAAAAAAGGACAAGAAGGGGAGTTCCTGGAAAAATATAATTTCTTCCCTTTTTCCAGAAGCTGATTCAGTGAGACTGTTGCTGCCTCTCCCAAACAGTGGGTTTGTTTGTGGTGTCCAGTTCTAAACCCAGCACAGGTTTTGGTTGGCAATATGCTGCTGAACAGAGAGTATATTTAAAGGAATTTTAAGGAACCCAAAATCTTCTTTATTGCCTTCAGGCCAGGAGCTTTTATAAGCTGCAGTTTTGTTTTGTGGTACATGCAAGTAATACTTGGCATACTCCAGGTTCTGCACTAACATACACCACGCACAAAGTAACGTGGCATGGTATGGACAGAAAAGGACTTTTCTTCTCACAGCTATTTCAAAACCAGCTTAACTCAATATCTTGTGACCTAAATCCACCTGTAATAATTTGGAGTCTTTTAGGAAGCAGTTTCCCAAATGAACTGTGATTCTAGGTCCAAATCACAGTAACATGTGCTGTTTAAAGACCACTGTGTTTCTGCAAGTTAATATTGTGATTTCTCGAGCACTTCCACCAGTGTTTACAACCTGCTTTTGCCAAAGAACATCTAATTGTTGAGACAAACAAAAATCAATGAAAAGAGCAGCCTCCACCTTCCAGAAATGGATTAACGAGCAATGAGGAAAAGCCTCCTCTCCCTGGAATTTGACTGACTCCAAGTTCCATTTTCTGTGTGTGCCTTCTGTCCTATCGCCTGTGCTGTGCAAAAAGCAATAACCAGCTCTGACATTATCTCCACCATTTATGTTCCTCTAAAATTGCATTTCGCTTCTGGGTGTTTTTGCAGAGACTTTATCAATTAGGTTGTTCTTTTAACCTCTCATTCCTCCTTCCCTTCTGTCCTCTCTGATTCCATTTGGTGTATCACAAAGTCTTTGCTGATCGTTTCATAATCAAATAGTTCTGTGATTTTTAAATCTGTAGTGAGAGCACTGCAGACCTCTCCCAGAATATACTACCTACTGGGTGCCTGAGGATTGTTTATACATTGAATTTGGAATGTTGGATTGCATATTTTTTGTATTAATATGGGAAAGATTGGCCAGAAACCTTCATTTTTACCTCTGTCAATTTTATCTTCCCTAGAAATCACCAAACAATTAAACCAAGAATCTGGGCTAAGTGAAATGTTATTTCACTTACCTGAGGTAAAAATATCTTGTCTACCTTAGATGAATGTAGATAAGCAAGTTTCTTATTCTGAAAAGCAATGATCTCCATTGTGACAGGAAAGATACTTTGGAAGAATTATTTTATTTATTTCCAGATAATTCGATTTTGTAAAAACAGGAAGGAAATTATTTCTATTTATATAGGAAGAAGATTCTGAAAAGATCTTACGTTGAAAATTACCAGCTTAGAGTTATTATAATCAGTGCTTCCCACACTATATTCATGCCATCCTGTCATGGCCATTTGATAAATGCTACTGATTTGGAGGCTTGGATAAGAAATACTGCTTTAAACTCTTAAAGTAGGAGTTTAGCAGTTGTATCATCCCACACTTATCAGGAATCCATATATAATCTAAATACAATGTATATAAGACAGGCAAAGTGCTGTTTTTACCATTTCTAAGAATGTTCTTCCCAAGTAATTAAATACTCTGTGGTGCAATAGGGATCAGCTACTTAATCATTGAAAGGTCAGAGAGACCCAGAAACATTATTTAATGATTCATTAATGTTGAAGAGGTAGGCAGAGATGCAAATGCTCATTCATCTCTTAGGAGTGAATTGATGAGTCTGCTGTAGGTACCTGGCCCTGGTTTGTTTGTTTGTTTGCACTGAGCAGAGTTCACGAGGGCTGGAGTTGAGTGTTGCTCTCCACTTGCTCCTGCTCTCTCTTGCTGTTTCCCCTGCCTCGTGTAACAGCAGCCTCAGGGTGTCCAGTCTGTATTTTCAGTTTATGTTGCCCTGATGCATCAGAGAGGCACAACTGAGCTCCTGAGATTTTAAAAAAAACAAAAACCTCGACTGTAAGTGCTGGCTGAGGAAGTCTTTTTTTCGGACATGTATTTTGTCTTTACGTTATCTTTGTGTATGCTGTTGGAAATTAGAAAAGCAAAATAATATTCCTGTTATGAACAAAATGCATCATAAATTCTTATGTCCCTCTAAGCTAAGACTCCACCAGAGTATGGTAAAAAGAGAGAAAAGCCTTAGAATCCAACAGTGCTTTTGCACATTTAAGGCTGTGTATGGGTAGTTCATAGAAGAAATGAGGGAGTATTTCACTTATGCTCATGTAAACATGATTATGTACCTAAATATATATATTGTAAATAAAACACCTGAATCTTTTTCTGACTAGAAAGACAGAAGTTAAATGGTTGGAAATAGCCTCTCATGAGAGCAATAAGGGCCCAGAATACCTTGAATTCAGAGGGTCTGTTTTCAACTCTTGTTGTCTTTTGCCTACAAAGAGACTTGAGTGAAATATCCTCTTAGCTAACTCATGACAAATTAACTCAATGTTTCTTGACATTTGTGAGTGAGGTTTTATGGAATCATGATGGAATAAATGAAAAAGGAAATTTATTTCTTTGAAGGTGATGGTAAACATGGCTTATGAAAATGCAGTATCTGTTATAAATTAATAGAAAGGTATACCAAATTTGGAGTAAAGCAGTTTTGATTATTTTCTTAAAGTGCCTATTAGTAGACATTGATTTGAGATACTAACTCAGCTCTTATTACCTTGCCTCCTGTAAAGTATATTATTCTGGTCTTAATTGTGTCTTGCCATGTTTGATATTGACATAGTCAAGGCTGGACTTGGTCAATAATCACAGCTGATTATCATCACTAAAAATAACTATACATTGTTAATTCATTGAGTGTATTAATCACCCAACAGTGTCCTGGTGAAAGTTTATTAGAATGTCAAACGAAGTCATTAGATTAAAGAAGAAAGGTTGTATAAATTAACATTGTAATAAACAGTATGCATTATGTCACTGAAAGATGACTGTGCAATAGACATATATTTCCATATTTAATGTTGTAACACTTTAACTCCACTTTCTGTATCAACAAATAGGAAGAACCATAGCAGCCATTTTTTTTTTTAATTTTCTGCCCTTGAAAGAGTTTTTGTTCTAAATAAGCTGTGTCGATAAACTGAGGAAAGATGTAGCAGAAAAACCCAACACGCAACCCAAATTTTGATCAAGCACTGAGAGTTGTTCACAGGGACTCTGGAGTCTTCTCCCTTGGAGATACTCAGAGCTGTCTAGATGTGGTCCTGAGAAAGCAGCTTTAGGGGGCTCTCCTATAGCAAGGAGACCAGATGAGAGACCCTCCAGAGGTCTCTCCTAACTTTAACCATTTTCTGGTTTTGTAAAGTTTTGATTAAAATACTCTTAACGTTGTGTGGTAATTCAGAAAGTCTCTCTCTCACCAGTAAGGTTTATCCGACCTCTCTCAGATAATTCTGCTGCAGGACCTGGCTCACAAATTTATATCTTCATATAAAAACCCACAGCAGCTCTTTTAATTAAACAGATGATGCTTTTAGGAGCTTTTTAAGGATAAAGGCAAAAATACAAATCCAAACAAAGAAAAAAATGTTTAAAAAGAGTTTTCCAGGGAAATCAAGGCTCTTTCATATGTTACTCTTGGATGAACAATCTCTAATACTATTTATACAATGCAATGTTCAGTCTGAGATAAAGATGTTTATGCTTTTATGTAGAGGCACTGAACCTTGAAGTATGAGAATTTGAGCACAAGGGAAATTTGCTTTGGTACTTTAATTTCCTATTTGAATTAATTCTTAAAGAATAAACTATTTTTTATGATTTAAACAGTTAATTTGATATGACTTTGCTGAAAAAATTGATAATTCACATACTGTTTTTTCTCTTCTCTGGATTAATGCTTAATCATTGTGAGAGTTCACTTAAGTCCATTTCTTCTCTGCTCAAAAGCAGACCTGCAAAACTTTAAATAGTTACCTCAGCTAGCACAATACTGCAATGTGAAGGATCAGAAAGAAAAGATATTAATTAGGACTAATATTTTAAGTGTTTTTCACAGCCATCTCTAGATACCCAAACTGAAGATATTCAGTGTAGCTCTTTAAAAAACTTACTGCTCAGATTGCTGCTGTGTGATTTCTCTCACGTAGTTACTTCATTAATCACATTTTTCTTCCTCTTATGCTATGTTGAGGGCTTGGGTGGGGTTCTTTGGTTTGTTTTTATTTTATTACCTGATATGACATTATTAATCGCAGAGTTGCTAAGTTAAAGCAAACATTAGGCTGAACTCAAAAGCCAAGCTGTGCCAAGAGCTGGCTTTCCTACTCGAAGTGACAAACCATCATGTTCAAGTTATCACAGAGCACATCTGTACTGCTGGTTGCAATCCACACACTACAGAGTCGTGCCTGGGAATAGATTCTAACACCCCCCACGCTATTTCAGGCATGTTAGCAGATGATAGGATTTATCATGTCCAATAAGAACATTGTTTTTTTTTAATTCCAGCATTTCAGCAAACACTTAGGTCAGGCTTCACTTTAAACTTGTTTGTATTAGGTAGATACATTATTGCATTATTACTTCCCTTTCCTGAATACAATTATTTGCCATAAATGAATCTTGTCTTGAAAGACAAAATGATTTGGGTAATATAACTTGGGGAGAGTGCCTACTTAGGTTTTCCATGTGCCATTACTAAAGATATGATATTCATTTAAAAAGGGAGAAAAAAATGCCTTCATACCCTGAGGAAGTTCAAGAATCAGATTAAGGGATAATGGATCATTATCAGGACTATATAAACAGCTTTTGTATTGATTAATCCATGTTACAACTCTTTAAAAGAGCTAATAATTTTAGTGCCAAATAAAGAAGAGATTGCAGTTTCCAGTGAGGAAATGGCCGTGACTGCCATTTGGGTGGTGGATAAGAGATGATTATTACACACCATCCATTACTGGGATCCTGCAGTGAAGCTTCTGACCACAGAGGCCATCATTAAACAGACCAACACTAAATTGCAGACACGTGCTGCTCTCTGATACCCCCTCCATATGCTAAAACAATAATGGGTTGCTACTGAGGATGCATTTCAGTATGAACCTCCCCATTTCTGGGTATTCTCCTTGTCTCTTAACCATATCTAATCAGAACACACATAAACTAAGCAGGGATATTATTTCAGAATGCTCTCTTTGTCATGTGACTTGACATCCAGTCACACAGGAAACATAGTGCTTCTTGATAATGTAAGACTTTTTTCCCAAAATGCAAATTTAGAGAAATAAAAGTTAAAATTTTCCCTCACTGGCACATTTTCTGCAGTCATTTTGGAGAAATGTAAAATTTTGGTTCTATAGAACTCATTTCCTTTTGTAAGACAGATTTTGCTTTGGCATCTTTGTAGGTTCATATCCTCACCAGACACAAAATATTATTGATCTCCCTAGGAAGAAGAAATTTTAACTTAATTAAAATTATTACTGTACTGTGTTTGAGACCTACATAAGACCTTCTACTATAACTGAGAGTTATTAGCAGATTATGTCTATTTTATCTGTAATTAAGGAAAGCGAATCAGAATCTGGAAAAAGTTGATTTTTTTAAATAAAGTTCCAAGCTGATAGCTCAAATGCTTTTAATTTCATTAGTCTTCTTACAGAAGAGTAAAATAAAAAAGGCTTGTATCTACAATAGCTGTGAACTTTTAATGTTGAAGTTTTAGTATCACTAATAGAATTGTCCCATTTCTTTATTCGAACACACATTTGTGAAATGCAGTTTGAAAGGCTCTTTGTGTTAAGCGTTGAGTCATCCATTTGAAACTGAATTCCTTATGGTGAATGATGGCATTAGTGCAATTATTGGCAATTCAGAGTCATCAAGCTAAAAGCATTCTCAAGTGGGTCTTAACCAGTTCAGAGGTGATGGCTTCTTAAGGCAGCAAAAAGCTTCTTGGTTCATCTTTGTCCTTCCTTGTAGTCTTGCTCACTGGCTTCTAGGGAACATTTTGGCTTTGAATTCAACTATTTTAAAATTTTTTTTACCAGTTTCCATGAAGATTCCATTCCAGTTTAGAGTAAATGAGGACTCAATCAGCAGTTACCTGTGAAACACTTCCAGCTGGGCCCTGCCTCTTCTGTGGCACATCTTGACTGTAAAATTTTTTGCCAACAGTTCCCATCCTATGTCAGCCTACAGCATTCATTATAATACATATATCAACGCAGAATTAGAATGCATAAGGTTTTAAGGGATTGCTCCTTAGCTTCCCAAACAGCTCATTGGAGTAAAAGCAATTATCCAGATGATGTTGATCAGAATAACTGTAAATAAGGTGTTGCTTGTACAATGATTATACAAAACAGCCAACACAGAAGTGGTTAAAATTTCTGTTTCCTTAAAAAAATACAGCAACTTACACTTCTTCTTGCACTGCTTTTCCTCTCTTTCCTCTGCAGTTGAGGGATTAAACGTTTTGAGATCATGCAAAAACTAGACTGGAGTTTAAACCAGAAAAATTACATTTTAAAATGTATACAGTACTTTTTAACAGAGAGCTTATTTTTAAATTGTGTCTATGTTAGATTGCAAGTTGCAAATGTTTTGGAGGTTATTATTTCCAGAGAGGTTTGTAAAAAGCACATTTTCAAAAATAATACCACAGTGTAAAGCATTATGATACACTATTGACTAATGGTATTAAAACAAAAATAGATCTAAGTATTCAGCCACAAAACAGGTACAGATGTGACTTAATATATTGATAATGTCACTTAGAGGGAATTTCTCCTTATAATTTCTTTTCAGATCTACTTTTAAAATCTTTGTTGCTGTAGGGTTTCTATGACTCTTCCCTTCCTTCCACTAGATTATTGCCTGAGTGAGACTACTCTGGGTTTTGGGTTTTTTTTTTCCTGAGAATCCTCTCAGAATTTCTCTTACTTGGATTTTTCTCATTACTACTAGATTCAGCTGATTTAAATACTTCATTGACCTCCTTTCTGTCTTATACTCTCTGAGGACTGCTATTGAAAAGTTACACTACCATTATAACCCCTGAATTATTGCTCAGTGCAGCTCTGTGATCGCTAGTTCTTTTAATATTTCATTATAAGTAAAAACAATGGTCACCTTTGTTACTTTGCTCTGAACTCAAATATTTCATTTATTTCTTTCTGAAATAAATTTCTGAAATGTTATGTCAAATTCTTAGTATTATTTTTAATGCACATTTCCACCAAACTAGATTAAGAATTCATTAGCTGAAGCACTTGAAATCACTTCAGTTGCAGAAGCACTGCAGGGCTGAGCATTCTCAGCATTCACTGAAGCCAAAGCCAAATCCTTGCAGTCTGAAATCTGTTACATCAAGCCAATGTCCATGATATAAAAAAGAAGAAGGCTGAGGCATGCAAGAGAGGTTCGACTTGAGTGCTTATGATTTGACATGTATTTTTTGGTCTTTTGGCAATTAAATCATTTCAGATGTATAAAATTCAGACTGACAACTAATACAGAAACAGCCGGAAAGTTTGAAGATGCAGGCTTTTGGAGGGCAATGGTCTGTTGCATTTTTTCTTCCAGATAAACCATCACACAAAGTGAGTAGCATTCATATTCCAACAGAAAAAACATAGGTGGAGGTTTTCCTGTTATCGCAAAAGCAAGTTGGATTCTGACTTTAATGTTATTCTGACTTAAACGTGACAAATGCTTCATTTGAAAACTGTCAGCCATGTACAGCATCTTCTAGCTGAAAATGAAAAGGGAGAAAGAAAGAACACCAGTCCTTTTTTGTTATGCTATTCTTGCTAAAATAAAATGGCAGATAGTCACAAAACTGGAAGAAAACAAGCTGGTGATGCCTGTACCCAGTCAAGCGCAGCTCTCCTTTCATCCAGATAATGAATCATTCACACATTCACAGTCAGGTTTTCACTTTCTCTGACATGTAGGTTTTAATCAACAGATTGACATTGTCTACAGAAAATTGCCTGTAATCAGGGCTGTCCTCAGCTGGGGAAAAGTACATGAGCAACCCACAGCTGCAGAAACGTGTAGGTTTGTAGGGTTCTCTGGTAGTTTTGGTGAGGAGTAACCTCTCAGCCTCTTTCTCCTCCCAGATTGCATGCATAATTTATCTTTTTCTTGCTGTACAGGTCAGCTATACTCAGCCTAGAGATAGGATTGTTTATCACTTACCTAGCAAGTCCTGCAGATTTGCCAGCAGTCCATGGCCTTGGTAAATTCTCTGGGGGGACAGAGGAGCTGCCCTAGAAGATGACATTCATTGTTTCTTTCTTGCACTGCCTCTATATTCACAACCATGACCCAGTGAGTTCCTACATGCAAACATCCTACAGCTGCCACGTGGACTTGACCTCGAGCTGACTTTGACACAATAATTGCTAGAAAAGAGCCAGACTCGACACAGTGATTTACTTAACTGTACACATATTTTACTGTGTGCTGTATAAACTAGCACATTGCACTGTTTACAACGCTCTACTAATATATTTGGAAAAGTAATTGGATATTCTAACTATGTCAAATTGCTTATATGAGTGTGACAATGTGGTACACTGCTCCTAAGAAGGTTTTAATCAACTCAACATTGGGTTCATTTGGTTACTAATCTCAGATGTCTATGCTTCGTTTTTATATCATAGGGAGGAAGTTTCCATAAATATTGAAGACAGACTAAGCAAAAGTAATTATTTAGGTCTTAGCAGGGAGTGTAAGCGATAGAATGAAAAAGCTATATGAGCTGAAGTAAAGAATTTTTTTTTAATAAAGTAGTTCTTTGAGTATAAGCTAGATTTACAGGAAAACTGTGGATCATCAACATCATATGAAAGCAATACAGTAAACTTGTTTACTTGGAGTATATATGCGCTTCAAGAGTCACCTTGTACAAAAAAGATGAACTTTAATTACAATAAAACATCTGTTCCTCTGATAAAATGGAAGTCAGCTTCTAAAGAATTGTGGGCTTTTTCCTCCTGCATTCTTTCCTTATGCTTACAGGTTTACAAATAATTGGTTTCTGAAAATGTTTCCAAAAACTTTATTAGCACAACCCATCCCCTCTGTGGGGTTAGTTTGTGACTGGGATTTGCTGGGCTTTGGGGATCCTGGCAGCCCTTGGAATGCAGAGCTAGGATCCTGGGATTTGGGACTCTGGCAGCCCTGGGATTGCAGGGCTGGGATCCTGAGCTTTGGAGACTCTGGTATCCCTGGGATTGCAGGGATGGACCCATGGTCTTTAGCAAGTCTTGCTGAAGCAAGAAACTAGGAAAATTAAAAGAACAGAGCTTAGGAAAAAGAGTAGAAGCAATGCAGATTATTAAATACTAGCAAATGATTAGCAGATGACCTAGCTTGCAGCTGGGCTCAACATTATTTACCTGATGTAGTTGTATTTGTAAATCAAGACAATTAAAGAAAAGTTATAAAAGTTCTTTCTAAAGAAAAATATATTGTGGAGATGAACAAACCATGATTGCAGCTGGGCTCAAAGCTGGACAGAACCTGGTCAGGGAGTTTGGATCATGCCCAAGGGACAAGTTGCCCTGCTAGAAAGAGGGAAATAGAAAGTTGCCATGACAAAGAAAGCCACTGACCCATTTCAAACCCCACCAACCCATTTCAAGAAGAGAACTGGGCAAGCATAGTCAAACTTTAAACTCATTTTAATACAGAGTTGAGAGAGGTGGGGTCAGGAAATGAATATGCATAGGCATGTTGGGTAACTATGAATTTGTATGGATCTTGGAAATAAATGGGGAACCAAGGCTTTGTGAATTCAACACAAATCTTTGAGACCTGAATCCCCTGTGCTCCAACGCTGTCCATAAAACATACCAACTTTCCTAACTATAACTTGGAGAGTTTTTGTCCACAGTGCAGCATATTTGCATCATTGCAGCCCTGGGATTGTCCATGGTTGTGAATGTGGCTGTGCTCCTTTCGGTCAGTTTGTTCTCCTCAGCTCCTCAATGAGTGCCCATTGCTTTGCTGGGCTGGTGTGGGTGGCCCCTGGCTCCACAGCAGTTGGTGTTGATGTGCACCACACTCCTGAAGCAGCCCCAGGTTGCTGAGTCAGCTCTGGGCTGGCCACGGCTCTGATGTTGTCCTTGCTGTCCCCAAAGCCGTGCCCCACCCAGGATCTGATCCTGATCCCAATCCCAGCTGCCAGGACACAGCCCGGGCTCACTTTCTGCATGGAGGTGCCCCAGGATCCTGCTGCCTTGGCCAGATGTGCTGGGTCAGACCCTGCCCTGCTGCCACACCATGGCACCTCTCCATCCCTCCCTCCCTCCCTTTGCCTGCACTGAGCCCTGGCAAGAGCTCACCACTGCTGCATCTTTCTGGACCTTCTTAAAATACAGACTTAAATTCTTGTCCAAGTTAAAAGCAAAATGGAAACTGCAGAAAAGGGAGTGAGAAAGAAATTAAGGTGTTTTTTCCACTTAGTGTGCAGAAAAATTTTACACTGTAAAATCAGTAACAGCAAAGGCTTTTTACAGCACTGGTGTTTTTTAATGCAAGAAGCAAGTTTAATTTGGCATGACCTTATTAGGGTTTGTTGTGTTTGTTCCTCAGGGTGCATCCCTGCGGCCAGAGAGGATGCAGTGCTTCATTCCTGTCCTGAGTGCCCTGAGGCAGGGGCTGATCTCCCACGGGGTGAGTCTCGGCTCACCCAGCCTTTCCTGGGGAGCCTTTCCTCTCTTCTGGGGGCACTGCTGCCTCTTTGACAGTTTTTCTGCCTTTGCCTTTTGCTCTGTTCTTTTCTTGAGGATTTTTTTTTCTTCTGGCATCACGGTAATTAAAGACAAGTGAGTCAAGCCTTACTTTGGATGAGGGAAGATGAGAGCAGAGGAAAAAGGCTCAGACGTAACTCTTTTCTTTGTTCTCATCTATCAAAGAAGAGCTTGCCATATGTTTTCTACTCTTTTGCTGCTTGTTACATCGCAAATTTGACACCTATTAATTACTTGTTACATTATAAAAGTTTTTCAGTTTTTAAAGTGATTCATATTTTCTTCTATGCCTTCTTTGCAATGTTACTTTTTGATTTTGTAATTGCAGACTTGGCTTTTTTAATGTTTTTACATGAAATCTGGCATGAATATTTTTACCTGGAAAGTATATAGGAGACATATCATGCATGACAAGTATATTAACTATATTTGATCCCAGTAATGGAAGTTGACGTTTCTCCATTAAAGTTAATGGAAATGTAATGATTTTTGCCAGCTGTGAAGATCTGTTTGGTTGTATTTGCTATAGGAAATCCATTTGTTTGGTGGAATGACAGGGTTCATTTTCCTGAATAACTTAAAAATATTTATTTGACTGCTTATTAATTCTCAATCTGTAAAAGTTTGTATCTGGAGGATTGTTGGTAGTGAGGCTACTTGGTGACTGTGGAGAGGTTGCTGTTTCTAGAGACTTACAGCTTTTATGGGTCTACAGGGTTTAGGCCTACAATTATTGCAGTGTTGGTCCAGTTTGGTGATGGACAGAGGCTCAGGGTCCATCGTTTCCTGTGTGTCCAGGGAGGGGTGGTGATGGAGAAGAGCCACAGAATGTTGGGATTGTTTTTGCTCAGCAAACACGAGCCTGCTTTTCCACGTGTCCCGTTCCAGGGCAGCTGTTGTTTGGTGGTGGTGGAGGCCTGACCTCTCACTGGGAATTCTAAGCTGGTGCTGCCATCCAAACCTGTGGAGAGCAACCTCAGCTGAGCAAATCAGCCCTTTGCTGTGCTGGGCACTGCTCTTGGCAATGCCCTCCTCCTCCTCACAGCTTAAAGCCATCCTTACTCCAGGCTGCCAGCTGGAAGCGTTTCCCTCCTTTATTACTTCCATAGTTAAGCCCATTACTGCTAAAATTTCCCAAAATAGTGCTTCTGTCCAGGGTTCTGCCCTGTACAGAGGGGCAGCATGTGTTCTGCTGTCCGTGCTGTTTTAACAGTTGATCTTTCATTTCTGCCTTTATAGCATGGTGTGACCTCTCTTCTGTGCTATATTGTGTCTGTCCTCGTGGACTCCTTTCACTTTGGAGATATTTCACTTTAATTTCTTCTCAGACCGTATCTAGTCTACTGCTTATTTCCAGTGGAATTCAGGTGTCTTATCTGCAGGCCAAGCATGATTCCAACTATAAATTTCATTTCTTTTAGTATTTTTTGCTAAGCTACTGCATTTTGAGAATTACTTCTGCTCTGACTTCCCACAGTTTTAATTTTTAGCCTTTTGAAGGAGTGATCGCAATGTTCAGACAAGCAAATTGCTAAGCATTTTCAGGTTTCAATTTAATCTATTGTAATTAACTTCATTATTTGATAAAACTGAGTTACAAATGGAGATTTCCTCAAGTGTGGAGTATACAAACCCCAGTTTTATTTATGCACGGAACAAAATCACTGTTCTGAAAATGTAAAGCATTTTAAAGTTGGCTCTATAGATCTTTAACAATGATTCTGGTAGAGCTTCCTATTTCTTCTCAAGTCATTGATTTTTTTCCTTAAGCACACAATATTAATTTCATGATCAGATATGCATTCTATGTGAGAGAGATGAATACTATTTTCCTTAGGACTCTTTTGCTTAACTCTTTTTGTACCTTAATTTTAAAAATCGCAAATTAATTCATCTTATAATTTGATTGTGATTCAAAATTTAAGAAAGTCTATGAAAAATGGATTGTCTTTTGAAGCTGGCTTAATCTTAGAAATTAATAAAATTGTACTGTTGGCATTATAAAATAGTTTAATTATTGGAGAAATTGTGACACTTAAGAAATCTAGTGAATCTTAGGTTTTATTAGTGTACAACTACCAGTGGAGAATTTGACATGAGGATTAATTTGCCTTTTTAATACACGTGGTGAGAAAGGGTCCCTGATGGATGTTTACACAGGTATGGATGTTCTTTTCACAACACACTGAAGAGTTTCAATAGAATATATGTCATTCTATCTTAAACTGGTGTTCTGTTAATTGCTTTAAAAAAAATTGTCCAGCGAAGTGTGGAGTTAGAAACATTCAGTTTCAAGAATGGGTCTTTATATGTGTTTATTAGTACGTGCATACACAGGTACCTGCCAAGTCAATTCCATATGAAAATTGGAAAGGAAAAAAATTATTTTGGGTGTCAGAAAATGCTGTTCCCCTGAGCTTTACTTTCAATCAAGAAAAAATACAGGTTTATGTGTGGAGTGAAAAAGCCATGCTGCTAAATGTGAAGGCTTCTTTGGCTTTATGTTTACTCACCACCTTAGGCTTCCTCTGATGGTCCCATTTTTGAGTTGAATAAATTAATTATCAGTAGTCTTTCCACACTTTTTGTCTGCATGTGCTATTAGCACACAGCAAATGTGATATTAAACATATTCACCTAAGAGGTTTAAATGAATTCCTCTTACCTCACATCCTGTAATGTATGAGTGCATACAAAGCTTGTTACTTGGCTTGGCTTTTTTGGCTGCAGTAGCATGGCCATATTTCTAATCCTTAGAGTGTCAATATCAAGCTTTAGTACTGCTTAATGAATGAAGTTTAAATTGATACCTCTTATTAATTTGGATTTACTTTTAAGATGTCCCTATGACAAACGTGGAGAATATGATAATATTTTTTTACTCTCCTCTAAACTAGCAGGAACTGTCATGCCTTCACCTTACTGTTGCCTAAAAGCATTGTTTGCAAGCATTATTTTCATGGCCACACAGTCTCTTATGAATCATACAAAGCACTGTTAACTCCTGTGTTTTATACAGGCAAGCAGATTTTTGGGAGATCGATGAGTATCATCTCTCCTGAGTACCCATCTACACTTTTATGCAGGCTTCATCTTCCATTTGGCACAGCATTTTTATTAGGTTGGTAATAGCTATATTTACAAAATCATTAGTGTTTTATACAACATAAATGTGTAGTGCAAAGGGATTATGGCTTTTTTTTTAAATGCTTTAGTCAATTTTACCTTTTGTTCTGAAGTTTCTATCATAAGTTGTTTCAAAGAGGCAATAGCTTGAAATTGCAGGAGTTGGTAGTAAAAGGTGGAAACTCTTTTGCATTAATAGGTATATACAACTGATAAAATCATCAATACATTTGAAAATGAGTGCTTCTAACCCTATATAATATGTATGTCAGTGCAGGGATTTTGGGGTACATTTTCACATGCACTGATTCCATTTAAGACTCTGTGGGAAGGCTCAGGTGCTCATTTATTTACCTAATTCATGGAACCTACTGAGGCTTTAATCAGCTCATCCTGAAACCTTGCACCAGAGGCACTAGTCCTCATTAATGCAGCCAGTTTCTCCTACATAAAGAGATTAAGTAAAATTTTACAAAACTGTAACAAAAATACTCCTCCTTCTCCCAGTATTTGCAGCTATTCTATGGCCATTAATATGTTTTTCCACCTAGATATGTCTGTGAAACTCCCCTTGAAAGACAAATGCTTTGAACATTCTAGGTAGTTACTTGCTCTAAAGGAAATATTTACAATGGAGTGCAAACCTTTTCCTTTCTTCTTTTTTTTTTCTTTTTTAAGAACCAAACTATTATGAGAAAAGTTTATTGTTGGAGTTGATCAAAGGGACAAGACTTTTACAGCTCTTAAGCTGCCTGAAACTTGCAGTTACAAGATAGTTGGGTTTTTCTATCTTTGCTGGTGTTAATGAACTCACTGGGCTTGTTCAGAAAAGCAAATAAACACAGAAAATGTGTGCTGAGGTCCTGACACTTGGACTTCAGAGAATTATCCATAGTTAAACCTCTAAAGGGTGTAGCTGGCCAAGGTGCAGTTCAGCATGGAGTCAGTCTCGTGTGACTTAATGAGGGATCTGCTGGAGCAGGATGAGCACAGGGTGAGCACCAGGCCAGGACAGTGCCACAGAAATAAACAAGGACAGGAGGGAACTGAAGCAGAGGACCTGGTTGCAAGATACAGATGTGATTTATAAATCTACTTTTGGCACACAAAGTATAGAAGCAAAGGAAAAGAAGAGATATGGTGTTTATTTGATCTCTTTTTCCCAAAGTTCACGATCACATTGTGCAGGCAGTGGGTTTTTTAACAATAGCAATATCCCCAGCTATTTCTCTGACCACTTTTAAAAAAGCAATGTCACCATTTTAAAAGTTTTCATAATTTCCTTAATCATCTCCTGCTAAGCAAAAGGAAATGCTGGCCACATTTAATTCACACTGCTCGATAAACCAGTCCTAAACCAAAATGGAGGTGCGAAATTTACAGCTATGCTGGAGAGAAAATTAAATCATCAATAAAGTATTTCCTTTTAGGCATCTTTTCTTTAATATCTGTGAAGAACTAGGTTTAAAATAGGTTTCTTTTACATAATTGCAATAGCATTCTTCTCTAAGGAAGAAAAAATCTCCAAAGTGCCACTGTACTTAGATTTTTATTTATTAATGGCCAGAACGTCAAGCCTCATGAATTTGTCAAGAAGTCTAAAGAGAACCTCTAAAACTATAGCAGTGTTTTTATGCCACTGGGGAAAATCAGTATTTCTCTGATAAACCTGTCTTTCTGGTCAATGATCCATGAATGAGGAAGGATTTCCAAATAAGCCAATGGATGCTTCAAAGGAGCTTTTTGTCTATTGTGTCAACAGGCACATCTGAAATAATGTTGCAATTTTTAACGTGACACATCATATCAAGCTGCATAATTTCTGTGAAGTCAGTGTGATCTTTTACAAGGGTAGTGTAAGTAATATTTTATTTTTTCCTGTCTGACTGATAGCTTAAGCTGTCCAGCTTAAAATTGTAGAAGTAAAGCCCAAAGTTAAATTATAGGGATTTTTGCAGGATTGATATAAAATTTTAAAGAAAATAAAGATGATATAATGCAAACCTAGACCTCTATACAAAATTACTTTGTAACTTCTATTTTCAGTGTGAATAATTGTGCATCTTTAATTTTGATTTGAAAAAAAGTTGAATTTAAATGTGTAACACCTGCCCATTACGATGATGTGCTATAAATATGTCCTGTGAAAATACCAGCTCTCTAGGTTGCTTTCTAACTTCATGTCAGTGAGATGATCCATGGCTGATCTTGTAGCTGAGGCTGTTCTTATTTTATGATTATTTATATTACTGATCTCACAGTGGTGTTTTTGGCAAGGCACTGGACAGTTTGGTGCTCCTGATAAACTTTTCTATCTATTCCATCAGTTCCAAAATGGTCGAAACATAAAAATAAGATCTTCAAGATCTGTGCAGCAAGATTCATGTTTTGATAGGTGCGTTTACTGGCCTTGGGTGTGATCTACCAAGCTACTAAAAAGAGAAAAAAAAAATTAAGGAATTGCAACCATCCTCCCTCTCTGAATGAAAACTAAGAGCCGTACTATTCCAATTCTCCGATCCTCCAATGTGTTTTTCTTAGCAGCAGCAGCTCTTTTGGGAAATGTAACCATAGAAATTAGAAATTACTATCCTAACAGCAATTTGAGAGTCATTTATTGGAAAGGGTGCTCTCTTTGAGGAAGAGATAGGAGGAGCAGAGGGAATAAGTTGTATGAATTCACGTTAATGACCAGGGCTCGAAGTACTGAAGAGCTGAACTACTATTTAATGACTGAAAATGGATGCAAATTGTATCAGTGATAATGAACCAAAGAGAAAGTGAGATGTATTAGGGTAAAAATAGTGTGAATCCCCTGGTTTTGAAAACCTTTTCTGCCTTCACAATCCTTGCTATTCACAAAAGTACTTGATGGTTCTAATTGTTTTAACATCTCATCAAGGCTTCCTATATCAATGGGAATGTTCTCTCTTCCTAGATATGATTTAATGACTTAATCACTGTGGTTTCTTACTGTGAGCCTTGCTAATAGGGATCCTACACAGATTACGTAAATTGTATTCACTCAAGGACTGTAAATAGTGAAACACTTAATTCTATTGCTTTTTTTGCCTCCTCAATTTAATTGAAATGGAACAATTTAAATAGAGCAATTAGAGAGCTCTCTGGCAGCCCGAGAATAGTTAAGATTATCTTATTTTATTATGATTGCTTTTAGATCATTAATGTAGACAGCTAGTTTGGAGCTATATCTTAGATTATGCTGATTATCAGCCCAAGTATAATATATGTATACAGGCATGAAGTGTATTTCTTACCAAGTCCACCCTGTGCCTCGTCCTGTGGCATTTCCACAAAATGGGTGACTTGAGGCAGGTTTTTTGTGTGGCTGCTGGCAGTGAGCAGATTTCACCCTACCACCTTGCCTGCCTTTTCTCCAGAAGCTGTTTATGATAATTCCAGCTGAGTATTCAGAACATGTGCGGGGTGTTGTTGCCTGTCACACAGACTCTTTGGCATGAAGGCTTTCTCTGATCTTCCACTCCTGCTAATAGGCTATTTAGGATGGCAGAGAGTCACATTTATTAAAGCCCCCCAGGCTAAGCTCACATGAAGAGAGCTCACTGTATTTTCTAAGAATTTACTGTAAGGGAAGCACGTGAGCATTGTGGTTGTGTTTGCACGGTCAGTTAATTTCTCTCAGGCTTGCAGGCAAACTGCTTAGTGCATGCAGCTTTCAAAGGTCTGATTACAAGCTATGGCTTATAAATACAGAAGATTTTCCTCAGTATACCTGTTTAAGTACCCAGCATTGCAATAATACTTGTTGAGTTACAGTACGTTTTGTTCAGGTTTCCATCAGCTTGCTCCTCCTCTTGACCCTCCCTTATAGCCACAAGTTAATTCTAAGGTTGTGCATCCAAGATAGCTTGTTAAAGTAGTCCTCATTATGGCTGTATTCTGAAGTTCACAAGGTTGAAATTTTCAAAATAAATTCATTTTTTAATTAGATGTCTATTTCTTCAAGGCAATTTGATCCTGAGTTGTTGGTCCTGCCTTTGAGGCTGGCAGGAATTGGTGTGGCCAACAGAGATTATTGTCCAATTTCAATTCCATTAACATTTTAAACTAATTTTTGAGATATACCACCATAGTAAATCTCCACAAACAAATGAAGAGACGGTGAGAGCTTGTTTAGGGAAAAGATTTCCAATGGCTCAGCTAAGGCTTCCCTCACTCACATGTCCCCCTGCCCAGACCAGAAGGGCAGTGCTGAAATGAACACAGATTTTTTTATTTTGCTTCCTGGGGCTTTCCCCTTGCCATTCCCTGTACTGTGGGTCAGGAGGAGCCTCAGAGCAGGATGTGTGACATGAGTCCCTTCAGAGAAGCTGCAGATTGTGCCCCACAAAATGCACAGCGTGGGCATGTCCTGCTTGCTAGGACAAGCTACAACCCATTTGGGACCTTACTGGTACGACTGGGGTGGAAAATTTGGGGATCTTGAGGCTGGGACAGCACCAGGTCATCACATCGTCTTTGGATCATTAAATAAAAACATAAATGACTGGAGGTATTCTGACTACAAAATGCTTTCCTTACAGAATTTCTATAGAATTCCCCCAGTTAGAATCGTCTTAATTCTCTATGCTTTTTTAACAATTAATTATCTTTTTGCAAATTATTCTTGATAAAAACCTTAGAGTATGAACAAAGCAGATGAGGACTCAAATTTTAATTTCCCCAGGTTCCCCATTTGGGAGATGTTTTGGGTGGGGAGGGGAGAAGAGGAACAACCTTCTACAAGTATCTAGGGATCTTTTACAAACAGCATTTCCTGTAAACCTTGGTAAGCAAATCTTTGTATTTATACAGATCTGAAATTAGTAATGTTCTTAGTTCTTTATTCAATACATCCATTAATATAACTTACATTCACTTCTGAGAGTTACACCAGCAACCAGTTTTCTGTACAAACTAGTATCTGAGATTTAGAGTTACTACATCCATTCTCCTTGGAGATTTAGAAGTTTTTTGAATATTATAATGCAGATGATTGCTGTTTTGCAGAACTGTGAGAGGTTTCAGTAACATCTGTGAAAGCCAGTGTGTGTCAAGCAATGGTAGTGTATCCTGATGTTGTATTTTGAGCACATTTACTGTGATCTGTACGCTTAAGTTGCAATTTTACAAATGTATATTTTACAAATATAACAGATATTTCCTGCTATTCCTGTGTAGAAATATCCATCCTCTTTTGGCAATCTTGAAAAGAGTCATTTGTATCTATAAGGCAGCTAAATCATAGGTTTAGCTAGTTGGTCAGTCCTTGCAATCTAAAATTAGAAAGGTCAGGGCAAAGGATGCCCTGTGTTACACCAAGCATTTGGTACCTCTGTCCATCACCTCAGCAACTGTTCTCTTGGACCAGACCATTAAAATCAGCAACCTGAGAGACACAAAGGACTGTCTGCACCTCAAGGTAAAGGTGGCAAAAAAAAGGCAAGGAATCTGTATTTGTCATAACTTAAATGTGAACTAAACTAAACTTCTTGAGCTGAAAATGGTATTGCCATATAAACCCCATAACTTAAATGAGAGCCATGTAGGATGTCTTGAGTCATCAAGAAAAAAGAAAAGGGGCATTTGAACTGTTCTTCTGTCTTAGTTAATAAACAGTTGTGTGAATTATGTAAGTATTTCTGAGCACCCAGTCCCCCAGGGAGAGGTTGGTACAAAGACTCATTTCTGACCTGACAGTAACTTTTGCCCATGTGCTGCAGCAGGTCGTGTTTTCTGCCTTCACTTCCTTTTTTTTTTCATTTAATTTTATCTGTCAGATTCCCTGAATACACCTCTCTGATGCCCAACATGCTGGATGGGCAAAGTTAATGTTGTAACTTTTGGTTCCTGCTGAGGATCAGGCTCTGAAGCAGATAACTGTTGGATTGTTAAGGGTGTTTGGTTTTTTTTTGTTCCCCTTTGTAGCATCTGCCTTTAGTTCTCTGCTCCTGGTTGGTTATATCAATGGGAATATTTCTGAAGGGATTCTTGATTTTTGATAAATTCTTATTTTAAAATGAGTATCTCTCCAACTCACAGTTCTTGCAATTTTTCAATAAGATAAATTTAAAATCATCTGGTTTAATAATCATCATCCCATCCCATACATGTAGGGTACTTTGATCTGGGTAGCTTGTTTGGGATTTGGGCATACTGAGGCACCCTGCCCTGCTCAAATAAAGGAATGCAAGGCCATTCCCTGAAACACCTCATAACTGTTCCTTCACAGTAAGGTCCCAATCCCCACAGTCTATCCCTCACTTCCTTCTCCAGTCTTCTGAGCACAGAAAATATGCAAGCTCATCCCTATCAGAATTCCTATAGACAAACCATTTATAGAAGAATGTATTTTTTTGCATTCTTTTGGCTGTAGTACATTCAGACTATATCCATGCTGAAATGCCTTATATAAGAATTTAAATAGGTAACAGCAGGACAATCTATCTAGGTCCTGTCATGTCCATCACCGTAGCAATAATGGCAGGTAACTACTGCTGATGACTGAAATATGACTAAAAGATGAGGGAATTTTCTTTTGAGTTGTTTTTCATTGTAAGGCTGAAAGAAAGAAGGTTCTTTCCACATCAGAAAGTGAAAAATGTGATTTGGAAAGAGGTTAGGTTTAAAAATAGACATGAGACCTTAAGGAAAGGGGAGTGCTCCTTCTGTAACCTAGAAACTGAAATCCCTAAAGAAATATCCAATACAGCAAGACCTGAAAAGAAAGAGAATTTTAAAAATCCAGTGAAATAAGCAGAAAAAGTATCCTAAAAAAAGGAGAGAGGGAATGCAAATAAAGTGGTAATCACAGGTCTATAGCTCTTACTCATGTGGTCTTTTGTCCGTCACCTTAACAACTGTCTTGCTGAAAAATGTGGGAAACAGGATTTATAAAAGCTTAACATAGAAGTAAATTGCTTGTGTTACCTGGATTTTGTGTTAAGAATTGTGACTGAGTGGTTTTGGGCTCTCTATATGTTGGAAAATAGGTCATCTTGCTGCCGTTCTTTATTTAGAAATGTTGCAGAAATGTTGCAGAGGGCACACGGGTTTGAGTTAGCAATGTAGAAATCAGTGCTGCCAGTAATGCCAAAGGGAGCTTGGTATGTACAACTTGTCAGTAAAAATTGGCTGGAGTATGTGGCACTTGCAAGGAGGTACAGCAGAGTAACAAAGTGAAAAAACCCTCTCCCTTGCACAGCACGAGTAGTGGCCAACTCCAAGTTGCAATCTGTGCTCTTGCTGCTGAGTGAATGAAGGCTGCTGACAGATGATGCTAAGAAAGTGTTAAGTGCACTCAATATTT